>OX403617.1:27449512-27786416 GCA_948107695.1 Meliscaeva auricollis | reverse complement strand
TAGTGCAGAAATGTATTTTTTATCAAATTTGGACGAGTAGTTTTGCTTTTATGCAAAAATAACATATAAATAATAGACATTTTTAAAAACGTGTTTTTGGGATAAATTGGTATGCCATCCGATAGATATGCGTTCGCAGAGTGCAGAAATGTATTTTTTATCAAATTTGGACGAGTAGTTTTGCTTTTATGCAAAAATAACATATAAATAATAGACATTTTTAAAAACGTGTTTTTGGGATAAATTGGTATGCCATCCGATAGATATGCGTTCGCAGAGTGCAGAAATGTATTTTTTATCAAATTTGGACGAGTAGTTTTGCTTTTATGCAAAAATAACATATAAATAATAGACATTTTAAAAACGTGTTTTTGGGATAAATTGGTATGCCATCCGATAGATATGCGTTCGCAGAGTGCAGAAATGTATTTTTTATCAAATTTGGACGAGTAGTTTTGCTTTTATGCAAAAATAACATATAAATAATAGACATTTTTAAAAACGTGTTTTTGGGATAAATTGGTATGCCATCCGATAGATATGCGTTCGCAGAGTGCAGAAATGTATTTTTTATCAAATTTGGACGAGTAGTTTTGCTTTTATGCAAAAATAACATATAAATAATAGACATTTTAAAAACGTGTTTTTGGGATAAATTGGTATGCCATCCGATAGATATGCGTTCGCAGAGTGCAGAAATGTATTTTTTATCAAATTTGGACGAGTAGTTTTGCTTTTATGCAAAAATAACATATAAATAATAGACATTTTAAAAACGTGTTTTTGGGATAAATTGGTATGCCATCCGATAGATATGCGTTCGCAGAGTGCAGAAATGTATTTTTTATCAAATTTGGACGAGTAGTTTTGCTTTTATGCAAAAATAACATATAAATAATAGACATTTTTAAAAACGTGTTTTTGGGATAAATTGGTATGCCATCCGATAGATATGCGTTCGCAGAGTGCAGAAATGTATTTTTTATCAAATTTGGACGAGTAGTTTTGCTTTTATGCAAAAATAACATATAAATAATAGACATTTTTAAAAACGTGTTTTTGGGATAAATTGGTATGCCATCCGATAGATATGCGTTCGCAGAGTGCAGAAATGTATTTTTTATCAAATTTGGACGAGTAGTTTTGCTTTTATGCAAAAATAACATATAAATAATAGACATTTTTAAAAACGTGTTTTTGGGATAAATTGGTATGCCATCCGATAGATATGCGTTCGCAGAGTGCAGAAATGTATTTTTTATCAAATTTGGACGAGTAGTTTTGCTTTTATGCAAAAATAACATATAAATAATAGACATTTTTAAAAACGTGTTTTTGGGATAAATTGGTATGCCATCCGATAGATATGCGTTCGCAGAGTGCAGAAATGTATTTTTTATCAAATTTGGACGAGTAGTTTTGCTTTTATGCAAAATAACATATAAATAATAGACATTTTTAAAAACGTGTTTTTGGGATAAATTGGTATGCCATCCGATAGATATGCGTTCGCAGAGTGCAGAAATGTATTTTTTATCAAATTTGGACGAGTAGTTTTGCTTTTATGCAAAAATAACATATAAATAATAGACATTTTTAAAAACGTGTTTTTGGGATAAATTGGTATGCCATCCGATAGATATGCGTTCGCAGAGTGCAGAAATGTATTTTTTATCAAATTTGGACGAGTAGTTTTGCTTTTATGCAAAAATAACATATAAATAATAGACATTTTTAAAAACGTGTTTTTGGGATAAATTGGTATGCCATCCGATAGATATGCGTTCGCAGAGTGCAGAAATGTATTTTTTATCAAATTTGGACGAGTAGTTTTGCTTTTATGCAAAAATAACATATAAATAATAGACATTTTTAAAAACGTGTTTTTGGGATAAATTGGTATGCCATCCGATAGATATGCGTTCGCAGAGTGCAGAAATGTATTTTTTATCAAATTTGGACGAGTAGTTTTGCTTTTATGCAAAAATAACATATAAATAATAGACATTTTTAAAAACGTGTTTTTGGGATAAATTGGTATGCCATCCGATAGATATGCGTTCGCAGAGTGCAGAAATGTATTTTTTATCAAATTTGGACGAGTAGTTTTGCTTTTATGCAAAAATAACATATAAATAATAGACATTTTTAAAAACGTGTTTTTGGGATAAATTGGTATGCCATCCGATAGATATGCGTTCGCAGAGTGCAGAAATGTATTTTTTATCAAATTTGGACGAGTAGTTTTGCTTTTATGCAAAAATAACATATAAATAATAGACATTTTTAAAAACGTGTTTTTGGGATAAATTGGTATGCCATCCGATAGATATGCGTTCGCAGAGTGCAGAAATGTATTTTTTATCAAATTTGGACGAGTAGTTTTGCTTTTATGCAAAAATAACATATAAATAATAGACATTTTTAAAAACGTGTTTTTGGGATAAATTGGTATGCCATCCGATAGATATGCGTTCGCAGAGTGCAGAAATGTATTTTTTATCAAATTTGGACGAGTAGTTTTGCTTTTATGCAAAAATAACATATAAATAATAGACATTTTTAAAAACGTGTTTTTGGGATAAATTGGTATGCCATCCGATAGATATGCGTTCGCAGAGTGCAGAAATGTATTTTTTATCAAATTTGGACGAGTAGTTTTGCTTTTATGCAAAAATAACATATAAATAATAGACATTTTTAAAAACGTGTTTTTGGGATAAATTGGTATGCCATCCGATAGATATGCGTTCGCAGAGTGCAGAAATGTATTTTTTATCAAATTTGGACGAGTAGTTTTGCTTTTATGCAAAAATAACATATAAATAATAGACATTTTTAAAAACGTGTTTTTGGGATAAATTGGTATGCCATCCGATAGATATGCGTTCGCAGAGTGCAGAAATGTATTTTTTATCAAATTTGGACGAGTAGTTTTGCTTTTATGCAAAAATAACATATAAATAATAGACATTTTTAAAAACGTGTTTTTGGGATAAATTGGTATGCCATCCGATAGATATGCGTTCGCAGAGTGCAGAAATGTATTTTTTATCAAATTTGGACGAGTAGTTTTGCTTTTATGCAAAAATAACATATAAATAATAGACATTTTTAAAAACGTGTTTTTGGGATAAATTGGTATGCCATCCGATAGATATGCGTTCGCAGAGTGCAGAAATGTATTTTTTATCAAATTTGGACGAGTAGTTTTGCTTTTATGCAAAAATAACATATAAATAATAGACATTTTTAAAAACGTGTTTTTGGGATAAATTGGTATGCCATCCGATAGATATGCGTTCGCAGAGTGCAGAAATGTATTTTTTATCAAATTTGGACGAGTAGTTTTGCTTTTATGCAAAAATAACATATAAATAATAGACATTTTTAAAAACGTGTTTTTGGGATAAATTGGTATGCCATCCGATAGATATGCGTTCGCAGAGTGCAGAAATGTATTTTTTATCAAATTTGGACGAGTAGTTTTGCTTTTATGCAAAAATAACATATAAATAATAGACATTTTTAAAAACGTGTTTTTGGGATAAATTGGTATGCCATCCGATAGATATGCGTTCGCAGAGTGCAGAAATGTATTTTTTATCAAATTTGGACGAGTAGTTTTGCTTTTATGCAAAAATAACATATAAATAATAGACATTTTTAAAAACGTGTTTTTGGGATAAATTGGTATGCCATCCGATAGATATGCGTTCGCAGAGTGCAGAAATGTATTTTTTATCAAATTTGGACGAGTAGTTTTGCTTTTATGCAAAAATAACATATAAATAATAGACATTTTTAAAAACGTGTTTTTGGGATAAATTGGTATGCCATCCGATAGATATGCGTTCGCAGAGTGCAGAAATGTATTTTTTATCAAATTTGGACGAGTAGTTTTGCTTTTATGCAAAAATAACATATAAATAATAGACATTTTTAAAAACGTGTTTTTGGGATAAATTGGTATGCCATCCGATAGATATGCGTTCGCAGAGTGCAGAAATGTATTTTTTATCAAATTTGGACGAGTAGTTTTGCTTTTATGCAAAAATAACATATAAATAATAGACATTTTTAAAAACGTGTTTTTGGGATAAATTGGTATGCCATCCGATAGATATGCGTTCGCAGAGTGCAGAAATGTATTTTTTATCAAATTTGGACGAGTAGTTTTGCTTTTATGCAAAAATAACATATAAATAATAGACATTTTTAAAAACGTGTTTTTGGGATAAATTGGTATGCCATCCGATAGATATGCGTTCGCAGAGTGCAGAAATGTATTTTTTATCAAATTTGGACGAGTAGTTTTGCTTTTATGCAAAAATAACATATAAATAATAGACATTTTTAAAAACGTGTTTTTGGGATAAATTGGTATGCCATCCGATAGATATGCGTTCGCAGAGTGCAGAAATGTATTTTTTATCAAATTTGGACGAGTAGTTTTGCTTTTATGCAAAAATAACATATAAATAATAGACATTTTTAAAAACGTGTTTTTGGGATAAATTGGTATGCCATCCGATAGATATGCGTTCGCAGAGTGCAGAAATGTATTTTTTATCAAATTTGGACGAGTAGTTTTGCTTTTATGCAAAAATAACATATAAATAATAGACATTTTTAAAAACGTGTTTTTGGGATAAATTGGTATGCCATCCGATAGATATGCGTTCGCAGAGTGCAGAAATGTATTTTTTATCAAATTTGGACGAGTAGTTTTGCTTTTATGCAAAAATAACATATAAATAATAGACATTTTTAAAAACGTGTTTTTGGGATAAATTGGTATGCCATCCGATAGATATGCGTTCGCAGAGTGCAGAAATGTATTTTTTATCAAATTTGGACGAGTAGTTTTGCTTTTATGCAAAAATAACATATAAATAATAGACATTTTTAAAAACGTGTTTTTGGGATAAATTGGTATGCCATCCGATAGATATGCGTTCGCAGAGTGCAGAAATGTATTTTTTATCAAATTTGGACGAGTAGTTTTGCTTTTATGCAAAAATAACATATAAATAATAGACATTTTTAAAAACGTGTTTTTGGGATAAATTGGTATGCCATCCGATAGATATGCGTTCGCAGAGTGCAGAAATGTATTTTTTATCAAATTTGGACGAGTAGTTTTGCTTTTATGCAAAAATAACATATAAATAATAGACATTTTTAAAAACGTGTTTTTGGATAAATTGGTATGCCATCCGATAGATATGCGTTCGCAGAGTGCAGAAATGTATTTTTTATCAAATTTGGACGAGTAGTTTTGCTTTTATGCAAAAATAACATATAAATAATAGACATTTTTAAAAACGTGTTTTTGGGATAAATTGGTATGCCATCCGATAGATATGCGTTCGCAGAGTGCAGAAATGTATTTTTTATCAAATTTGGACGAGTAGTTTTGCTTTTATGCAAAAATAACATATAAATAATAGACATTTTTAAAAACGTGTTTTTGGGATAAATTGGTATGCCATCCGATAGATATGCGTTCGCAGAGTGCAGAAATGTATTTTTTATCAAATTTGGACGAGTAGTTTTGCTTTTATGCAAAAATAACATATAAATAATAGACATTTTTAAAAACGTGTTTTTGGGATAAATTGGTATGCCATCCGATAGATATGCGTTCGCAGAGTGCAGAAATGTATTTTTTATCAAATTTGGACGAGTAGTTTTGCTTTTATGCAAAAATAACATATAAATAATAGACATTTTAAAAACGTGTTTTTGGGATAAATTGGTATGCCATCCGATAGATATGCGTTCGCAGAGTGCAGAAATGTATTTTTTATCAAATTTGGACGAGTAGTTTTGCTTTTATGCAAAAATAACATATAAATAATAGACATTTTTAAAAACGTGTTTTTGGGATAAATTGGTATGCCATCCGATAGATATGCGTTCGCAGAGTGCAGAAATGTATTTTTTATCAAATTTGGACGAGTAGTTTTGCTTTTATGCAAAAATAACATATAAATAATAGACATTTTTAAAAACGTGTTTTTGGGATAAATTGGTATGCCATCCGATAGATATGCGTTCGCAGAGTGCAGAAATGTATTTTTTATCAAATTTGGACGAGTAGTTTTGCTTTTATGCAAAAATAACATATAAATAATAGACATTTTTAAAAACGTGTTTTTGGGATAAATTGGTATGCCATCCGATAGATATGCGTTCGCAGAGTGCAGAAATGTATTTTTTATCAAATTTGGACGAGTAGTTTTGCTTTTATGCAAAAATAACATATAAATAATAGACATTTTTAAAAACGTGTTTTTGGGATAAATTGGTATGCCATCCGATAGATATGCGTTCGCAGAGTGCAGAAATGTATTTTTTATCAAATTTGGACGAGTAGTTTTGCTTTTATGCAAAAATAACATATAAATAATAGACATTTTTAAAACGTGTTTTTGGGATAAATTGGTATGCCATCCGATAGATATGCGTTCGCAGAGTGCAGAAATGTATTTTTTATCAAATTTGGACGAGTAGTTTTGCTTTTATGCAAAAATAACATATAAATAATAGACATTTTTAAAAACGTGTTTTTGGATAAATTGGTATGCCATCCGATAGATATGCGTTCGCAGAGTGCAGAAATGTATTTTTTATCAAATTTGGACGAGTAGTTTTGCTTTTATGCAAAAATAACATATAAATAATAGACATTTTTAAAAACGTGTTTTTGGGATAAATTGGTATGCCATCCGATAGATATGCGTTCGCAGAGTGCAGAAATGTATTTTTTATCAAATTTGGACGAGTAGTTTTGCTTTTATGCAAAAATAACATATAAATAATAGACATTTTTAAAAACGTGTTTTTGGGATAAATTGGTATGCCATCCGATAGATATGCGTTCGCAGAGTGCAGAAATGTATTTTTTATCAAATTTGGACGAGTAGTTTTGCTTTTATGCAAAAATAACATATAAATAATAGACATTTTTAAAAACGTGTTTTTGGGATAAATTGGTATGCCATCCGATAGATATGCGTTCGCAGAGTGCAGAAATGTATTTTTTATCAAATTTGGACGAGTAGTTTTGCTTTTATGCAAAAATAACATATAAATAATAGACATTTTTAAAAACGTGTTTTTGGGATAAATTGGTATGCCATCCGATAGATATGCGTTCGCAGAGTGCAGAAATGTATTTTTTATCAAATTTGGACGAGTAGTTTTGCTTTTATGCAAAAATAACATATAAATAATAGACATTTTTAAAAACGTGTTTTTGGGATAAATTGGTATGCCATCCGATAGATATGCGTTCGCAGAGTGCAGAAATGTATTTTTTATCAAATTTGGACGAGTAGTTTTGCTTTTATGCAAAAATAACATATAAATAATAGACATTTTTAAAAACGTGTTTTTGGGATAAATTGGTATGCCATCCGATAGATATGCGTTCGCAGAGTGCAGAAATGTATTTTTTATCAAATTTGGACGAGTAGTTTTGCTTTTATGCAAAAATAACATATAAATAATAGACATTTTTAAAAACGTGTTTTTGGGATAAATTGGTATGCCATCCGATAGATATGCGTTCGCAGAGTGCAGAAATGTATTTTTTATCAAATTTGGACGAGTAGTTTTGCTTTTATGCAAAAATAACATATAAATAATAGACATTTTTAAAAACGTGTTTTTGGGATAAATTGGTATGCCATCCGATAGATATGCGTTCGCAGAGTGCAGAAATGTATTTTTTATCAAATTTGGACGAGTAGTTTTGCTTTTATGCAAAAATAACATATAAATAATAGACATTTTTAAAAACGTGTTTTTGGGATAAATTGGTATGCCATCCGATAGATATGCGTTCGCAGAGTGCAGAAATGTATTTTTTATCAAATTTGGACGAGTAGTTTTGCTTTTATGCAAAAATAACATATAAATAATAGACATTTTTAAAAACGTGTTTTTGGGATAAATTGGTATGCCATCCGATAGATATGCGTTCGCAGAGTGCAGAAATGTATTTTTTATCAAATTTGGACGAGTAGTTTTGCTTTTATGCAAAAATAACATATAAATAATAGACATTTTTAAAAACGTGTTTTTGGGATAAATTGGTATGCCATCCGATAGATATGCGTTCGCAGAGTGCAGAAATGTATTTTTTATCAAATTTGGACGAGTAGTTTTGCTTTTATGCAAAAATAACATATAAATAATAGACATTTTTAAAAACGTGTTTTTGGGATAAATTGGTATGCCATCCGATAGATATGCGTTCGCAGAGTGCAGAAATGTATTTTTTATCAAATTTGGACGAGTAGTTTTGCTTTTATGCAAAAATAACATATAAATAATAGACATTTTTAAAAACGTGTTTTTGGGATAAATTGGTATGCCATCCGATAGATATGCGTTCGCAGAGTGCAGAAATGTATTTTTTATCAAATTTGGACGAGTAGTTTTGCTTTTATGCAAAAATAACATATAAATAATAGACATTTTTAAAAACGTGTTTTTGGGATAAATTGGTATGCCATCCGATAGATATGCGTTCGCAGAGTGCAGAAATGTATTTTTTATCAAATTTGGACGAGTAGTTTTGCTTTTATGCAAAAATAACATATAAATAATAGACATTTTTAAAAACGTGTTTTTGGGATAAATTGGTATGCCATCCGATAGATATGCGTTCGCAGAGTGCAGAAATGTATTTTTTATCAAATTTGGACGAGTAGTTTTGCTTTTATGCAAAAATAACATATAAATAATAGACATTTTTAAAAACGTGTTTTTGGGATAAATTGGTATGCCATCCGATAGATATGCGTTCGCAGAGTGCAGAAATGTATTTTTTATCAAATTCGGACGAGTAGTTTTGCTTTTATGCAAAAATAACATATAAATAATAGACATTTTTAAAAACGTGTTTTTGGGATAAATTGGTATGCCATCCGATAGATATGCGTTCGCAGAGTGCAGAAATGTATTTTTTATCAAATTTGGACGAGTAGTTTTGCTTTTATGCAAAAATAACATATAAATAATAGACATTTTTAAAAACGTGTTTTTGGGATAAATTGGTATGCCATCCGATAGATATGCGTTCGCAGAGTGCAGAAATGTATTTTTTATCAAATTTGGACGAGTAGTTTTGCTTTTATGCAAAAATAACATATAAATAATAGACATTTTTAAAAACGTGTTTTTGGGATAAATTGGTATGCCATCCGATAGATATGCGTTCGCAGAGTGCAGAAATGTATTTTTTATCAAATTTGGACGAGTAGTTTTGCTTTTATGCAAAAATAACATATAAATAATAGACATTTTTAAAAACGTGTTTTTGGGATAAATTGGTATGCCATCCGATAGATATGCGTTCGCAGAGTGCAGAAATGTATTTTTTATCAAATTTGGACGAGTAGTTTTGCTTTTATGCAAAAATAACATATAAATAATAGACATTTTTAAAAACGTGTTTTTGGGATAAATTGGTATGCCATCCGATAGATATGCGTTCGCAGAGTGCAGAAATGTATTTTTTATCAAATTTGGACGAGTAGTTTTGCTTTTATGCAAAAATAACATATAAATAATAGACATTTTTAAAAACGTGTTTTTGGGATAAATTGGTATGCCATCCGATAGATATGCGTTCGCAGAGTGCAGAAATGTATTTTTTATCAAATTTGGACGAGTAGTTTTGCTTTTATGCAAAAATAACATATAAATAATAGACATTTTTAAAAACGTGTTTTTGGGATAAATTGGTATGCCATCCGATAGATATGCGTTCGCAGAGTGCAGAAATGTATTTTTTATCAAATTTGGACGAGTAGTTTTGCTTTTATGCAAAAATAACATCTATAATAGACATTTTTAAAAACGTGTTTTTGGGATAAATTGGTATGCCATCCGATAGATATGCGTTCGCAGAGTGCAGAAATGTATTTTTTATCAAATTTGGACGAGTAGTTTTGCTTTTATGCAAAAATAACATATAAATAATAGACATTTTTAAAAACGTGTTTTTGGGATAAATTGGTATGCCATCCGATAGATATGCGTTCGCAGAGTGCAGAAATGTATTTTTTATCAAATTTGGACGAGTAGTTTTGCTTTTATGCAAAAATAACATATAAATAATAGACATTTTTAAAAACGTGTTTTTGGGATAAATTGGTATGCCATCCGATAGATATGCGTTCGCAGAGTGCAGAAATGTATTTTTTATCAAATTTGGACGAGTAGTTTTGCTTTTATGCAAAAATAACATATAAATAATAGACATTTTTAAAAACGTGTTTTTGGGATAAACTGGTATGCCATCCGATAGATATGCGTTCGCAGAGTGCAGAAATGTATTTTTTATCAAATTTGGACGAGTAGTTTTGCTTTTATGCAAAAATAACATATAAATAATAGACATTTTTAAAAACGTGTTTTTGGGATAAATTGGTATGCCATCCGATAGATATGCGTTCGCAGAGTGCAGAAATGTATTTTTTATCAAATTTGGACGAGTAGTTTTGCTTTTATGCAAAAATAACATATAAATAATAGACATTTTTAAAAACGTGTTTTTGGGATAAATTGGTATGCCATCCGATAGATATGCGTTCGCAGAGTGCAGAAATGTATTTTTTATCAAATTTGGACGAGTAGTTTTGCTTTTATGCAAAAATAACATATAAATAATAGACATTTTTAAAAACGTGTTTTTGGGATAAATTGGTATGCCATCCGATAGATATGCGTTCGCAGAGTGCAGAAATGTATTTTTTATCAAATTTGGACGAGTAGTTTTGCTTTTATGCAAAAATAACATATAAATAATAGACATTTTTAAAAACGTGTTTTTGGGACATAAACGGTTTTAGCAATAAATTTAAATATTTAGGATTATGCACAAAAATCAAAATTAATGATAAATTGTGTTGAATAACTTCAGATTCGAGCTAAGCATTCTAAAAAACATAAAGTCAGCTATTGGAAATTATTACTTGAGAACTTTTCACACCTAAAAATGTTTTAATTGGACTAAAGAGAGTATTTTGGACAAATCATAAATTTCATTTTGCAATATCTTTGCACCGAAACCGCACTTTTAAATGATTTAGACAGATGACATATTCTTCATTCAAATCCCATTAATAGTTTCGTAATAAAGTATTTACCAGAAAACAAATTTTATCGTAAATGTAGCAAAAAACGGGCGTTTGACATGTTCATATTAGCATATCTCGAAAACGTAACGTGGTGGAGTATTTCTGACGTCAGATTCGGGTTCAGCGTGTGATTCAAATATTTTGGAAAACTTAAGTTTTGTTTGAAGTCAATTTTCGTTGCAGGCCAGTGTTATCTATGCTAGCCAGTAGAGTTGTAAAAACTGCAGTCTAATCAGTATTGCAGTTAATTGACTAAAATGATATAATTTCTTAAGTCCTATTACTAAAAAAAATTACTTTTACTGTAGAACTTCAGTCATCAGCAGTCAATACTAAAATACCTACTGTACAGTTAATGAAAGCAGATATTTGACTAAAAGTTAATTATTTGCACTATACTGTTTGTATGCTTTTAGTCACAACAGCACAAGAAACTTTCTAATAAAACGCTTAACCATTCAGAAAGTAGTCAATATTAGTACTGACTGCTAAATGCTTATTTTGCAGTTAAAGTAGGAACTTAGTAGCAGTAAGTTAGTACTAAGCTGCAGTTAAAATTAAAGTCAATTAACTGCTACTGAACCAACTGCATTAGCAATAGACTGCAGTTTTTTACAGCTGTCCCACCCAGACAGGGGTAGTTTAAAGTATATCCAAAGATAACCCTTAAGAAAATGAATATTTCAAAAACTAGCTCTTAGATTATAATAACAGTATTTTAACTGAAGTAAGTACTGCAGTTAATGTCTTTATAATTTACATTTACCACCAAGATAAATTTTGCAACCTTTTAAAAAATAGAATAAATTTAAAAAAAATGCGATCTGAATATATATTTTTCCACCACTAAAGGGTTCTTAAATTGATATTAAGAAAGTTGAATAACACATTTCTCTTGTTTTGAAAAAAGATCATGTGGGGTGATGTCAAAACTAAATTTTTTTTTTTTAATAAAAAATATCAACTGCTGTTCTACATATGCATATGCGGGTTCTTTTGTTTATGATTAAAAAGCAATTGCAATGCCCATCATTTGCAATGCATTTCTTTAAATAATATGACAGTCTTGTCACTTTCACACAACACCCGACATCCGCTTAAATTAATGCACCATCCACTCTGCACACCAGTTGTAGTGCATCAACTGTAGGTAGGTATATAGTTTTACCAACATTCGTTAACTAAAATAATATCGTTCTCTCTAGCATCTTGTAGAAGGTATATTACATATAGTGTAGTTTGATTGATGCCGGGATGTGATTTAATAAAAACAAATGACAATTTTCAACGACCAAAATTACTTAAAGGAGACAGCAAAAATATAAAAAGAAAATTGTTGCTTGTTGGTTTGTAATGCGGCTTCTTTTCTTACAAACGAGAAACTAAATTAATGAATGTTTTATAGAGGGAGCAGTCACATATAAGTAGTGGAAATAGTAAGACAGTTGATACATAAATTTCAAAACTATGCAGAATTAACTCTACGGGATATCTGTGATAACAATCTTTTGATGAATGGTACGAAGAAAAGGGTCGAGGTAAGACCGATAGAAAATTACAGGGACAGAAGAATTTAGTGCAGGTCAATTTTAAAGTTTAAGGTGTGTGTTTGTTTTTGTACCATAAATTAGATATTAGACCATTCCTAAACATGTGGTAACCACTTGAACAGCTTCATGTTTTTTTTTTTAATAATATAAATTCTAATAACTGACACCTGATTTGAGTGTTGAGGAATAAGCAAAAAAAGTATAGGTACATACAATGTGGTTACGCCTATAGGTATTAGCGTTCTAATATTCAATTAAAATTCTGGCAGTTTTTCGTCACTGTTAGAAGACTCTTAATAAACGTTATTTTATTCAATTTTTGTGAAAGAATATAAAAATATTTAAATTCAAACTGAAAATGGTGTAGGCCCTAGGGACCGATTCTGCTTCTTTGAATAAATGAATCGAATAATTTTCACATTCACAATTTAGTTCATGTATTTAATTTTTCTTACTATTTTTAGTTCAGATAGAAGAACTTTGTTTTCATGATTTCACCTTGACATTCACTTCCTTCCGTGAAAGAAAATTATTCATTATGAAGATTTCGGAAATTTTTTCAAAGAACCAGAATCGCTTTTATGAGTGAAAAAGTGAAAAAAGTGAGGTGGGCGTGATATTTCTTATGAAGTAGTTGAAAGAAATGTGACCTTAGTCTTGTTAATAACAATAACGTCTGGTATTGGATGAGTTTTCCCTGTAAGGCTGTTAAATTTTTTGACGGCATCCAGTCCTGGTTGAATACCGTATCACCGTATGGTCTCTTTTGAAATTTAAAGTTGTTGTATTCCACTTCCAACTGTGTTGAATTTCCAGTAGTGTATCCATTGCAGGCTTTTCCTCAGCCGTTGCCTGTGTTTCCATGTTCCAGAGATTCCTGTTTGCTGGGAAGTTGGTAAGGTTGCTTTTGATTTTGATGTCTCTTTTGAGCATTTAAATTTCAAGTCTTCTATAATTGTGTTAGTGCTCAAGTAACTTTGTTGCTAGGAGAGATTGATGATGAGTCTAACTGCTTCGAAACCGAATAATACTTCAAAATCTTGAAACGGTAGATACTGAATTTATCCAAATCGGTGAGGCTAAGAAAGTCGACAGTTTTTTACAAGTTTTCTTGCTAGCTTTGAGATCGGCCCGTGATTAACCTTCATTTGAATATTATGAAACGTGATATTTTTTTATGAGAACATCTGAAAACAGATGAATTTGACTAAAAAAACGAAATTGTTCTTTAACTTATTTTGTCCAATACAATTCCTTAGAACCCAAGCCATCGATCGTGACATCACCACACCACCAAGATGTGCCCCCCAACATGACTCACACAAAATAGATCTATGACACCCATCAAAATAACATCCATCTTCTTGGGTGGTTCATCTCATCAATCCATTCCACTACATAATGTTTGACACATTATTTCGTCTGTCCGAGCGCAAGCACGTACGACTATTTGCATTAAATTTGCCATCATCATAGCCGACATATCAAGCATATCAAAGGCATGATAAATAATATCGTGCGCTTTGCCTCACATCGTGCAACACCCATTTTTATAGAAAAATCGCACTAAATAGTATACTGCCGCAGTACCCTACACCAAAAACGGTTTGTGCCATCATGAATACCAACAACTCGAACTCAGCTCGAGGCGTTTATTCATTCTATTAGACATAGACACTGTCTAAATTACATTTTAATATCCTGTCAATTTGTTGGGGAGTGGGAGTGGGACCGCATGCATGTTCGTAATATATAGAAAGAAGTACGTTAATATGGCAATTTCAAAGGAAACATTAAAAAAACTTGAAAAAAACTTTGTCGTTCCTTTGGGGAGGTCTCTTTACAGCGAAGCATAACATAAACATGAGTACCAACATATAGCACACCAAGTGGGAACTACGCATTAACGTCATGGAAATGCTATAATAATACCAACACCAAGTGGCAAGTGTTCTTCCAAGAGCAAAGACTGCATTTGATTTTGAAATTTTACTCGCCTCGTCGTCGTCGGTCGTCGTCGTCGCGTCACTCTGTTTCGCATCACTTCATTGAAAGATAAAAACAAAAATAATGAAGAGCGATTTGTTTCAGCCCAGAGCTAGCGATTATTTGCCCATAGTTCAATTTGATGAAGAATAAAATGCCAAGAGGATAAAGGCAATAGAAAATCGATGAAATTGATAGCATAGTTAGAGATGGATGAAATGTCTTATACTTATACATTTTTCAATGATTAGATTGAAAATCCTATAGATTTAAGTGATGCGCAGTTTATTGCTAACAGAAATGAGCATAGACGTGCTACAATTTATCAACCAATTAATGGATAAATTACATTGTTCAATGCCTCGAAATTATGAAAATTTTACTGTAATATTAACTAAGTTAAATTTTTTTATTATATTCAATTATTTCCATTTCGATAAAATCAATACAAGGCAAACTTTTCAAGTAAATTTGGCATCCTAACTTCTGTACCAAATAAAAACAGAAAATAAATTGCATTTTTTTTATGGTAGTCGAGAACAACTACCTCAGCAAATTTTAGCCACAAATGAGTAGTTGATGAGATACTTATAAACAAAAGCCAACAAAATTGGAAAAACCGTAACTAACTGAATTATTCGCTGATAGATAATCACAATTATTACCAAGCACTACCCGTCACTGTAGACTCTTGAAATTTTGCACAGTGACAGATTTTGCCTAGCTTGTATGGGGAAACATAGAAAATTGCTATTTTGTTGCATTCACTTTGAACATAAAAATGTCCACAATTTAATCAAAATCCTTAAAGTCGTTTTCGAAGAAATTCGAATAACTTACATGTGTTTTATGGCAGGTACCTATTCATTCTAGACGAGATATTACAAACAAAATATGAATTACATTGGTTATCCCAATTTTTTCCGTACCGTTGTAAGTTTTTTTTTGACAAAAAAGTGTAAAATATTGATTTTTACCAAAACTTTTGGTAATTAAGTATTCCGGTTTATTTTGACAATCAGAACCATTTTCATTTCAACACTAAAAAAAAATGTAAATTTGTGGTACTCCCCATACAAAAGTGACATTTTTGGAAGGTTTTTGTATGAAAAATACAAGAAGATTATTCAAAATAGCTGAATTTCGAACTTAATTTAGGTAATCCTCAACTTTTGGCGTTAACAGATATCAATTATCTTGATTCTATCTAAAGTTATCGTGTTTATAAATTTCCAACACACAAATGAATTTATTAAATTACAGAAGTCAGCCATTGTTATTAATAATCTGACTGATTCATTTTCTACACTATAAGCAATTGAAAAAAAACTAAATACACCAAAAGATAGCTGGTATAATGCAAGATTCCGATAAAACGGAATTTTTTGTAATCTCACCTAGAAATTAGGGTAAAATGGGGTAAAAGACAAAAAAAACTTTTTGTACATCTCGAAAAGTATGAGGTTAAGAATTATAAAATAAATTTAATCGAATAGATAAATTGAAATGATAATCACTTTCTCTTAAGCGTTTCCAACGCTTTTTCATTTTTATTTTTCCGTTTTTCAACTTAAAATTTACACAGCCATTAGATATTGAGTAAATAAATTTTTATACAAAATTTACAATTTTTTTTAGCGGCGATATTTACTATTTACCTAACCCACATAAAATTATGATACAACTTTATTGAGCATAACTGTACAAGTACATGGTATAAAAGCTTCACAAACTTGAATAGAGTGTAATCGAAATTTAACAAAATTGACTGCTTTGGTCGTCTGAGCTCGACCAGTGGAGAACGGTACCGTTGGCTCGCAATTGGATTCGAGATGGTTCGCTTATAAAATTTGTAATTTTTTTATTTATTTTCGGATTTAAAAGATTTTAAAGGTGTTTAAATTTACCTGAAATATCAGGTTACAACTTGTTTGACTATTAAATTGTGTAAATATATGCTTCACAAGGGAAAAATTATCACATTTTTTTCACATTATCTACCGTAATTTTTACATTTTTTGAATTTATTATTTTGATTTAAATTTTTTATAGTAAGTGATCAGCGGTAATTTTGGAGTACGAAACATTGATGTGGGTTAGCTACAAGCTTTTAAATTGACCGAACGCAAAAATAAACCAATAGCACATTATGCTTCTTTAACAAATCATTCCCTTCTAGAAATTTTCACTACAATTCTTAGTTATAGCGGTTTAATGGTTCTTTTCGCGACTTTCCATGATCCTTGTTGTGCTATGAAACATTATGTAGAAATGCATTTATAAATAAATTCTAATACAACAGTTTAAAATTGATTTTCTATCGCAGGAACCAGGAACCAGAAGTCTTTTAATTTCAAGAAAACCCAACTTATTCTCAAAAACTTGGACTTATTTAACAAAGCTATCATTTGGTTGATGGCCATGCTTTTAAAGATTTAAATAATTCAACACAACAAATTTCGACGACGGAAAGCAAAATTGTTCTAAGTTCTTTGTGAACCCTATGGAGTTAGAACAATTTTGCCTTTTTTTTTTTGGATGAATCAAGAAATCTTAATATAATCTGATGTAATCTAATCAAAATTTTCTATCGCAGAAACCTTTACATCAATCTTCCACATACGTGCCATCATCTGACTGACGATGTCGGTATTCGAGTCATCATATTTAAAACCTTGCAACACTTTCTTCAACACCTAATAATAATTGTGAACTTTTAAAATGTCAACATAGTTAACCACAAATCGCACTTTAAAATAACATCAACAGAAAAATCAAAAAAAAAAAAAAAAAAAAATCGAATTGAGTTCAATGTTCGATGTAGCGTTTGTCAGAAGACCAAATCCAGAGTCTAGAATCCAACTTGGTCTAGGTGAGCACCTAAGAGACGACATACCGACGGACGAGGACGACTCGAAGAAGTGTTGTTGCAGCATTCAACAGCATTCGAACAATGAACCTGATGCTTTTGGACTCTATGTTGTGCTCTGTTCTTTCATCGTATCGCGTTTTTCTTTATTTCTATTTTTTTTTTTTTTTGTAAAACTGCATTGCCAGATGATTGTGGCATGTCGTGTGCGATCAGAGCGAGAAGAAGGTGGTTCCTGATGACATTACCTACTACAGAAGTGCCCAAGATGTGCAGTTGTTGTTTTGCACACTTTTTGTTGTTCCTGTAGAACAACCCATGCAAACCCATGGTATTGGCGCTATTGAAGCAATTATTTCACTTTAAGGAATTACTGAATAATTCATGAGGTTCTCGAGAAGAGGTTGGGTACGTATACCTTTTTCTTCTTTGGCGCTATTGTTTTAAGTAGAAGTGCTTGCTTGGGTTACGTAATTATTACATTGTAGTGGAAGAAAACAAGCATGGAGCATGGAAGGAAGAAAAGAGGAATGAGCTTTCCACGGAAATGCAACTATACGCGGCTAATGTTCACTTGTACTTTCTTCTTAGTTGTTCCGCTCCGTTCTAGAAGTTGTATACAAAAATGTAAACACGTAGATATTGGATGGCAGTGAAATTTGTATTCTTGTCATATTCTCGGGGAATAATATTTTTGTTTTAAAGAAATTGTGAATTATGTATGCGTATTAAAGAACTTTGACCTTTTTAATATGATACCATATTAGCAGATGTTCTATCTCGGTAAGGTGTGGTAATTATTTAATGTTTATGAATGAGTAGTACAAATATGAAATGAATAATAATCATATTTAACCTCAATTGTCAATGCTTTGTTTCTTGTCACTATACTCGTTGGAATTAAATTTTCAAGTTTCGTTTCAGCAAATGGTTCTGATAGAAAAAAACTCACAAAAAAAGTCGAAACAAATTTTCTTTTTGACAACATAAAAATTACTTCACCAATTTTAAAGCTTGATCCAATTAAAATCGAAACCTAAACCATAAATTTTAAAAAAAATGCTGTTAGTTTGTCTTCTTTTACAAAAATGATGGCATTCATCAGTTTTCAAAGAGTTTAATGTTTCTAAGAATATGTTAATTTTATTCAAGAGCAGAAAAATATATATTTGAGGTGAGAGATCAGATTGTTGGTTGCCACGCGTTAAAATTTAATTTTTGTTTTTTTACAAATACCCGACCTAGCCTATTCTGCGGGTCTTAGAGTTGTTAAAAAAAAATATTTTATCAAAGAAAATTTAAATTAAAAATTAGGATATTTTGGAATTTTAAAAATTTTGAATTCCAGTAGGGTAAATAAGGGTAAACTTAGAAAAAGGTCGCAACCCATGCGCAAACTGTTCCCTTCGTGTTTTTATAATTTTTAAAGTGAAACTTAACTGTGTCACTGTGGCGTATGCGTAACTTTTTGCTCTATTGACAATTTTAAATATTAATACAATTTTTGTCAATACCTTTCCAATTTATCAGACGAGCTGACCACTGTGATTCCAGGGGAAATTGAAATTGACTAAAACTAACAGTACCTGCCATATAACCATTATGTGATAGTTAATTTGTTTAAAAAGCGGCTCTAACGATTTTGTTTAAAATTTTTGTGTCTCCTTTTGTTACGAGGGTCAAATTCTTGAAATGATAGAAATGTTTGTAAAAATTCTACTAACTACACCGACCATAGAAGCGTTTTTTTTTCATTGGTGACTTTCTCTTAAATGACTGAACCAATTTTGAGGATTTTTTTATACTAAAGCTTCTTAACAACTTTAAGATTATTTGATGTCAAAATTTGTAAAAACAAAATAATTTTTTTAATTTAAAAAAAAATCTTTAATTTTTTTTTTTGTTTTTGGATAAATCAATTTTTTTGAAATCGGGTCACTGTTTTTTTTTCAATTTGGATTCAAGATAAGCATTAAAATTTTCTTGAAAATAGCATACACACTTTTTTTTAAAAAGGGGTTGGAGAATTTTCATAAACAACAAATATTGTTTTTTTTAAACGGTTTTACGATTTTCAAATTTTTGTTTCTAAAAAAAATATCTATAAAAAGACAAACAAATCAAGCCCAGATTTTAAACTTCAGTTACATTAAAGTTTTAAAATTCTCAAAAATAACAATAAATGGTTTGATAAGTTTTTTTTTATCAAAAAAAAAAAAATACTTTTGAGAATTTTGAAATTTGTTATTGCTTTTTTTTAAAATTGAACTAAATCTATTGGGAAACTGCGAAAAAAGATCAGAATAATTCAATTTTTCAAGCGTTAGAGTGATTACAAGTACGTCATGTTTAGAATCCAAAAAAAAAAAATGTTAGTTTTATTCGTCTCAAAAGTTTGATCATTCATAACAGAAAAACCGTTCGGTGGATGAACTAGTAAATTGGTAGACAAAATTCTTGTTCCTTTAATTGTTTAGTAGTTTAAGTCCAAGAGTAGTGTAGAAAGTT
Organism: Meliscaeva auricollis; assembly: GCA_948107695.1. Taxonomy (NCBI): domain Eukaryota; kingdom Metazoa; phylum Arthropoda; class Insecta; order Diptera; family Syrphidae; genus Meliscaeva; species Meliscaeva auricollis. The sequence continues at coordinate 27,766,344 of OX403617.1, read as the reverse complement.
GCTGTAAAATGATTATTGATGAAATTCATCGATTCGTAGTCATGTTATTCAAGAACGTAAATAAGTACCTTTTGAAATAGTCCCTCACGGCCTTACGCCGTTTTAGTATTATTACCGGATACCCTGCATATACATATACCAATATTCTTCGTTTGAAGTAAGTGAAATTATAAAAGAGCGTAGTTAGAACAAAAAATTGTTTGTTTTTCTACATTTGGGATTTTAATTTATTTAATTTTCAGTTCCTAGTAAACAAACTAAAGTCATAACAACATACAAAGGAGATCAAAGATCAAGTAACAGAATTGAAGTTTTTAGCACTTTTTTTGAAATTCTTACATAAATAATATCAAAATTTTAATAAACAACACTGATTTCATATTTTTAAATTGCTTTCATTTTGCCAGACTCGTAAACATTAGAGTTCATGACTTTGTTTTTCATGAATGAATTTGTTTATGCGAAAAAAAATAAATAATTTTGTTTGACCATGAAATCATCAATGAATAGACATCACATTGCCATTGGCAAATTGGTGATGCAGAGTAAAAAATGTTTATTTATAAAATTCCGTCCATTTCATTAAATTTATTAATAGCGTTGAAAAAAAAAAAATTAAAAAAGGTTGCGAAATTTGTGTGCAAAGGTAAAAACGTATTGGCATTTTGATGGAAACATTTAAGGGTTAAACCGTGAAAGACCCGACATATACCTAAAGGAAGTGAAGGACCGTACTTTGAAAATGTAGCAAGTTCCGTCACGTGCGTCGCCACTTATAATTAAACTACACGTGGCATACTCACAACTAGATTGGCGAATCCTTGTTGTATTACTTGGAACGTTGAAACTAAAAAAAAAACTCGTAAAAGTTAAATTTGTATTATGATTCGTGCTTAAACTTAAAGCTACGACACATGCTGTTCGTTATCCTTGAATAAGGTTACACATTTAAAAAAAAGATGGCCGTACTCAATGCCATTGATAGTCGTTTCAAATTCGATATCGTGTATTCAATTCAATCCAGTGCAGTTTGCTCGTGTAAATTATTATGCTTTGCGGGGTTTACAATGATTCAACGTGACACCAACGGGTGGACTATCTATTTTCTAATCCTCTCCGACAAAAGTTTAATAAAGCTCTTCATCTTCAGATAAGTACATATCCACTACAATTACTACCTACGACGAGTAGGTAGATACATTTAAATTACACGATTGCTTATGCTTGTGTATCAAGATGAAATCTTTTCCACGTTATTTCATTGAGAGACTGAGACGAGATTTGAATAGCCTAGCGGGTGGTTATTATCTTTTTGTCACACGATTCATGGCATTGGCACGTGAAGAACGCAATTTTTTGCGCATCAGAGATAGTTTTTTGTCTTTTTGTTTTTGGTTTTCGAGATCTAGATACGAAGTACAGTATAGTTCAAAAGTAAACTTTTTTTTTTTTTGGTAGTGATTAGTTAACTTATATGAGGGTCCAAATAGGCAAACACTCATTAGTGACGTCAGGGATTATTGTGACCAGTCAAAAAGGGATAAGATGTATAATTTGTAATTATTTTGTAGTTAATTTGTTTTCATACAAATGTTTGGTATTTTCCAAGATTTAGCAAACCATTAAATATTTTTTTTCTAAAAACAGGAAACCGCAATATCGAAATTCAACAATAATTTCCGGAATATGATGACACAGTCAATTTTGTAGGGAACATTATTTATTTAGTAGTTTTGAACATATCGAATGGATTAAAAAATATTAAATTCAGCCTGTAAACATCCATTTGTGGTAGACTGTAGATATCAGATAAATGATCAGTGGACTATACTGGCAAGCTAAATGAAATCTCACGTCAATATAAAGAAGAAGGATTAACCGACGTTGTTGTCCATGGCATTCCTATTAGTTATTTGTAGTCATTATCTGAATTATCTTTTGAACACTCCGCTCCATTGTTTTGTTGTTGTGATTTCTAGTCAAGAGTTGCTGGTTAACTAATTTTATTTTAACATTTCATTCATTAAAAAATCAATTGTTAGCGGGAAGCCTTTTTATATGTTTTGGTTCCTATCCCCAACTATACCGCCATTTTTATTCAGCTCTTTCATTCGCCTTGGGCAGGTCATTCAAATCTGTTATTTTCGGTTCGAAGAATAAATCATTCTGTGACAGTGACATCGAGGCGCCAGACAAATTTAAGTCGTTACGTACCTACTTGTATGCTGTGACATTATAAGTATAATGGAGAGATATCCGTGAAATTTTGAACAAATTTAATTTTGCACAAAAAAGAAGGGGACTCATACATGTTCCAGATGAACAATGGCTCATAGACGACACCTTTGTAGACTTGGAACATCTGGGTCTAAAATCCAGAAAGTAACAAATTAACGAAGTAAAAAGTCAACAAAGTGGGCACTTTCATCGGTTAAGCCCGTATGATTTGTTCTTCTTTTTTTCTTATTTTTAATAATTTAAAAAAGCTTCGTAAGAAAAAGACAGGACGTTTTTTTTTTAAACGAAACAGTCTACGTACTCTTAAATATCAATTTAAAAACATTTTTTGATTCTGGTGTATATTTCTTACACACACACTCATGATGTGAATTTTCGTTTGAAAAATGTCGTACTGCTGTTTTCTTTTTCAAAATATTAAAAAAAAGAAAAAAAGAAGTACCATATGGGCTAAAGGAATCAAAATTGCAGTCAGCAAATAGTTTAAAATTTGAATTTTGTTTTGTCTGATAATTCTAGGATTTTCTTTTCGGTCTTCCGTCTTCAAATGGAAAGTGATACCCACTTCTGTCTTTATGACCAAAAAACTCAGCAATCATTTTTGTTGTACAGGTTCAGTTAAAATTCATAAAAACAGTTCATGACTGCATCGTACTTATAATTACTCTTAAGTTTATTTTCCAAATTATGTAACTTAAAAGTTTTAGATAAAATAAAAAAAAGCAACATTTTTTTTTTTGACTTTTTAAATAAATTAGACCTCCAAAAAAAGTATAGGTACCACTTTTTTTTTTGATTTCACGGAAATGATTTTGGTCGCAAAAATTCACTAAAAGGACCACTGTGCAGGTGTTAAGAGTCCCTCCACAGTAATTATTGATTTTAATGGAAACACACATTAGTCCCACTCAACAATAACTACATACATCTTGAAAGTGTTTTAAAAACAATAAATTTAATTTTTTTTCTTTAACAATTCAAATAAGTATATATTTTGTTTTTTTTTTGAAAACGTCTCATTGTTATAATCCCCTCCACAACGTTTATCGATATCCGCTGATTTCTAGTACCTACATAGAAATTTCTTAAGGGTATTTTTTTCGCAAGTGACATAAAACCCGCATAAATCAAATTGTTAACAAAGAAATAACACAAGTCTTGGGTGGTCTTTTACTTATGGAGACACAGAAAAAAGCCTCCATCACCATAGTCCACGACGGACGGACGGACGACTAGAATGCATTTCCTAGCCGCACTAAGACTGACAGTGAAAATCTGCAATCAGATGGACAGCAGCGAGACCACTTAACCCTTTGCACACCGAAGAAGACGCGATGAACGCGCATGAAGCAGTCAATGTTCATCTATACAGAAGAAAGGGTCATTTCTACGGCTATTATATACTTGTAGACCCTGACAGGGACAACCAACGTGGCGCGTTAGCATCAACTAAATGATACAAAAAAAAATATTATTATTCGCCCCAAGGAAGTCGCGCCAATGTGTTTGAGTTAAAAAAAAATATTTAACGCTTAGAATTTATATCTGAGCTAGGAGGGTCTATTCTGATGATGTTTTTTTTTTTACTTTTGCTTGCATCGTTAATCATTTGACATTTGATTGTGGACATTGGATTTAGAGAGAAGCAGATTGTTGAGGTGGGTGGGGAATTCATCTGCATTTGGCACGCGGACAGATTTAATGTGAAATGAACTTTACAACACCAATATGCAGATAAAGAGTGATTCAGGCACAATATGGTTGAACATGGCAATTTGAATCTACTGGCAGCATACTAATTATACCTCACACGAATTAGAGTTACTCTAGGAGTTTTTATTATGTCCATTCAGCCATTTATTGGTCATGTTTTTTTTTTTTTTTTTGCAATGAAGCTATGATTGTTAGTTTTAATGCCTTTGAGCCATTTGAACCAATCAAAGCTGAATTGAATTTCCTGTCATCAGAGATTGTGTGTATTTTATTCTTAAGTTATTATGTACTTTTACGTAGGTCACAACACAATGCAGGATGTTTGTTTATATTAAATTGAGGAATTGTTAGGAAACACTAAAAATATAGTCCGGTCAGTTAGTTCCGTATTTGGGGTTTATTTCAACCTGACGGAAAAAAGGACCAATTTGAAGGTTTCAATTTTTGATAGGAGCCACCCCATTCGGCGGCCATCTTGGAACTAAAGCCGCCATTTTGAAATATAGCTATATTAGCAACATTTCGGCTTCCAGATCGGTTAGGAAACACAAACTAAGTATACATTATGTATATGAGGGTAATTTTATTTTTGGGACTAATGTTTCACTCCCCAAGAAAAATTCTGTTGAAAATACCCACACTGAGAGAACAGATCGATTGCGGCCAACGAAAAAATTGCTCAAACGGCTTTTTCGTTTGCTGGACAATTTTTCAGCTTCGTATGTCTTTAATTCGTTTTGGTTAAACACTTTTTGCAAAGGATAAAAAAAGTTAGCGTAACACCTATTATTGAACCGGCAACTTCTCGCTTACGAAGCGAATATTTTGTCATTCTGCCACGGACTGTATAACTTATGATCGGCGTAGAATGCATCTGGACAAAATGAGAGAATGAATCGCTTGCGTTAAACGACTTTTTGTTTGTTGGACAGTAATTTTTCGACTCTAACTTCGTTTGAAACAAACTCTTAAATTCGTTTCGGTGAAACAATTTATGCGAACGAATAAATAAAAAAAAATTCAGCGTAAAATCAGTGAATTAACCTGTGACCTCTCGATTTCGAACAAAGGCTGTTACCATCGAACGACGAACGAAATAACTTTCGTGTCGCATAGAATACATATGAACACCACAAACACAGGATCAATTATTGAAAATTTGTTTACTGCAGTCATTTGTTGTAAATGAATTGTAATTTTCACCAAAAGTGAAGTTCTTTGTAACAAACTACTTTCTGGCGAGGTTTCTTCACAAAATATTCATTTGTTTGCTGCAAACAATGAATTTTCTAGCAAACAAATAGTTGCTTAGATGTAGGAAGCATTTTCGTTTGCCACAAACAACTCATAGAAATGAGATCCAAACCGCGAATGGGTTTGCTTTGCATTATTTTTGCTGTAATAGAATTACAAACCTAAAATTTTGTTTGCGATTTCTATGGATATTTTCAAATCGTTCCAAGTTGATTTTTGAAAAATTTTATTTGGATAAAATGAGTTTCAAAAACTTATTTATTTATTGAAAACTTTGGTAATTCAGCTTGAAAATACCGAAAGTGGATTAGTTTTCAATTTTTCAAACAAATAACGAAATTTTATTCGATTATTTGCAAACCGACCCAAGTTGAGTCTTGGAAAAATATTATTTTGAAAATTTTATTTTTTTTTGATTAGGCATCTATTTACCAAAAGTCCAAGTTGAGTATTGAAAAATGTTATTTGCAAAATAAACTTTAACACCATGAAGTTTAAGTTCAGAAAAATTTAATTTTGAAAAATTAAGTACAAAATAATTTCAACTTTTTCAATCATATATCAGGCCGATCGTCTGATTTTCGAACTTTTTTTTCAATGGACGAAAACAGCTTTTTTTAAAAAAAAGAACCAAATATTTCTGAAGTAAGCAATAGTTTTGGGCCTTACAAAAACCTGTGAAAAAATCAGTTAGGCTACTATGGCTCTAACGGCCTGAAGTAAAGACGGTCCCAAGTTATGGTTTAAAAAATAAACACATTTTTCTTATTTAAGTTTTTTTTGTTGAAAATTTGGTCTTTTTAACATGCTTTGAGGTGGCATTTAAATGCATTTCGTAATTTCAATCAAGTGAATCTACACTAATGTGATACTTTTTTTTATTTTTTCTCATATTTTTATCGCAAACACTTAATATGAATATTTAATTGAGAAAACTGATCACCTTGAAACAGTTTAGTTTGCACATTCGTTTTAATTCAAAATTTTAGTAATTCCCTTAAGGGAACAGGTGTGTTTAAGTTCCACCAACTTCTTTATTCTTTCATCCTTACTTTTAACACACTGGTCTTTTTTTCTTTTACTAGTACTACGCAAACAAGATTGAAAAAAAAAATAACTCAAAGCAAATCAGAGTCACATTTATAGCCTTTTCCTTTTTATGTATCAGATGATGGTAATCATATAAGAGGATATTGGATTATAATAATGTTTCATAACAAAACATAAGAAATTCCATTTCCTCTTATAACCCTTAACTTTTATTGAGTTCGAATTCAAAAATTGTTGACGTCTTCAATTTCATTTCTTACATTAACCCTTTTTTTTTGAGAATAAAGATCGTCATTCTAACCCTATTGCGATGTTCTTATAAATAAAAATTGCTAAAATTGTTTCCCTCTCAATTCTTTTGTTATCATAATACACTTTATTATCTCGAGCAGGAAAATCCTTTCTTTTTTTTTCTACGAAAAATATTTTCTACGTAGGTTTGTGGTACCTACTATGGTGAAAAGTAAGCAAGCACTTATATAAATTAATGGCACACGCAAAGGGGATATCTTTGTTTTTATATAGTTTTCCACCCTGTTTTAACCACTTATCTGCACTATTGGTTGTTTCATTTAGCGCGAACAACAGAAAAACAGGAGATTTATCAACCCAATAGTTTTGTGTTTCAACCCTTGAAAACTGTTGGTATTGTTTTGTTTCCAGTGTGGCTTTCGCTGTGGTATCGATATCAGTGGAGTATTGACAGATAAGTTGAGTATTGTAGTTTTTTGTCAGGGGCCCCTTTTCACCGACACAAGAAAGTCAGTCACACACGTCCTTTTTTCCTTCAAATAGAATGTTTTCAATTAGCATCAATTGAAACTATAATAATATTTTTTTTTTCATTTGAGGCTCTGTCAAGCCCAAATCCGCCACTGTAGCTACCTGTATTGGTTTTGCTACTAAAGGGTATTAAAAGTGCGACCGACAATTTAAAAATTCAACAGATGTCGACCGACAACACACATCAGGCAGTACAAATGTTTGCTGGTTTGTGGATGGCGGCAGCGGCGGCGGACGTGTGTAATACAAACGTCATTTTAATCGGAAGTTCACATTAACACAAGAGTCATTGTGTGGATTAAACCAACTGCCAATTAATGTAATCCGTAAATTTAATGCAAAATCGGATATACCCACACAATAAAGAAGCAAACATTGAGCACAGGGTGACAATAATTCGAGTACATAAATAGAATATATGGTGTCGTTATTGGTGTGACATTGATAATGATATGAGGAAGGTATAATAGTGATAGTCACGTTTTATTGGGATGGGTATTGGGTATTTTTGTTCTGTTTTGTTGAAAGAGGGTATATTTTTTTTTTTTTTTTGTGAATTTCGGATTTTGTTTATTTGGGAAAACATTATTTTCTGACCAAAATGCGGGAAATTTATTTCAAACCACAATTCAGAGCAAAACAGATGGTTTAGTGAAAATATATCGATTTTTTTTAATGTAAAAATAGAATACAATTTTTAGTAGGGAACAATTTTATTAATGAGCTTTTATTATTCAGTATATGTTTATTGGAAAACCCAACCACAAAGTGTTAACAAGTTTACTTTTTGGGTTTTTCAAAGAATCGCCTTACTGGATGTTGAATATTTTCGATATTACATCAGGACAGATAGTAAAAAAATCCCATTTTATGGAATGAAATACATGATGTTTTCAAATCTGAAAGAAGAATATTAAAAAAGCTTAAGTTGTGATTTTCAGGACCATTTTTTAAGCTTTCACCACCCCGTGGAAAAATATATCAATTTAAAAAAAACGTGAATTGTATTATATCTCAAAAACAACTAGTTTTAGTAAAGAGGTTGATCGACCAAGGATGTAGTTTTGAGGTTATGATTATTTAGCTTTAATTTTTAAAGTTTTTTCATTTTTCTTTATCCCCAAGAAAATAATTTTAATTGTTTCTAAAATAAAAAATGAAGAACACAAAATTGAAAACATTTTGAATATATTTTTGAAGATGATGTAATGTCGCTGTCAAATGTTAGAACTATGAGTAGGTAATCGACAAAGTAAACAAAATTTTTATTTAAGTCCGCCGCTGCATGTTTTTCATCGATATGGGTATTTTTGAAAATATTAGAATGTATCTATAGTTTTTGAGCAAACATCAAAAAATTTGTTAAAATTTTGTAAAATAAAATATATGCTCACAATTTTGCAGGTCTTTTTAAGGAAAATAACAAGAAATAATGGGGGTCTATTTTCAACCGTTCAGTTGGACGGAGAATTTTCTCCAAAGTTGACTCAAATTATATGTTTTCTGATAAAAAGAAAAATTATCTTTTATTCCAACAAAAACTACCAACAAAAATCGCCTTCAAACCAAACTATACTTTTTTAGAATTTTGGCACTCTGAACTCAAATTAGAAGTCAAAACTACGCTAGCACGTCACGTTTTCGAGATATGCTAATATGAACATGTCAAAAACCGTTTTTTTTTTTTAAATTAACGAAGAATTTCTTTACTGGTGAATACTTCATTACAAAACTATTAATGGGATGTGAATGAAGTGCATCTCATCTATCTAAATCATTTTAAATCATAAAAAACATTGCACCGAAAGCAAAGATAATGCGAAGTAATATATATAATATGACCAAAATACTCTCTTTAGTAAAATTAAAGAGTTTTTAGTGGTGGAAAGTCTTGAAATAATAATTTTTAATGCCTAACTTTATGTTTTTTGGAACGCTGAGTACGATTCTGAAGTTATTAAACAAAATTTATCACGGGAAACATGAGGAATCATTGAAAAACTTTAAACTTTAACTTAAATTAGTCGAGCACTGAATTAATAAAATGATTTGGGTCAAAATAACTTGAGTTTTCCGAGAAAAACGAAATTCAAGTCAGCAGAACATTGAAATGTATGAAAATTAATTTTTTTTTTGGAAAATGTCGGAAATGTCTATTAATTGAATTTTCTTTAAAACGTCATCAATTTTTAATTTTAACTCCGCAGATATTTGAGAGAAAACCCATTTTTTAGTAATTTTTGGTACTTTATCAGCCTTTAAAAAAAAAACTATTCATAGGAGTTTTATTTCAATTCTTTCATTTTATCAATACGTTGTATCAGTTGTATTGTTTCTATTTTTTTGATAAAAAAAAAAATTGGAAATTGATTTTATTTTGAAATTTGTATGTGTCTCAAAAACGTCTTTTCTTTACGTTTCATGTCTTTTCATGATGAAATAGATTAATTCTGACAATGTTTGAATGTTATTTCAATTTTGTTTTTGTACGAATGCAAAAATCGTTGGTAAAAGAACGTTGGTATAACTTCAAAAATAAATATTTCAAAAGTCACACAACTCGTGTTGAGGATTAATTTTCATCTTGCAATTGAACCTCAATTTATTGATTTTGTAAAAATAATTCTTTAACAATAATTGGGAAATGGTTGAAACAAAAAAAAAATATGATGTATGTACATTTACATTATGTATTTACTTAATCTTCTTGTAAAATTTCACAAAAAAAATATAGATAGGAAGGTAGATACTGCTAGCGTACTTTCCAGAGAATCTGCTTCTTGATGAAAAAAAACGAATGTGTAGGTTCATTATTGTTTTAAATAATTTATAATGAAAGTACCTACTTAATGCAAAACCCTGTATAACTTTAAAGGTTAATGTATTCCAAAAATAAATAAAAATTCAAAATAAAATAAAAAAAAAAAAAACACCCTCACTAATGTGTGCGATGCAATAATGTTGGTTAGCAGCACAGAGCCGATGGTCAATTATATATTTGTTGTTTGCAGACTATGTGGGTGAGTAGATTTTGGAATTGAATTTAATTTAAACAAATGTTGAAAACCAACCACACCCACTATGAATTCAATTCAGATAAATTACTTTCCTTTGAGTGAAATGGTATACCTACTTTGCAGGAAGGAAACACCCTTTCAATTTGACTTAGAAAATATTAATGGTAGAGATTTTTTTTTGTTGATAAAGTTTGCCCTTATATAAATTCTTTGCTGGTTGTTTTCTCGCTAACAATATACATCTTCGTCAAATAGAATCAGTCGATTTTTAACTTACTGGTTGATACTTGAATGCAGGTCAGGGTTTTTCTAATCTAGGAGGAATGTGTTTATTTTTGTTTTTCGATAGATCGAGTTCTTAATCACAAAATGTGTAACGATTTTTGTTTTCAAACAATAATCTTATACAATTGAGTGGTTTCAAAAAACACTTTTCTCTACGCGAACGATCAGTTTGAAGACAATATAATAGTGACTTTGAAAATTGTCAAATATTGAAGATGCTGGTTTTCTTATTCGTACTACAATACAGTAAATTTGTGATCAAAGAAATTCCTAGAGGAAAAGTTTTGGGGTAGTTTAGATTAATGTCATACTTAATGTTTTTGGGGTTGCTAAATCTAAAATTGAGGCTTGCCAACAAAATTTCGCGACGCAACATGGTCAAAAATGCAAAATAACGCAAAATTTTCAACGATTTTGCAGTTTTTAGAAAATTTTACCATGAAGAATTAGTTTTTGGTTACAGCTATGTAGATATCACAAAGGACATTATTGTGAATATTTTTAAGATACATTCTAGATTTAAAAAATGTTCCTGGGTCAAAATAAAACTGATAATTATATTCGACATAGTTGTATCCAAAAACCAATCCTTCATGGTAAAATTTTCGTATAAAAATGCAAAATCGTTGAACATTTTTGGTTTTTTTTTTGCATTTTTGACCATGTTGCGCAATTTATAATTGAAACACGAAAACCTTTCCAATAATTTTATGTCTGACTTATCAGTTCAAATTGAGTTCTCTATATTTTTTAAAGTTAGAGTGCAAGTTTTTGCTGATCTTAGAAATTGTTAGAAAAAATATTGAAGTAATGAAATTTTATACTAATTAAACGGCAACAATTTATGTTTTAGTTTAGTAAAAATTAATAAAATAAAATTAAATTCATTTTGTTTTTGTGTTTTATCATTATTTACCATTTTTTATATCAGTGAGTTTTTTCAAAACGTAATTATCAAGTTTTTTACATGTAAAGTACGTTTTACATTATACTCGTAATTACGGTGCTTTTTTTTAGAAAAATCTGACAATAATTACAGTAGGGTGGTCGTTATTTTAAAAAAAATTGGACTTTGTATGCTCCCAGAGGCTAATATGGTTGGAAATAAATAAAAAAGAAATATTCTCCAATTTTCAGGTTTCCAACTTAATTCTAACCCGTGCGTCGAATCAGTTGAAGTTGCTTATGTCTTTATTAATACCTATGACCTAGATTTCTTACAGTTTTTTAGCTATTATAGTTTTTGAGTTACAGCCAGTTAAAATTAACGATTTTTTTCATGTTGTACAAAAATTGTTAAACAAATAATAATAAATTATTCTTTCTTCGTTTATAGTCGGAGGACTGGTGATCGTTTTGGAAACGTCATCCTGACAATGCCAATGTTTGTAAATGATGATATGTTCGGTTATAGTAGCTCTCACAAATCTTCTGATAGTCTTCAGAGGAGGTCTTGGTGTGACACCAGATTCTTTGTTTTCACCTAGCTGTACCTCGAAAGCTATAAAAGCTAAAAATTTGTGAAAATTTTAAAAATTGTTGTAACTAAAAGGTTAAATTCAACCAAGTTTCAGAATTTTAGGACTAATATTTCAGCTCAAATTAAATATGGACTGTTCAAAGAGTTGTGCAAAATTTGGTTTTCGGCTCGTGTACTGATGCCCTACCAGATACCAAGATCAAATTTCGACTCGGATTTGTTTCCCAGCAAAAGTATAAATACACCGCACTAATGTAAAAAACCTGGTATATAAAAACATAATTGCCTGTGGTAAGACGAGTCTTTCAGTAATTAGACGCACTGTCATGAATTTGGTTTTATTCTGATCTTGAGAAGGAAGTGAACAATACCAAAGGTATCTTGCTAAATTTAATTCAAAAAATATTTTTGATTTTCTGATGACATCCATGTGATGGAAAGAACCAACTGATACCGGCTATTTTGCAATAATCCAGTTAAAATCTAAAAAGTAAACCTTGTGTAATAAAACAGATGAAGGCAGTCATAAACATTCGACTAAAGAGTTGATTGATACCCATGTCGATGTCACACTTGCGTCAGAAACTGTCTGTTATTAGGTGTTAGATGTTAATTTAATTTTAAGATATTTATCTTTAATAAATTGTATATTCAGCTGATTAAAATATGCTTTATTTCAAACCATTCAACTAGCTATACCTAACCTACACAGTTTCCTATAGGATAGGTACCTCTATTGTTACAAAACCCTTACAACAAGATCCTGTATCTCTTTCTCTCCCTTCCTCTCTCTTCCAAGTCACATTTGTTAAGTAAATCATTTGGATAATCTTATGTATTTATCTGTGATATGTGGAAATGTAATAAAATTACTTCATCCATCTGCATAAAAAGGGGATCTCAATAGCACTTTGAAATAACCGCGACTTTAATATCCCACACAGTTTGTCTTTGTTTGTTTGTTTATTTGATTTCGAAATTACATATAAGCCGCCTGGGGCTGAGCCGGCACTATTTATTTTTTTTACTTGTAATTTATTCTTTGTTAGCGCTTCATCTTCACGCCTTTTTTAGGCTTATTTTTCTTAATTTTGAACTAAACATATGTGATGGTTATAGCCTCCTCGCAGTTTATTTCTATATGTCACACCATCACGGTCATAAATATTCAAATTACTAGTGTTTTTGAGTGTCCATTATAAGATCTTTAAAAAAGCATTGAAAAAAAAACAGAAAATTTAATGTTAACACGCTATTGGGATAAGACTGATAAATTTATAGATTGTATTCTAACGAGGGTAAGGGAACAGCTCATAAAACTTCATCCTCATTTACCTTTTTTTTTTTTTAATAAAGTGGTTATTCGTGTCCCTATTTAAATCTGTCTCTTCCTTTTAATTTAATAACTTACTTGGTTTCTGATATCAAAGTGCATTGAATATACATGTTTTCTTGGAATTACTTTGAAAAAAAAAATCATCCCAATATACAAAAGAGAAAAGATTAAAAATCTCACGAGTACAGTGGGAGAAATCATATACCATAGTCGAGCAAAATGTTATACTTTTTATCAATTACTAGTATTGCCTAGTGGTCAAAATTTGACAGAAAAATCAAAGAATTTGACAACAAAATCATAGAATTTAAATTCTAATAGGAAGTCTGCATATTTCGAATAAAACTAAAATCATGAAATTCCGTTTCCGTGATTTTGGGGGTTGATTTTGTAATCATTATCGTTTTTTTCCGAAATTATCTTGGAGTTACCATAAGTCATTTGTAAGTGCGGATCTATTCAAATTTAAAAATATTTATTAGGATTCCTTCTAACTAAGGGCAAAAAAACACTTTCTACGCGCTTTCTACTGAATACGCAAAATCATTTTTGAATATACTTTATCCATTATTTCCAAGCACTGATAATTACTGTGCCATCTGTTGATGCTGCTAATTCCCTTAAGATGTTAAGAAAATAATTCCAAAAAATAGTTTTCCAAAAACAACCGACAGTTTTTCTTTCGACCACTAACAACGCTTTCTGCTATCAAAGATTCGATTTTTTTTTTTGAGTCAGCTGAATAGGTACAAAAATAATAATTGCTATTGGAATGGATAAAAAGAAGTTTTTTTAAAGTCCACCATTAATTTTAATAAGTTCGTAAACTCGATCTGGCATGGAGTCGTACACCCTTTTAATGAAGTTAAACGAAATTTCGCTCCACTCTAACCTAATTGCGGAAATTAAGAATTATTTGTTTTCAAACTGTAGACCACCTCCATAAAATTTGCGAACTAACTATCCCCAGACATTTTCAATGATGTTAAAAAAAAAGAATTAATGAGTTTGTGAATCTTAAATAAAACAAACAAAATTTAATAGTGATTAAAAAAAGATGCGATTTGTCGCATTTGACTTTGTCACCTCTTTCTCCACTTTGAACTGTCATTAAAGGAGAAATATGTAAGGCTGGCATCATTACAATGTCATTTATGTGACGGCAGTGTCTGATATAAGTATGCGCGAAATTATGAGTCAGCCATGAGTCAATTTTGAGTCATATCTCATGACTTTGATTGATATCAAGTTGACATCATCGTGATATCTTGTTCAATGGGTAGTCGCGTTATCATGTTGGAAGGTCCAGTTTATAGATTCAAAGATGTTAGAAAATTTAGGAAAATTTCTTTCCAAAATTTTTGATGTTACGACCCCAAGCTCAACTGTTCCGAAGTAAGTTGAATGTTAAACCCCTTAGGGCCATCGAAATTAAATTTTTTTTTCATCTTAAAAACCACTTGACACCATTCTTTTTTACAACTTAAATGCAGCCTTGAAAACTCTAATAGTATAACTTTTTGTTTCTCGTCTAGTGCCGGTTTTTTTTAAGTTTTATTCATTTAAGATGACTTAAGTTGCTGATTGCTCTTAAGACTGTTGAGTGACTTGCGTTTACCCTGAATTTTAGTTTTATTTTTGCTACAGAATCAGAAGTATTTGATGCACACCTTAAAGTTGCGGCAATTGCTGCGTACGAATCTTTATTTTTCAAGTAAGAATAAACTACATTAAAATTCCGATCAACTTTATCAGCTATTGCAGGTCAAAACCCGTTTTTTCTTTGAATCTTAAACCAAGAATTGAATTGAAAACAACTTGAATCTAAATTTGATATTTTTTTTTTATTATTATTTTTCTTTTCTTTTCAATTTTAAAATAAATCTGTCCCACTGTATTCACACACAGTACATAATAATATGATGATGACACTAGCAACAAGCCAGGCCACACAAGCAGATGCAATAACTTTTTTTTTTTTTTTGGAGAGATCCCTTCATTAAATCGATTGTTATCCTGTTTTATTAACTGGTTTCTTTTTTTTTCGTTTTCGATATCAAAACTGAATAACCCATTAATTATTATGAATGAAAAGAATACACAATTACAATCTGCCAAAGAGAAGAAACTTGTCTTGAGCCATGAACTGCAATGTAGAAGGGTTAAGTGGGTCTTCCTCATCAATTTGTGTCAGGAAATCTGTTATCAATTGAATAATGTATGTTTCTTTTTTGTTCGGTAAAAAGTACAAATATTAAAATAATTTTGTATATTTGGTTTATCAGCAAGGCATTATTAGGATGCATGTAGTTGTAAAGGTTTTATGATAAGGACGGATTTTAAAAATAAAAGGGGATATTTTAAAGGCTTAATTTAAGTAGGTATGACTCTATTAGTGAACAAATTACTAGAATTACTAAAATCCTAAAATGCTAACAAACACACCATATCCACCAAAGCATACCTGATGAATAGTTTTCTGAAGTAAAGACATGATTTTGCTTACCTGGAAAGAAAAAGAAAATCAAAGTTAATTAAAATTGAGAAAAAAAGATAGTAAGAAATTGAATTAATTAAATATTCTTTGAATATAGTAAATTTTCTCATGCAACAATTTAATTAGTATTAATAAGAAAAAAGGATAAACTTTCACTTTAAATAAAAAATGATAGATTAATTTCAAACTTTCGTATTATATTGGATGATGCTAGTCACACAGTGATATAAATTTGCATTTTTGGTTGCAAAAATTATAATTTTTGAACTAGTTAAGTTATTGAGATTTGAGAAAAAAAAAATTAAACTTTTTTTTTGCTTAAATCCAAGAATTTTGTTTACCATTAGTAAAATTTTTAAAAATGTTTTTTTTTTTTTCATTTCAAAAGTACGACCTTACTAATAAAAGAAGTAGATTACTTATATTAGAAAATTTAACGTTTTCGGAAAGCTGATGGTTTTTAATCAATTTTTTGAGTTGTAAAAAAAAATCTGAAATACTTACTGATATACCACCAATTTACATGAAGACTGTCATAATTCGGTGACGTAAAATGACGCCCAACGAGATAAATCCAAATATAAAAATAAATTCGTCTTATTTTGTTTTAATTATGGAAATAGCGCCAAATTTCTTATTTGGCTTTATTTCGCTTTTAAAAACAAAAAAAGTCCAATTTGGCTTTATTTCGTTTTCGTGTTTTTTATTTATTTAAAAAGGTGCCATTTTTGACTGCCAAAAGTATCCGGAAATTTTTGTATTCTTAAAATATTGGGACATAAATCCATATTTTTTTCAATAAGATAGGACATAAGTTTATATTTTTTGCTACATTGCTAAAACCGGTGCAGGGAAATTACTCCCCCCATACATACCTCACTATTTATATGCTCATAGGTGGGGCCCTGGACATGCGGCCATATGATAAGGCACTTGTAACAACTGTTAATTGTATTATAGTTGTTAATATGAGGCCGATTTTTTGAAAAAAAAACAATTAAGCTTTATTTCCAAATTTAATTTGGCTTTATTTAGCTTTTGAAATGGAAATAAAGCCAATTTAGGCTTTCAAAAGTGAAATAAGGACAAATTTGAAATTTGGTGTTATTTCGTTGGGCCTTATTTCACGTCACCTCATAATTCATCAAACTCGATTTTGCAAAAAAAAAAACTGTTTAAAGTTCTTAAATTGTTTCATTATCAATAGAATAACACCATATTCTCAATTCTAACGGGAAAAGTAGACATATCATTGTTGCTGGTAATCTTTTTTCCAAATATTTATAAAGAATGGTAAAACGAATAATTCTGCATCATTAACTCAAAAATCACCTTTTTTGATTTATGAAAAAAATAAAAGAAAAACAAATATTCGGTCAATAAAAAGTTGTATTTTTTATAATAAAATTAAAAACTTTTATTTTTAACCAATTTTATAATGTTTTCAAGCCAAAACTGTGCTTCTATGATTTTGAAAATAAACCAATTATGAGCATTAGCCAAAAACTTCGAACTTTTTTTAAAAAAATTTCCATAGTTTGGTACTATAAAGCTTCCTATAACTCTTGATTCTACAGTTAAATAATTCTTTAGAAATTTTAAGCACACTATAAAATGTTTTTTTTACAATAGATTTTAAAAACTGTCCCACTCTGCGCCGCCGCCGCCGCCGTGTGGAGAGAGATAAGATTTCAAGTCATTTTCAAATTTTCAATATTTACTAACATATTTTACTTACATTTTTCAACATCGTTTTGTGTGAATATTAGCACTATGATTTTACATCCAGTGGAAGAAAAAATTAAATTTTAGGAACCACTCCAGTATTGCAACACTTTTCTCAATATTGCATTCATTTGTGTTATTTTATAACATGATTTCATGTTAAATGTACATACATCTACTCGCGAATTATATGGAACTATAGCTTGATTATACGTGCATTATTAAGTTATGAAATTGGCAACCGGAAATCTGTCAAACCCACTCCATATAATTGTGTTTCATTTTTGCAATTTTTTTTTCTTAGTAAAAACTACATATTTTTGTCTTATAAGAAACCATTTTAGAAAATTCTCTTGCTGTAATATTTAATTTTATACGGATGAAAATATCGTAAATCTATTTTTGATTTTCACAAAAGAAAAGAAAACAAAAAAGTTCATCACAAAAATATTCTCCACATGGATCTTTTTGCATTCCACAAAATCTATTATTGCATTATAAAACGATGTGATGCTGATTGTATTTATTATTAAGAAGATGCATCTGCAGTTTTTGCGTGTTGAGCTTGTGTGTGGTGTTCTGTGTTGTGGTGGAGATAAAAATATAAATATCTGTTCTAATATTTTTGTTCCAAAGGACAAAAACGAAATTTATTTCAATGCGCGTAAAATGCATTAAAAGAAAAGTCATATAATTTGTTTTCCAAATAAAAAAAAAAAAAAACATACAAATTTGGAACTGAAGTATCCTTGTACTAAATTCTAAAGATTTTTTCATGATGCGTGATGTCGATGGTTTTTATAAATAAGATACAAGATTCTGTGAAAGATCATTTGTATCTGTCGTACGCAAATACATAAATACTTATCTTACACCGAATTTATAGCTTAGTTCAGAAAATATTTTCAATTGATATTTTATTGTTGAAAATGAAACAATGTTTTTGATTGTATCACCCATCACACATTTTTCAAGTTCAAAGAAAAAATTTAAATTTTATGTACCTGTCGAAGATAAAATCTTATCCGTTCTTCTTGATTTGATACAAGAAAAAAAAAAAAAAAACATCAACGTTCACATGTCTAGGAATGTGTAGCCCAATTGCTTCTTTATGATGCTGTCATTAAATTGATTTGTTGCTTGACATTGCTTTGGAAATTAAACCAAGATTTTTTTCTCTTTTTTTTCATTTAATCAAAAATAGATATTTTATGTATAAAATATTAGGGCTGATGATTTCACCCGGGTAGACCATGTACCACGCTGCCGTCTACCATAGAATGTACCACAAAAGACTTTCCGAGACTTCGCTCATACGAGGTAGGTGCCCTGCCCACCGGAGTCTACCGAGCTTAATTTTTGTCACTATGTGTGCTTCAAGGTAGATATTGCGGACAACTCATGATTGTACCGTCTCCGGAATCGTCCTTCCTCACATATAGGGCCAACAATTCTCCGTAAGACTTTTCTCTCGAACGCGGCTAAGAGGTAACAGTGCCTTTTGCTAAGCACCCAAGTCTCGGATCCATACATGAGTACTGGCAGGACCATAATCCTGTACAGCAGCAGTTTTGAAGTTATGGTTAGATTTCTGGATTTGAATAACTTTGACAGACTAACAAAATATACAACAAGTTTAATCAAAATCGTTTGAGCCGTTTTTGAGAAAAATCCAATAACTCGAAACCGTTATATGGGTGGTATTCCTTCTAATCGAGATATTCGAAAACAAGAAAAATTAACCTCGGAAATTCCAAAAAAAAATTATCAGTACTAAGTTTCATGCAAATTTGTCAACCCGTTTAGTCTGTGGCTCTCGAACAGATGAACAGAAGAAGATTAAATTGTTTTCAACTAAAAGTAAACAAATTCTGTTTAAAAATTTGTTTTATAATTGAACTTTGCTCGTTCGAAAGATTGTTAATTTAGTTTTTTATTTTCTCTGTACTAACTTTAAAACAATTTTAAGTAATAAAAGTGTTTTAATACTTTCGTGTCAAATATTTTAATAGATTTTTATGGTCACAATTCATTTTCGATTCCACTTTCCAGGAAATCAGATTTCATATTAGTGTACGAAAAATTAAAATATAATTAAACAAAATATTTTTATGCGTTACATAACATTTTCCTATAATGTAATAATATAACTGATGTACTATCACATCAGTTATATTATTTCTAGTCGTTTTACTTTGAAATGAAACAATCTCTAGTAGGTACCTATAGGGAAAAATTCCTTCTGATTGACACACACATAACATTCTCCTTCTGCTCACAAAATATATAACCGGTATTTAATTCCTCCTGGCATCACAGCACACAAAAAGTTATCCATCCACTTTAGGTATTTCCATGAAATGCAATCTGTTGGTTGGGTTGTTGGGATACCAAACCATTTTGCATCCATGTCCTCCCGTCATCCAATGAGCTGTGACTGTGCGTTGCAAATTTGAAATATGCACCTTCTTTGCCGCAAGGTGGTGCTGATACGGTGAAGCTATATACATTTATGTTTGTGTCTTAATCACCAAAAACTATACATTATAAAGTTTAGGTACTTCTACCTGGTACAGATATACGAGTATATAACTACATACAAGAAATAAATTTGCTGAGTTGATCAAAGACTTTCTTTCACAAAAAAAAGCCCTTTGGCTATATATACTGCACTTGTGCATTCTTGTGATCTTCATTCATTTAACAGTCGGCTGGTTGCCAATATTTCAAACTTATATAGACACAGGGAACACTTAAAGTCTGCTTGAAGAGTTAAACTGATTTTAAAAAGTCATTGTCTTATGGTCAAGTAATGGTTTTAAACATTAAAAGAAGAGGACTCTTGAACTTTTATTTAGTCATTCGCGTCACAAAAATGTTTAAAATGGTAAAATAAGAAAATATGTATAAAAGTGTTTAAAAAAAAAAAAATTGGAGGAATGTTAAATAATATAATACACAATTCTTTGTGCAGTCATATTCAACGTTTTATAGTCATTGGCGTCACATTGAGTAGCTTGAAATAAAGTATATTCCCATGTTATAAGATTCTTTATATTTTTCTGTGTATTATTTCTTGTAAAAAGTGACATCAGATTTTGTTTTTAATAAAAATAATCTTTTGCGTCAAGTTTTTGTGATTTTCAATGAAAGAACAACGGAGGAATCAATTTTGTAGCGCGAATGACAAAACAAAAATAATCATCAGAATGTGTTATATATTTATTTTAAGACCTAAGTTCTGAGAAAAAAATTTAATTCAAAAACATTTTGTTTGAGTTTTTATTAAATTTTACTTGCGTGACGGTAATGACTACTTTTTCTGAAAGGGAATTGCAATTTTGATTGTGTCGAAGATGAAATGAGTGAGCGATATCATGCGACATCATTGGGTTATTAGTTTTCCACCATTTTTTATTCGCTTCATCTGAATGTGGATTGCCGCCGAGCCGGAGGATACCTACCTGTCAAAAGATGAACATTGAACAATTCTCATCGAAAGGTTCCGCGCCGCTCGGCAATTTATGCATTTTTTTTTTTAAGACTTGTCTGTTTCTGGTTTGGATTTTTTATGTTTTTTTGTTTCATCATCATTTTTTTTTTGTTGATTTTGTTGTTGGAAGAGTAAAAACCAAAAATATCGAACACCACACACCTGCACAAAATGCACATGTCACATGTTGCTCACGATGGAATTTATGCCATCACACAGCCACAATTAATACTAATAAGAGTGCTTATAAATAATTAATTTTCACATGCAAATAATGTTCCGTTATGGTTTTTTTTTTGGCATTATTCGCTATAAAATAAAGGTTATTAATGTTTTCTCAATTGGAATGTGATTGGTTGCCCATCGCTGGCTATATTAGCGGCGCGGCGCGCGTCGGCATCTTTTCTCTGAACTCTGACGTTCGATTGGATTTGATTGATTTTAAATAGGAAATGACATTTATTACAAGAAATAACAAGAAGATGCTATAAGTAAATGTTTTTCACTCAAATTGACAAATGATTGAAAAGTGAGGAAGGAAGAATTTTACTGTTTACTGGGGGTTGCAGTAAGCATTTTGCGTGGGAGAAAGTTTTTTTATGCATCTTATTCAATACTAAACTTTTAGGAAGGTGATTGGACTTTGTTGAAAATTACCTGCTTAAAATAACGTCACCAAGATAAGATTTTGTCGGTAATATTAGCAGAACAGTCAAAATATAACTGCATTTCTCCTCATTATACAAAACTACGTTTTTTTGGCGAGAAAATGTTTGGAACAAAACTTCCATATGAGAAAAACTGCCTCCTATTGTTGATAGGTCGAGGTGGAAGAGGTTGTCACTACTTACTACCATTCCAAAAAATGAGTGTTTCGAACAAAGTAAGCCACCAGATAAAAGCGGTTGTTAGGGTGCATGGCTCTGTGATTATTTGCATCTTTGCAAATAAATAATTTCCTGCAAAGAAAATTGCTAAGTGTTTTACAAAATTTGCAGAGTGAAAAGTCTTTTCAATTTTCACTATTTTTGAAAAGTGAAAAGTAAAAGCGTTTCACCAATTTAAAAAAGATAGAATAGAGAATAGTACCCCTCATTTTAATTTCACTATATGGACCTCAGACAATTTAATTTTTCTTCTAGACAACAATTACTTAAAAATTATATGAGATTAGGTACTTAATAATGAAGGATAATTGGCCCTACATTAAGGATTCACTTTTATGTGCATTCATTGTAATAGACGCAACAACAAAAAGAAGATCAAATTAAAATCTTAATTTGTTGCCTTGCAGTTTGCACAAAATTAATAAAAACACGGTATCTTGCCGCTTAGGATTTCTCAAAAAATAATGATTAAATTTGAGTGCCAGAGCGCCATCCTGCCAACTTTTTTTCGCCATCTTTCTAAACAAAATCTTATTTGCAAAAAAAAATTCTCGTTGCATATTTTTCAAAAGCTTTTCTTAATTATTAATATAATTTGCAAAGTTTATGTGTTTGGTGAAACAAAAAGTATGCAAATACTTTGCAAACTAACAAATCTTTTCACTTTGCAAAAAAGAAATTTTCACTTTGCAAATTTGTGTTTGGTGAAACGTATTATGAAACTTTTCAACTTTTCATTTTAATAAAAAAAAAGTGAAAAGTTGCAAAGTGAAAAGTGTTTGGTGAAATAGGCCCCTGATGTCCTTATTTGCATCTTCAGGATGTTATCGTTGTTTGCAAAAACGCTATCGTTTAACGAAAATCAAATTAGAGAATGATCTTTATGGCAAATTAAATTTTATCAGTAATTCATATATTTTACTTCGACAAAACCCAAAGCACCTTCAAAATAGTGCAAATTACAAATTACACTGGTCTGCAAAAATATATTTTTTTCTTGATTATATAAGATTGGACTTTTTTGAATCTAAATCTGGTTTCAGAAAAATTCTATCACGTACATTTTTTTAAATTGATTTAAAAAAAAAGTGATTGTTTTGTAGAAAAGAGCTCTCTTAGATGCGGTTAACCTGGTATATATTCAAAACTATTGAGCCGATTCGGTCGAAATTCGCAGGACTTATTCCAGATAGCATAAGAGATAAGATCTGAAACAAGATTTGTTTTTATTCATCAACATATAAAGTCGCATTTTTAGAATGTTATTTTAGAAAAATCACTTGGAGTGTACACTGCAAAAAACACTCTAATTAAGAGGATAGCATGGAATTTCTATATTCTTGATACTAGCCAAATTAATTATGGTGTAAAAAATGCAGTAATCAGAGGAAAACCAATAAAAAAGGATACTTTGTACTTTTCAAAACGATTTTCATGGATATTTTTACATTTTTTTTTTTCGAAAAATCCAGAAATCGTACAAAAAATTAATCAAAATATAAATTTGGTAGTTTTGTCTACATTTGTTCTATATGAATAGTTTAACGAAAAATGTTGATATCTTGGATTATTAAAGCAATAAAAACAATTTTTTATAAGTTTTTCAATGATTTTTCATGTTTCCCTTAATAACTTTTGTTGGATAACTTCAGATTCGTGTTAAATATCCCAAAAAAAATAAAGTTAACAATTGAAAAACTATTACTTCAGAACTTTCCACCTCCAAAACGACTGAATTGAACTTAAAGAGAATTGAACAATATTTTTGCACCGAAAGCGAATTTTACAATTATTTAAAATGATTAGGACAGATGAAAAATGTACTTCATTCACATCCCATTAATAGTTTTGTAATCAAGTATTTAGCAGTAAAGAAATTCTACGTTAAATTTACCAAAGAAACGTGTTTTTGACATTATTCATATTAGCATACCTCGAAAACGTGACGTGCTAGAGTGGTTTTGACTTCAGATTGAGGTTCAGCGTGCAAAAATCCCTTAGCAAAGTATAAATTTGGTTTGAAGGCGACTTTCGTTGCAGACCAGTGTCAGTTTCCTGATTTTGTCGCACCTATATTTTTGAAACAGCGCCCTCTACACTGAGTTTAGTAGTATGTACTATCAAAGGTATACAATTCCTATTTTAATTACCAATTTGCTGTATAATATGTTGTAATTGATTGTCCCTGTATGATTTATGGTAAGCTTTACCATAAAAACATCTGTGACACTCTAATTTTACAAATAACAAGTAAGTGTTTCAAAAATTTTGCGCTCTAAGGTCCCTAAAGTATGTTTGTTTGATTCAAGTGACACGCCCCGTTCTACATATTTTACAATGAAAACTAGTCGTTAACCACAATATTCATTTTGATTAAATTTTAAAATTTAATGTGCAATTACGAGTGGTTTCATTTTACTTCAGTCAATAATTTTGAAAATTTAATTATAATTCAATAATAATAATTTTTTCAGCAATAATAAGAACTGAGTCATTAGACATTTAACATGGAAAAGTTTTTTTTTTTTTTTTTTGGTATAAAAATAAACAGAAACAAAATCAATTTTCTTTCCAGTTAAAGTTCAAAAGATTATATTTTGTTGGTTTCAATTCATCGTTCCCACAACAAATAGTCAACAAATTGCCAAACGCTCTGTTGACATTGGATTCTTGTGGTGTATTTTGAAATCTATTTTTGGTTCAAATTCATTCAACCATGAAAAGTTCTTTGACTGAACACTAAAACAGTGCACATTCAGTCATACACTTTGTACTCGTAGAATGTAGTGTGTAGTAGGTACCTACAAGCTTGAGGTTTCGGTTTTTTTTTTTATATATGTATTTTTGTTTCTTTGAATTGGATAAATATACAACATATACGGAGGGTGTGTTGGCTGGCTGATGGCATATCATGAACTCATAGTTCCTGAGGGCAGCAAAAAGGGTCTACGTCACGAGTTTGTTCTTTACAACACACTTTTGTATCTATAAAATGGCAAGGAAGTCAACAAAGACCCACAAATGGAAAATCAAATATAAAGGTACGAATGTGATGCGATACGATACCGAACGACTCTTTAATGTGTTTCTGGATCTGGATTCTGGATCTAAGGTTAACCCTTTCAATTTCATTTAAACAAAAAAAAAACTCTCAGGTCACAATTACAAAATATTTTTTGAGAGAATAAAAGTGGAATTTATAAATAATAAAAATAAAAACAAAAGTAAACGAATTATTTTGCAACAAGGCTTTCTTGTTTTATTATTTTTGTTCTTTGAAATGGTTTCTTTTTCTTTTTGAATTCTAAAGAATTTTAGTTTGCTTCACTGGCTTGGCTGGGGCTGTGGGCAGAATGCGATTTCTTAAGTGGCCGTTTTGTTTATCATTTGAATTATAGGTTAGAGTTGGAGGTAGACAGTATAGGGACTTACTTTTACATTAATAATATGGGTATACAATACATATATCTTGAGGTACCTAATGCCTACCCTTGTAGCAGAGTAGAAATTAATGGCTACAATTTTCAGTGCCAGATTTAGTTTTTTTTTTCAAATATAGGTAACAAGTAAAGCGGTCAAATTTGTAAGCTTAAGAATGGTTTCTTTAGGTCTGCGATGGCCTTCGATATTTTTATTGTTTTAAAAAAAAAACTTATTTCTATTCATTTATTTCTATTTTCTTATTAGTCCAAAAAATGATGATGAAAAAATATGCAAAATTTTGTTTTTTGTTGCAATTACTTTAATTTATCACGACGTTACAGAAATTGCATGAAACCACATCTTAAAACCAAAATTTCAAGATAGACATTGTAAGTGGTATAGCTTTTATTTTCTCTCTTGAAAATTGTAACCGACTTAGCCTGCGTAGCGTATAAATAAATCCGCCCCTGGTAACATACATTAACTTAACAGACAGAGTTCAACAAAATATCGTTCGTCTGGACAAATTTCCATTGAAGCTATCAAAAATTTATTTCCGAAGAATTGTGTTTGTGCATAGTGCTCTAAAGGTACCTAAAGGTATGTTTTGTTTCGTATTCCCATGTTATTTTAATAAAGTTTGTTTTACTCAGAAAAAGATAATTTTATTTTGTTTTAATAGGTTGACATTCAGGGACCTATCTAAATTAGGAACGACACGTGTCAATTAAATGCAAAGAAAAATACGTGCAATAAATCGGAGTAAGTACCGATTAAAAAGTTGATCATCGTGAAAAATTTCGGAAAATAAGTGAAATGTCGCAGATTACCGCAGTAAAAAAGAGCGGAATATCCTGAAAAAGAAGTGCTAACACTTGTTGAAGAACGCGGAAAGAACCACAGAAAGAAAAGGTAAAATTCCCTGAAGAAAAGCGATGAGAGTCACGGAGAAAGCGTGGAAGATCGCTGAAAAAAAGCGTGAAAAGTTGCGAAAAAATATACGACCTATGGAATACCATTAAAGCTGATAAATTATTGTGGCGATTACAACTAGGGATAAAGGCGAAGAAAGTCAGGAGGATAACCGAAAAAACATTGTCAAAGATAGTTAAATAGATATAGAACAGATTGCGGAGTAGTTATAGCATGAGAAGTCATTAAAAATGCTCTTTACGGGAAAACTGGTAATATACCGCTAAGAAAAGCAAAGAGAGTCAAGAAGAAATCTAAAAAATGCTGAAAACAGCGTTAAAATTTGAGAAAAAATATCGAAATACTGTGAGAAAGAGCGTGGAAAGCCCAAAATTATCTAGGAAAAAAACGTAAAAATGGAAGAAAGGACTGAAAAAAAAAAATCGAAAAGAAAGCCATGGAAAGTCGCTAAAATAAAAAAGTTAAAAGTCACGGAGAATGATGTCGTAGACTATCGTGATATAAAAGTGAAATAACTGTGTTTTTTCCACGCATTATTTCTCGACTTTACACGTTTGGTCCATGATTCTCGCATGGAAAACTGAATGTGACCTCCTCACGCATCAGTAAAACATACAACTTATTCTCAATGCCTAAGCTTCAGATGGAAAACCAAAAATATTAATACATTTTGTCCATAGTGTGTAGATATAATGCCTCTTTTCTTGTGATAAATTTTGTTGAATAACTTCAGATTTGTAATCAGCATCCCCACAAACATAAAGTTACCAATTGAAAATTATTAGTCCAGAAATTTCCACCTCTAAAAATGCTTTAATTGGACTAAATAGAGTATTTTGGACAAATTATAAATTTCACTTTGCAATATCTTTGCACCGAAAGCAAATTTTTAAATGATTTAAAATGATTAAGGCGGATCAAATGCACTTCATTCACATCCTATTAATAGTTTTATAATAAAGTATTTACCAGTGAAGAAATTCTACGTTAAATGTACCAAATAAATGGGTTTTTGACTTGTTCATTTAGCATATCTCGAAAATTAGAGTAGTTTTGACTTCAAATTTAGGTTCAAATCCTTTAAAAAAGTATAGTTTGGTTTGAGGGTAATTTTCTTCGATCAGAATTTTGAAACAGGAGTGGAACAAAATAATTGCCGCACGAAATAGCACCCAAATGAACACACTATGTAGTCGTTTGGGCATCAGGGCACGGTAGAAGTCAAACTCAAAACGATGTCAAAAATCCAAAAACCAAAAACTGAAAAAGAAAATATAACCGAATTTATCAGTTTTTGATATTAACAGAACATACAGTGCATACTTGAATAAATCCAGGACTTTTTTACTAATTCAAGTTACATAAGTATTATTCGGACACATTAACAAAAACACTCGTATATTTCAGTGGTTTCCGAATTGTCGGACCCACTTTTTACGAATTCTTGATCATCGTAATGGGATGTTTGATTGTATCTAATCTGAATTTTACGGATGCATAACTTCACATTTTAACAAAGGTATACTATCGACAATAATAAAGAAAACGTGACAAACGCATTCCTAATTATTTTAAATCAAACCCTATTAAATCTTCGTTTTCGTTGATAATTCTGCTTTGGTGATGTAAGCATATCAAAAATCAAACTAATACCAAATCAGAAACCATACTAAAGCGGCTAGTTATATGCCTAGACTAGCCTGTGGACACATTCACTTCACCTCAGGGAAAACATACCGTTGCTGATTGACAGTTTAAGTGAATGAACGTAACAAATCATCTTGTTGTTAGTCGACTTCAAAAAATACAGAAACAGATACTTAAGAGATCAGTTCACTGCCCAAATGCCAATGCAACCTTAAATAAAATAATCAACCATGTGAATATAATGAATAGTAAACCTTTGAGAATGCAATACATAAACACAGACCTATATCCAACTTACAGTTATCGAAATTCGTTGGGTCCGTATGTCTCGTAAAGTTGCCAAAATTGTTCATAAACAATTTAAACGCAGGCGACACATTCGGAATGCAGCAACAATTCCCTCACCCGCAACACCATATCCTAAAAGTAGCAATAGACGGTAGGGTGGAGGTGGTCAAACTGAGTTTTGTTTTTTTTTCTGCTGCTGGCATAGTTTTTGTAGCGAAACGGACCAACGATCCATGATGCCTATCGCAGCATCAGGGACAATGACGGGGAGACTATAACATGAAGACAGAACGCGGCATTGCGCCGATGAAATGGAACGCACCATGCGACACAAATCAAAGTGGGTACATTACTTGAATACATTTTGGTTGCATTGCATAGCATTTTGTTGTAGTGAAAGACCGATCTGCAGTTCAAGACCAAACTTAAACCATAAATAACACGGTGTGACAAAAATAGGGTAAAAAAATAAACTCAAGTTGAGACCTATCACGTTTTGTAGAGCTGGTTGCACTGATTACAAAACGGTTTGAAAAAACTCCATAACACCCCCAAAATCTGAAGTTGTGGGCAAAAACGGTTTTTCGAACTTCATCCATTGTAAAAAATCTAGCTTCTTCCAATGTGTACCCATTTTAGATTTTTTTACTCTTTTGGAAAGTAGACATTTAGACCTTTTCAACAATGCAAAAATATTAGAAATAAATATTATTTTAGAACATATTTTTAAAACAGCATGTTGTTCTAAAAACATATACTTTAAATTGATGTCGAAGTTGGAGAAATGACGAAAAAAATGGAATTTTTGAAATCGTTCAGCTTATGCAGTCTAGGTGCTTCTACTAAACCACGTGTTTTTTACATTTTTGAAAAGGTCTAAATGTCTACTTTCCAAAACAGTCAAAAATCAATGGATGAAGGTCGAAAAAACCGATTTTTTGCCCCTAACTTCAGATTTTGGGGTTGTTACGGAGTTTTTTCATAACGTTTTGTAATCAGCGCAACCAGCTCTACAAAACGTGATAGACCTCCGGCCGCGTATATTTTGAGTGTCACACAATGTAATTTAAGCCAATTATAAGAAATTGCTTTTCAGGTCAATTACAATTCCCAAATATCGGAATTCCAAACGTGCTAGTTACTAAGCCAATAATGGAAAACTTACATGATTTTGTAAATATGTAATTGAGAGTTCCAAAAAAATTTTGACATCAAGTAAATTTTTTGGTACAACGAAAATTCTTACAACAAGTTAATTTTTTAGTACAAAGAGTAGTTGATCTGCCTTTGACCATGACTTTAAACACGACACAATTAAAAACACAAAAATAAAAAAAAGGCTTGGTACTTTATCTTTCTGCTTTGAAGTGTGTTTCGCAATGGTTGATTGGAACAATAAAAGTTTTTTTGGTGGAGGAGGGACATAGCCATATAGTCGTGTACAGATTTTGAGAACTTGATTAGAAACGAAATGCGACACATATAAGACATGTTTCTTGGATTCACTTATGAAATAGCACAAAACGCACAAGTGTCTTGTGACATACATTTATTTTTATTATTTTTTATTGCTCCAAAAGATATCGATATTATTTTTGTGTTTGGCATAGTTTGTACCTATAACTTGTGCCAAAATTATTTTGTTCTGGTTTATTTTATGATAAAGTTTATAAACTTTCATGGGGTTATTTCCATGCAAATGCATGATTTAGGGGGCGTTATGTAGAGCAACTTTTGTTTTTATTTGCAACTAAGCAAAGAAAACACAACTAATTTCTTGGTATTATTGAGTGCATGTTCTATTTGGACAAATAAATTGTTACATATTAAATGCGAGCCCCAACGGGTCTAAAAGTGAAGTTTTGAATAAATTTAATTCTACATAATGCAGATATGAATTATATTCTTAAAACTTGATTTTATATTACCAAAAAACTAAACGAATTTCCAAATGTCTAATAAAATACAAAGGTATTTGTATTCTTTTTATTCAAGGCTTTTGTATTCAAATATACATATTTATTAGGGTGATTCTTAAAATCTGAATTTCAGAAAATTTAATGAGGTACCCTCTAATTGGGTTCTTCTATGTACCATAATAAAAATTTGTGTACGAATTTATAAGACTTTGACAATTTTAAGGGGTCGCTACCGATTCTTGAATTTTTGTACATTGTGGGTGAATCTAAGAATTAAAGTTTCAAAAATTGTCGTCGCTACCCCTCAGTAGGGTTTTTAATATTAAAATAATATAACGTGCAAGATTTAGGTTGATTTCGACAACTTTTAGGGCCACCGACTAACAGATTATGTACATATATTTTTTCAGATTATGCTGAAAAATGTGATAAAGTATCAGTTGGTACCATTAAAAGTTGGTGAAATCAGGCAAAATTTTACACATTTTATTATTTTAATACCAAAAACCCAACTCAATGGTGCTATGGCAATTTTTCGGAATTTTAATTCTAGGTCCCACCACAATTTTCAAAAATTCAAAAGTCGGTAGCGGCTCCTAAAATTTGTGAAAATCGTATAATATCTTACACAAAATTGTATTTAAGTCACAGAACACGATAAGGGAGTGTCCCATTAAATTTTCTGAAGATAAGATTTTAAGAAGCACCTTAATATCCTTTTCTAGAATAAAATACTCGTATCTATGGACATTTTTGTCGTGTTTATATCAACTTTTATACAATAACATTCAACTATAAACTGCATTCAACATAAACTGTACCTAGTTTTAAACTCTTTTGTTTTGTGTTCTAAAAACAATTTTTACCAAAATGTAATTATCGTTCTTAAAACTCCTTATATATATCCTTAATTGCAGAACCATAACCAAAATAATAAACTACATAATGATACTGAAGCAAATAATTAAAAAAACACTTTTTCTCGCAATTGAAATTTAACGCCTTCCATAATATTTAGCAATCCACCTTCTTCGAAAATAAATCATACTTTTCCCGTAAGTTTAAGTAATTAACAGATTTACCAACCACCTTATATTTTGGCATATCATATTAAAGCATGCAAAAATACCCAAAAACAGTTTCGTTTAGTTTCACAGTAATTCAAAAGTACTTGAAATTTTCCTCCATTCTATGTGAAAACTACTGAATTGCGTAGAGGGTGTTTTAGGTTTTTTTTTGTTCATATTAAAACACAAAGAAAACTAAGGTTTTTCTAAAAAAAAATCATTTAAACGGCTAAACTAAACCAATTTCTATAAAATTAATAATTTCTTTGATTAACCTGAATCTCATTGCAAACAAAATTTCCAAACAAAAAATGTTTTCAAAATTCATCATCTTAGCTTTCGAGTTACTTACGAAATGCATTTATCAAAAAAAAAAAAAAAACATAGGGTAAGCTAATAAAATAAAATGCACAACTGGGTCACACAAACTTTCTCTAAGGGCCAAAATTGCTGTGGATAAAGTTCTTAAAAAAAATAAATAATTTTATGTTTTGTGTAAGAAATTTTTGACAAAAACATAAAATTTATTACTAAAATGATTTAAACAACTTCTTAAATTGTTTTGAACTTAAAACTAAAAAATTCTTGTTTAAAAAAAAGATAGTATGCGATTTTCAAAAAAAAATTTAATCAAAATCTAAAACCAAAATTAAAAAAAAAAACATTGACAAATTTTCGAGAAATGAATTTAAAAAAAAAAATTGAAACTTCTTTTAAAAATCTCTTCGAAATCCGTTGAGTCGTTAATGGGAGGTACCGTTATTAACCGATGAAAAAATTGTTTTTTTTTATTTCAAAAGTACTTAATGATTGTAGATACTATTAATAAGAATCGGTTACCTCTCGCGCCAGAAATATGCTCTCGACTCTTAGACTATAATACCTACACACAAAAAAATTTAATCAAAATCGTTAGAGTCGTTTTTGAAAAAAATATGTTTTTAAATTCCAATTACCAAAATTAACGGTACCTGCGATATGACGATATGGCAGGTACCGTTAATTTTGGTCCTAAATAAAAATTCAATTTCCCCACTGGTCACCCACTCAAAAACTCTTAGTCACCAGGTTTGAAGAAAATCGCTTCAGCGGTTTAGGACACGACAGACGCACAAACAGACAGAATTGGCAACCCACTTTTTTCGCATTCTCTTTCATTGTAATGTCATATTTGATTGTTATCTCGACTTAAATTTTTTACGAATCCTAAACTTGCCCCACAAATATATCGTAAGTTAAAGGTTCTTGACTGGATCACCCTGTATAGTTACCCATACCAATAAATGTATAAAGAAAACAAGAAAAACTCATATAATAATGCTGAATGCATGACGAATTGGCATCTGATTCTCAGTATTTTCTGTTGGCAGTGTCTGGACTCTGGAGGACTGGACCACTTTTTGTTGCTTCTTTGCACCCGACAACACTATATGCACACTTATACGTGCTACGCGCTCCATTTAGATAACCCAAGACTTAGATGAACTGAACACTGACACTGTCTGATTATGCTGAGCGCATGTGATGATGATGATGATGATGATGAGGATGGTGATGCCTTTTTCAATATATTATAGCGTGTGTTCTACATAAATTTTTGTTAGCAGACGACTATTCAATAAAAGATGCAGTCATAGGTAGATAAGTATCTTTATAAACGTATTGCCAATGGCACTATTGCGGACGACTAATGACGCACTTCACCCATAGGCTAGGCTAGGCATATAGCCATAAAATTGTTACAACACAATCAATGGCCTTAAAGTTTTCGTTTTTATCAGTTTTCTTCGATTGAGTCTGTGGCAACTATTACTGGCAAGTTCGTTGCAACATGCAATTCTGTCATTATAAAATGTTTTCTTAGAATAAAGGTCTTTGTTGAAGTGCAGCATGTATAGTGTCTTCACAAAATGTAGCTGCAACAAGCTTATTTTTTTTTTTCCAAGATAGAGTAGGTACCCACTCGTTCATATCAACAATGAGGTCTGTGATGGCTTCCGCGATGCAAACCCAAGACAAAATCAAGTACTTGAGAATTTTTGGTGTAATTAAGTTGAAAGTTAATGATTTTTCAAATCAGAATTAGGTCAAATTGATTTCGAGTAATTTATATTTTTTTTTTTTTTTTGGTAAATGAAGTCGAGGGAAAAGAAAGTGAACTGAATGAATATTAGATAAGTGTGATCGATATAATTGAATTGGAAAATTCAATGACCAAAATTAAGTATTTTTTAATTTTAATGAGATTTAAATCAAATAGGTCAAAGATATTCAAAACTTAAAGAGAACTAAAGGGAAATATTGGAATTTTTTTAACCCATAAATATTATTTCTCACAGCTTTAATGTCAGCTAACAAAATGTAACATTTTAAGAGGGATCGGTAGTTAACACAATTGGTGCCCTGTTTCTCATCAAACATCCATAAAATGTAGATCTTAAAATATAAAGAGCTGCAAAATAAGATAGAAGTTTTAAAAAGTACTTTACTGGGCGAAATGGGATGCAAATATGTATGCTAGAAATTGTTGATGTACTTGGATGAAAAATAGGCCTCGCTTGATTTGATATGTGAATGACCTCTCCAAGACAATTAATGTAATAGATATAGTAAAACCTACAAAAAAATCCTAAATGCAATTTTGAAAGGATAGGTAGGAGCATTTGCCAGGATTTCGGAAATTTGATCTCACGCTTAGATTTTCCGTGTTTAAAACTTTCTTAATATTTAATATGTTTATTCATTTAACATAATTTACTACACAGCAGGAAATATAATAAACAAACGAAGAGTTATTTGAATGGAAATACACATTTTTTTTCTAATAATTCATCTTCTAAAAAGAAATCAAATAGCATACTTTTGAGGTCAAAACCATTTAAGAATTTGTTTTAGTCTTTTCTGATATGAATTCTTGTGGAATTTTTTTTTATAAGTCAGTTTTTTTAAGTGACAGTTTAATCAGTTAGATTTTTTTTAAATTTCAATATTTAGGTAAAATGGTGCAAAAGACAAAAAAAAACTTTTGTACATCTCGAAAAGTATAAGGGTTAGAATTATGAAATAAATTTAATAGAATAGATAAATTGAAATAATGATGAGTTGTCATCAAGAAAAAAATTCTAAAAATTCAACTTTTCAAGTTAAAAATTATTTTCCAATATCAAATGTTTTTTTAGACATTTGAAAATGATGTTATTATGGATGAAGTTGATAATTTTTTAAAAAATTGATTATGCACATGGAAAGACAATAAAAAAATTAGGCGTCTAATATGGGTTATATTTTAAATGCTCCATAAAGGTTTTTCTGAGCTTTAAGAAACAAATACATTTTTGAAAGTTTTTGTGGGTGGTTGAATTGATTTTAAAAATTAGGGAATAACGGGAAAAATATTTTGTCAAAATGACTTTTAGGTTTATGTGTTGTCTATAAACGTCTAAATAAATTAAATTTTTAAACATTTTTTTCAATGAATAACAGTAAAAACACAATTTTTCAGTCCAAGTTTTTTGACCGTTTCTAACTGTATTTTATTTTTACCTTTTTTATTTTTACATTTTCAAACTTGAAATTTACACATCCATTAGATATTGAACAAATGCATTTTTGTACAAACTTCGAATATTTTCTGTAGTACTTGAGCCGAGATAACGGTAAAAAGCGTTTTGTTTGAGCGGTGCTTAATTACTATTTACATATACATATGCCTTATAAAATTATGATTCAACTTTATCGAGCATCACGATCAAATTACCTTAAATTTGATGTATCACACATAACTGTGCATGCTATATAAGCTTCACAAACTTTGAAAGAGTTTTTACCGAAATTCAACAAAATTGTCTGCTTGGGTCTTCGGACTCGACCAGGCACCAGTGGAGAACGGTCACTTTGGCTCACAAATGGATTCGAGACGGTTCGCTTATAAACTGTGTTACTTGTCGGATTTTAAGGAATGACATGTTTAAATTTAGCAGAAATATACAACATGGTGTATTTTTTTTATAAAAAGTGATTAAGTGATTGAGTAAAAAGTGAATAAGAGCAAAATAATGTTTTGGCAATTAAAATTTTTAAGCATATAAATGCATATTTACACATTTTAGAGGGAAAAATGAAAAAAACAAACTCATAAAAAGTTGATTTTATTAAATATTGAACAGATAATTCTGCATAAAAATATTGGACAGTTATTTTACTAAACCAAAAGCCACAAAAGTCGTTAAGTGAAAATATGTTTTTAATGAATGCGTTAAAATTACAAAATTTAATGAAAAATTTGCTAATTTTGAATTTATTTTCAGCTCAATTTCAAGATGTGTCTGTTCTTTTAAACAATTTCATAGAAAGTTTATTGATTAAATTAAAAACAAAGACTGTAAATGTTATATTACAGAAAAAACATCGAACAAAATGCACTTTTTATGCTCCTTTCACCAATTGTACCATTCATAACATCTGACTATGTCTACTAAAATAATTTTAAAATTGTGTATCAAAATATTTGTTTATATTTTATAAATAATATCAAAAAAATAATATCAAAAAATAGTATAAATTCGATCTCTCACAAATCCGTTAAAAAAATCAAAATATCCCTTTCACGTAAACAAAATAGCTTTTAACTTTAGTAAAACTTAACCGATTGTTTAAGTTGATGTATAAATAAATAATGACAGAAGTATAACTTCTGGCTGCTGACCTTTTTTAAATGATTCAGTTACACTTACTTTTAAAATTATAAAAATGGTCATGCAAAGTGTACCTAACTTATGGAATGCTTTCATCTTAGAGCCCTCACTTAAGAGGGTTAACAGATAAACTAAAAAATCAAATGCAAATAATCCTGTATACAAAAATTAAATACTTAAAAAGCGATCCTATTGAATTTTTTTTTTTAAATTATATTTGCCGGAAAAATAAGTGACTCAAATGCTTCTAAGCAGTTGATTTAGCAATCATTAAAAAAAAAAATCTTAAACATTAAGAATTTTATATGAAATTAAAAATCAAGCATCTATTTAGTTAGCTCCAGTTTTCATATATGTAGTCAAGAAATATCTTAATTTTTGAATTCTTTAAATGCACAAAAGCTTCATAGCAATGAGTCACCATAACAACAACAAACAATAAAAGGAATTCAGTCGTGCTTCGTGCAATAGTTTATTTTCAACTTAAGTGAACATTATGGACATACGAGTAGATTAAATATAATCCTTAATACCTTCACAAAAATGTTGCACAATGCATATTTTTGATAAAAACAAGCAACAGGACACCAATTAACCTAATTAAATTCAATGTAACAAAATTTGCGTCTAATAATGTCAAAAGAAATTCAATTTTCCGGCACTTCAATCCAAAGTTGAAAGACAAACAAATCGGACAAACATTTCTGCCACTCTAATGAATATTAGCTATGTATAGTAGATATTGATAACTTTGCAAGACTTGTCTTTCATTTTGGATATTTTTGTAAACTCTGGCCAAGACGTTGGATTTATTTTTTCATCATCGCAGCAATGTAAATACATAGATGAAAAAAAAGCTGAGAAAATTGTCACTTTTTGTGTGACTTGAGTCAAAGGCCCCTTTAAAATACATGCATTTGTAAATGCGACGCAAATACAAAGATATTGTAATAACTTCGTTGTATGAACAGTAGAGGGATAAATATGCACCATGGAGAGTATTGTGCAATGTCGGTGAACAAATTCGGCACCTTTATAGGAGGTACTGTGCTACTGTGTCCCACATTTGCAAGATAATCTCAACAATACAATAACTGATGGCCACTCGATCCAGTAACTAGACTACAATTCTGATAATGATAACAAATGTTTTTTAAACGGTATGAAAACTTTGAATCCAAACAGGACAAAATGTATCAAACCAAAGAAGAACTTATTCTACGTTTAAGGATGAGTAAGTTTTCGATGTTTAAAAACCAATTTTACTGAGGATAACTAGAATAAGTTCAAACGGGTTAGAATAACCTGCAATGCCCATATTAAGAGAATCAAATTTTAGCAAGAAAAAAACTTTGGGGCAAGAAATACTTCCATGCTTTAATAATCCAATTAAATTGTGTTTTTTACCAGGAAAGTTTTGAGGTACATTTCAGTTATGCTTTATGTTTTTGGGGTTGCTGAAACCGAATATTATAGGTTTGTCAAAAAAGTTTTTTTACGCATTGCCAAAAATGAAAAAAAAAAAACGCAAAATTTTCAACGATTTTGGAGTATTTTGTAAATTTTACCATGAAGGATTAGTTTTTAGTTCGAATTATGTACATAAGAGAAAACTTTATTTTCCAAATTTTGTACCCAAAATTGTCTTCATAGCCATAATATTTTTCGAATTGCACCCCTTCAAACTTGATCAATTTTTGAGACCTCAAAAATGTTGAGTAATAATAAAGTTTCATTGACCCAGATATATTTTTTTTTTAATCTGAAATTTGTCTTAAATGTTTAAAACAATTCCCTTAGTGATATCTGAAAAGCACCAACAAACATCTCTCATGTATGGTCCACTATCCAAAAAAAAAAAACAGCGCAGTCCTACCAAGCTAAAATTTAAGGATTCCACACAAATATTTTGGACCTACCACTA
This sequence comes from Meliscaeva auricollis, assembly GCA_948107695.1. NCBI lineage: Eukaryota > Metazoa > Arthropoda > Insecta > Diptera > Syrphidae > Meliscaeva > Meliscaeva auricollis. The sequence continues at coordinate 27,728,691 of OX403617.1, read as the reverse complement.
TTTTTAAAGAGATTTCGCTGGATATTCTACCTAATACTAATTCACAAGACTCAATAGAAATACCTATGTAGTCAATTTTGGGCTAAATGTATCAAAAACTGCAAAATCCTTGAACATTTCTCGATTTTTTGCATTTTCGACCACTATTTTTTGCATTGTTGATCTCGAAATTTTGTTGGGAAACCTATCGGATTCAGCACCCCCAAACCAGGCCACTGTGCGTAGGCTTTCCTATCTTTCTGTAGAGTACAGGTCTCTTTCCGAATGGATGCGTGAAGAAGTTACCACCATAACAGATAATCAAAAATTTAAGTGTGCAGGAATTTGTTGCTAATTTGTTACCACAATCTAGGATTTTTTGCTCCACGTGTTGACTCAGGTTCAATGCACTTTAACAGTAGGTATCATAAAAAAAAACTGAGTTGATCAAAAATTATCACATGGTGAAAAAATTAATACAAAATTAAGGGACTGCTCCTCACCCTTTCAAAAAAAAAGCAAGCTCACCTGCTTCACGGTCGAAATGCATTGTGGATTTTGTGGAATGTATTTCTCGAAGCTGTTTCTAAGGGCAGTTATCACAACTCCTCGTAAATCTCGAACTTTCAAAAATCTAAGCATGTAAGAATTTGTTGCTCGTGCAAAACAATATTCCCGAGTTTGTTGTTCCCACCCTTTCCTTTCAAAACCATGGCGGTGCTAACTTCACGTGAAGTTAGTGCCGCCATGTAGCTAAAACCTTTTAAAACTCAAAATCTCAACAAAATAAGAAAGCAGCAATTTGTTTCTCACATGTTGCCCCAAATATCAAATTTGTTGCTCCACGATTTTACCTTGAAAATGCAAAGGTTTTTGTAAAAAAAAAACTATCAGTGTAATCAGTGGTAAAAAGAAATTCAAATTTCTACTTCAATTCCTTCTCCTCCAAAAACCCAAAACAAACTTTGATGACGTCACTCAAATGCAGTTGGATCAATAACGTTCAATAAACTCAACAACTTCAAAAATGTATGTAAGATGGAATTTTTGTTGTTCATATATTTTAACTCAGTCCAAAAATTTGTTGCTCCATGATTTTTCCTTCAAAATACATTTTCAAGGTTGTTAGAACAGAAGTAAAGTTTGACAACAAAAGGCTTTTTTGAAACAAACTAACGGAGCTTTGACCTTGAATTTGTTGCTCTTCAAAAAAGTGCATTTTAAATTTCGTGTAAAAGTTTAAATAAAACGGTCACTACGGCGTATGAGTAACATTTTTTTTACTGAAGAAGAACTGAATTTTTTTTTTGTTACTGTTGATTAAATATTGAATCTTGTTGACTTTTGTTGAACGTTCTCTGATCTTCAGAAGGATTTTTGGCCATTCAAAATTTTGAACATAAGGTGCCAATTTCCAGTAGATAATGCATTCAGAAGCATTAAGTACCTTAAAAATATCAAAACACCTTCATATTAGTTGATTGAATGTAACTCTCCGATCATTTTCATATTTTTTTTAATACCGCACTACAAATTGAGATTGCTTTGAAATTGATATACATAGGTGGCGGTTCAGTAGAAGTTTATTTTGCCACTGGTATGCAAGTCATCTTTCTCTTTTTTGAAAAGGGGATCTTCCATACACCGCCGATGACAACAAAACAAAGTAAACAAAGTATGTATACATTTGCAATTAATTATGTGCCACTATAGATTGCCAATGACACTTTGATATATTTAGCCAGATAAAACTGTCAGTATTGCCAAACAAGTAAACTATTTCGAATAGCTTTTGAAACTCTCAAGTCTGATCGCATCGCGCATAGAGATGTCCACTTACCAGAGTACAGGTTGCTGGCTACTGGCTACTGGCTTTTCCTCCATCATCAACTGATATTCTTTCTGTTTTAGGCTAACGATTTATTTTAACAGGGAAAATAGTGGAACGGAGGTAGTTGTAGGTTGTAGAGATGTGTAACACTAGGTTAGTGGGTAGTTGAACTCTTAAAAGGCTCCACTCATTCGTTTAAGCTTCCACCAAAATCTGCTTCCAATGTTATTATGGAGTGTGTGTTGTTTGTACCCATGACGATGCCTATACCACGCTACTCTGTGCAATGATGGATATTGTTGGCGCTGAAACATTTGAATTGGATTGGATGACAGTTGGCATTTGACAGCTATACTGCTGCTGCTCGCATAGCCGACCGAATGGTCGTGTTTTCACTTTTAACTGATGATGTATCGATTGAGGAAAGTTAGCAGAGTTTGCTTCTGTATAAAATATCGACGACCGACCAACACACAGCTTTGGAAATAGTTTTCAAAGTTGAATTTATTTGTGCATTTACTTGTGTGTAGTTGTTGTTGCTATTCAATATTATTTTATTCGGTGGATGGCAATAATAGTTGTTGACTGTGAGAGAACAGATTTCAGCTGCTGCTGTCTGTTGATAGAAATTGATTATACTCGTGTCGTATAGGCTTAATATGGTATCTTCAATGGATCTGATGTATGAGATTATGTTGAAAGCTCGCTGACAGAATGTGTCATGAGTGTCATTAATATAATTTGTTTATTTTAAAACAAGCTGAGAGAAAATAAAAGCATGGGAAGATTTTCGAGTTTTTTTTTTTTTGTGGTTCCAACTGTGGTACCTATACCATGCAGTTATTTAGAATAGATAGTGCAGGAGGTCTTTCCATTAACAAAAAAGTTGAGAGCTCTTCATTGAATTTAGGTTTTTTTTTTACATCTTAAGACCCTAAATTATATTTTTTTAGAAAATCGTATCAGTTTCCTGAAAAAAAATAATCTCGCCAGCCACCAGCAGAAAGCACAGACGGCACCAGTGGAAACATTGTCAACAAGCCATCAAAAGTGCCGCTACTGATGAACTGAGTTTTAGTATGTCAGCTGGCGCATGCAGCTAACAACGAGGCTTCCCAAGCAAAGCTGCAAACAAGAAGTAGAGCCACTTAGAGAAAAAACCGATATCTCTACGGGCAAAATGAAATGAATGAGGAACGCCGCCGCCGTGCCAAATCAAATCTTTTGACGGCAGCATTGGCTAAGGGATGTTTGAAGTTTCCACCAAGCGTAAGAAGATTTGCCCGTCAAGGCCACGAGGACAGAACCGAAGCCTGCTGATAAGAGAAGCTACTCAGTGCTGAGGATCTGTGAGGGAAATTTTTCTACACTGCTAAATAGTGAAAATATCCAACATTGCACTGTTTTTTGCATTTAAGCTGCACGACGCACACGACGTGGCCAACAATTTCTTCGACCCAACCTAGATTAAGTGCGGAAAGCAATTGCCAAACTTAAATTCTATGGCTTTTGATGCAGACGTATTACTAACCAAATTGTTCAAAACAGCATGAGATGTTTTGGTAGAGAGAATGCACCAACTTATTTGCTTACAGTCAGGTTGACCACATCAAAAGCTCAAAATATAGCTGACACACGACAAGCGTATGGACATCAACACACCAGCCCGACAAGTTTACGAACCCAACCCTGCTCGAGTCAAGGCAACACGCTCTTAGACACCCCGACTCAGGCAGCCCGATTCAATCCTCGTAGCCGAACTCAAGATCAAGATAGCCCGACTCACGACAACTCGACTCATTGTAAGGCAAGTGACTTAGGCTCTTTATAGGATTTGGAGTAGGTGTGAGGTTGGGTGCATGCAAAGTTTTATCCGTCATAAATCTTTTAAAAAATATGCACGCTCACCTGAGTCGAGTTGTCGTGAGTCGGGCTATCCTGAGTCCAGCTGAGGATTCAATCAGACAGCCTCCATTTAACAATGGAGGCATAAAAACGCCTATCTCAAACTTTTTGCATCTGAGTCCAGTTGTCGTAAGTCGGGCTATCTTGGCTACCCCGAATAGGCATAAGCATATTCAAAGAATCTGTTATAAGCACCCAAATGCAAAAGTCTTGAATATATTCAATTTGCCTAAAAACAAAATAACCAACCATTATTTTGCCTACTTCTTGTAACTGACCTTAGTCAAGTCAAGACTCAAGAACAAGCAAACATCCTACACCTACCCAGCACCAGCTCTATAGACTAAACCCAAGCAACTACAGTTGGAGTTAGCAATCTAAAACGATAATAATAATAATAATTTTTAATCAAAGTTGAGGATGTTTTATTATTTTCCGCATTATTTACCACTTTAAGAACATCACCAAGCGTATAGAGAGTACGGCTGGCTGGCTATCGCACTTCTCGTAATGAGCTCATTGTAAATGCATTAATCATATCAAATAGGCAAACAAGTTGATGATGCTGAAGCTGATTGTCATTGTAGTATACTGTGTGGCGTATATCAGCCAAATAGCAAACAAGTTGCCATTACTTAATGCAATTTGTTGAGGGCAATACTCGCCAAAGTATGCGAATCGAAAGCTACTATACATATATGATAAACAAAGAACGGCAACACAAAAAAAAAAAAAAATAAATAAAAAAAGACTGCAAACGCATTTGAAGCAAATCAAATAGATTTCGGGAGGTAAATATTTTTCTTAAGATATAAATTATATGGTGAGCCGCGCGCATGTGATAAATGAATGTTTGTTGTCTTTAGAAAGAGGAGCTACTATGTTTTGCTTTATGCCGTTATAAGTTGTATTATGTGTGTTTATAATTTATATTAACGCTATCTTTCTTTGATTGTATAAAGTAGACTTGAGATAGAATAAAGCAAATAGGCTATGTTTAACACTAATTTGATTTGGAAAGATTTCGAAATCATGCCTGTTGTTCTTCATAAGAGCCAAAATTGTGGAGGTGGAAGATTTGATGTACAGGGTTTTTTTTAAGTCAAAATTATATTAAATTAAAATTTACTTCTGATGTACCGGTTAAAATAATTGAAATTAATCTCTGAATGTATTAACTTTGTTTGAAATAGAGTTAGTTTTTGTTTTTGTTTTCTAATATAGCCGAAAAATCATTCCGGGAACGCTTCCATAACTCAAAAACTGCTATATTCTTAATATTACTAAAGTAAAATTTTCTTTCAGAAGTCTCATGTGCCTCACAAGAAATGAAAAAGAACATTATTTCTATTTAAATAAAAGTTGACCGAGGGAATACCTCTGACTGTAGTTACAGTGACAAAATATCAATTTGTTATTCATCTAACCATCAGATGGCGCTACAAATGGTCTTTCCGGTATGTCATGGAATTATTTTATCATTGCATAAATAGTTTTCTGCATGAATAACTTAAATTAAAGTGATAAAATTTAATATATGAAGCCTAATTGATGAACTCTCACATCAATTAGGCGTCATTTCGGGAACGCCTTTTTTTTGGTATGAATAAAGATTAAAATTATAACTTTTTACGATGTTTATGATGTAAAATCAAGATCACTATGATAAAACCTTTTAAAATTACTTCGCTTGCTTCTGTAAGAAAAAAAAAAACGATAATAATGATCAAAACGCCATTTTCGGAAACGTAATTTTCCGGCTATTTGGGCTATGAATGAGTTACACAGTAATCTGGAAACAAATCTGCAAATTTTTGATATTTTTATTGTAATTATTGTTTGAATATGGAGCTGTATCATAAAGTTTTGTAAAAAAAAACTTGAAAAAGTTATCTATTTCGTAGGTATTCTGGAATAGTAGAAAAAATGATTTTTTTCAGGAACATATCCATAGAAAAACTGAATATCATTTAACGTTCTAACGCGCGCCGCGGCGATCCCCACAGGCGGTTCACTAGTGTGAAGCAGATACGTGGGACAATTATGATCCACTCGACATCGAGATCATAGCAGCGTCGATAATAAGGAAGAAGAAGAAGAAAAAGTATGTATTTATGCAAACAATTTGTTTTTCCAATAATTGAAAACAAAAAGTTTGTAAAATATCCAGCAGTGGTGTCGGAGGGGTCTAAAACGAAGTTAAAAAACTCATTTTCGCTGACGTCTTGCCAGGGGTTATTGCCAGATTAAAATATCCGACATGAGTATTTTTGGTACTATGGTGTTGAGGCCCCCAAGATGTGACTAAAATCCATACAGGGGAGTTTCTCCGTTGAAAATGCCTGCCATGATTATTTTTTTTATGTGTATGTACGTCAAGGCCCTTAGCATCCGACTAATTTCAAATTGCCATACCAAAGCCTAAATACGCTTTAAAAATGACCCGATTTCAGACCGGCTGCCAAGGGTTTGATCCTGTTTAAAAAGTCTGACTGTGAATGGCAAAATTTAATATTTTTCACATTGCTTTCTTTAATGACATTTATTTCGGTAATCTTTGTCTTTCAAAGATTAAAACTATGCCAAAAGTTAATTCAAATTAATATTTTAAAGTGTCAAATAAGTAAATATTAAATTCGGTCACAAAAATATACGACAGAGATAAGCATTAATCCTTCTGGCAAGAGGGAGACGATATGCTAATTTGTAATAAGTGAATTGATGGCATTGTTTTTTGTATACAATACAATTTCAACTTACCTAAATAGGTGCACTTGATTAAAATAACTCCATTATTGTATTGATGTTGATGTGATCCATCTAATGCTGATTTTATCATTTTGTAAGCCATTTTTGAACATTCTCTGATTTACCATAATCCTTAACTGCACCGTTAGTTTATTAGATATACAAAACAAATTCCTACACAAATGATTTTGTTTATTCGATAAATTTTCGATTTCGTATTGACACTTCGTTTACTTCTTGTTTTTTGTAATAATTTTTCAAAGTATTTATTTTTCTAAAAATCAAAATATAAAAAATAACTTTAAAATTGCTAAACTTACATCAAAATTCTAAAAAAAAACATAAATTTAGATATTTTCAAAGAAAAATCCAAATGCATTTTATTTTTCGTAAAAAAAAACTCTCATGTATTATAAAAATAAACAAAAACACCGGAACGGAACGGAATTTGCAAAAACAAAACAAATAATAATGCCGGGATCAGTGAGGATCGAAACCAAAACTCAAAGATAAAAGATAGCTAGCATTTGCGTGTGTTGTCCTTTCTTGCGTAGTTTCCAAACAAATAAGAAAAGAACCACAATAACAACATGGACCTGTCTCACTTGCTCTGCATGTGTTGTTGTCACTTGTCTCGCTGTTTAAGTATTTTTAGAAATTACCGAACTAATTAACCATGGAACACGACAACGAGAGAACGACCGACCGACGACGAAACCGTTTTAAAACAGCAAAATAAAAACAACAAACAAATTATTTTCGTTTGAAGAGATAATTTTCTTCATTTCGCAAATCAGTGCCGCCCCATTTCTATGTGTGCTTTGGATGAGATGAAGAGTCCCGAGGGTCATGATTCATGAACCATCGTTGTCGTTAATTTTAAAAATAATCCATGGCCGCCACACCGCTGTGCCATACAACAAAAACAACAAAAAACGCGTCAAAGACCGCACACACAAAAAAAAATCAAAAAAAAAAAAAAAAAACAGGAGTCGGAAGTTAAAAACCAACTTCAGTTTAAAATTGAAAAATTGCGTGATTAGATTTTTTTGTTGTTATTTTTTTTTCAATTTTCGAATAAAAATCTCAAAATTCAATATTAAATTGAACTCATACGGAACAATAAAAATAAACAAAAATATTTATGAGTATGTATCTGTATGGTGGTGTAGATACATTTGAATATACAGCGAAAGTGAGTAACCGACACGACGGACGCGAAGCGCACATTTGATCGTTTCGACAAGATTGATTCTACTGACGAAGCAGTCTCTAAAGCGTGAGGAGGCCCATATTCTGTGTTGTGCATTCGTTTTTGTCGTTGTTGGTTCTTCTATCTGAATCTGAATGTGCTCCGCTGCTGTGAGTCTGAGTATTATTATTAAGAGCAGTGTCGGTGTTGTTGTAGGTAAGCTCGTAGACCGTTTGCCATCCAAAAAAAAAAAAAAAACATTGCCGCCACCGCTACAGCTATACAACTACATGCTATATCGTCATCGCGTTGTTGTCGTTATTTCCAGAGGGCCCTGATCCCGACCCCGTACTTCGGGTTGTTTTGGAGAACATTGCGCCGCCGCCGCTGCAGCAGCATGATCTCTGGGACTGCTATGGGCTTTTACCTATGTCTGTGCCAAACACTGGATGGAATGAAATAGCCTTTGAAGATCGTTTGAAAAAATCGTTCTCAGCTGCTGCTGCTGCCGTTTGGTTAAGGTTCCATTCCAGAGTGTATAGAATAAGTAATGGGGTAGGGTAGGGGTTGGATGCGGTAGTAGATACTTTCGGTTAGATAGAGGCACTTCTTGTTTTTTTGTTTCTCTGCATGCAGTGGATCAAGTATTTATACAAACAATTCAGAATATGAATAGGACCATGGAAGTAGGTACCTATCCTATGCCACTTGTGGACAAAGTGAGATAGGTGTGTTGTTGTATTAGGAAAGTATCTATAGATGTACCTGTGTAGGTACTTACACTCAACACAAGTGCTATAGAGGGATATTTTTTATTTGAAGAGCCACTATTATAGGTATATTTCTTTCAAGTTAAGTTTTTTTTCTCTCTTACCGGAAATCAAAAACGTCCTAGAAAATTATCATATAGTCACATCCGGACCCTTTAAATAGAGTCAGCACATTCTTAATTCTTATGCTTCTCATAAGAATGCTTTTAATAAGAATCTTATCTATCTTTGAATTCGCAGAATGCAATGCAGCACTTTTAGCTGCAATGCATTCTCGCCCACAACTTGCTGCTTGCTTCTCTTTTAAGATACCTATTGACACCAGTTGTGTTTTGATCGTCAGAAGTTGAAGTTACAATACATAGTTATTACAAATTGAAATAATAAAATATCATTTTAAGAAAAGCAAATAAATACATTTTTTTAAATCAACCACGGCACCCACGATCACTGGCGACGAGGATTAAAAATAAAAAATATAAAGAAGAACAATAAAACCACACTCAAACAACAACAACAAAATTTGTGCCCAAAATCGAAATCCCTATTTGAAGAAGTGACAAAGAATTATTGCAAAGCGATGGATGAGCACAAAAGATGTAATTCAACACGAAATAGGATTGAAAATGCAGGAAATGGTGATTATTATTATTAAATATTATATTTTAACTAAACATAGCTGTGCCAAAAAAGAATTGAAGAGAAAGAAAAATAAATAAAATAAAAAAAAAAGTCTATGCCATCTACCTAGTGTATAATATTTGATGAGCAATTCATTAATGTGTTTTCCCAAAATGAAGTGAAAAAAAAAAAAACAAAACTATAATTTTTTTTTTTTGTTACAATTCTTATTTTAGTATTTTATAACGAAATATAAGTGAATTTCATGAATACCTGATCATAAAATAAATGGTCTATTTGAAAAAGAAGGCGACAAAGTTTCCAATTCAAAATTGTAAGACAAAAAGCAAAACCCTATCTAAATATTGACAGAGATACATAGTGCAAGAAGGAAAAAAATAATATAGCTAGCTAAGCTGTTTTGAATCAAATGACTGCAGTGAATTTTTTTAATTGTCTTTTAGTGTATGTTTTTGTTAATACATATAAACAAAAATTATTCATTATTCAAAATAAAATCATACATTTTTTTTTCTCCACATTATTATAACATTTGTTAAAAAAAAAAAAAAAAAAAAAAAAAAAAAAAAAATGGCTAATTCAGTAGAAAATATGAATTTAATTCTTAATTGTATTAAGAACATACAAGACTTTGACGGAACCGACAAAAACCATTTAGTGGACTTTCTACAGCAGGTTGACTATTTAATTCCTACGATTGATAGCTTTGACGACAACAACAAAAAAGTTCTAATAGGTTTCCTTAAAAATAAATGCGTTGGACGCACACGTCCAGTTCTCCAAAGACACGGCTTAATAGAAAGCTGGAAAAGAATCAAAGAAATTTTGCTTGAGAATTTCGGTGAAAAAGAAAATAGTTTCACCTTAATAGACAAATTGAAAATGTGTAGAGTAGACTCTACTATTGAAAAGTATTTTTATGAAATAAACAAAATTACCAGTAGAATACATATTCGTATTCTATCACACGGTGACACAAACTACACAACTGATGAGGTAAACAGGATAGCTCTGAATGTTTTTAGAGAGAATCTTCCAGAGCCTACTAAAACATTAGTTTTTAGTAGAAACCCAAGTACACTAGATGCCGCTTATAAAATAATTTTAGAAGCGCGTCACCAAAGTTATACAGCATATCAATCAAACCATATCAAAAATAATTTAAATTCGAATAAAAATCAATCAACAGGAAATCCATACAGAGGTAGGAGCAATCAAAATTCCTTCGAATTCCAAAGAGGTACTAATACGTTTAGAAACAGAAATAATCAAAACTTTAATGAGAATCAGGAATCAAGTAACACATATAGAAATATTAATAGGAATAATCAAAACTTAAACGAAAACCAAGAATCAGGAAATACTTACAGAAATATAAATAGAAATCATCAAAACCCTTTTGATAATTATGGGTCAGGAAATACGCGTACTAGTAGAAATTATCAGAATTTTAACGTCAACCAGCAAAATGGAAACCCCTTCAGAAATAATTCCAATTCTAACCAATATCAAAGATCTGCTAATAGAAGTAGAAATCAACAAAACAGTGGTGCACGATCCACAGAACCAATGGAATTGGGAAATTTTTTAATGGAGAGCCCAAACACCTTCCCTATATAATAATTAATACTGAAATTAGAAAACTTTACTTTATTGTTGATACAGGCGCAGAAGTCAGTGTCATTAAACCTCAGATATGTCACCCAAAATGGAAAAAACAAGTTCACATACCAGTGAGATCGATCGGAGATAGTTTTGTTTTAAATACAATGTGTTCAATTCCAGTTTTCAAGGAATTCAATGAAAACGAAGATGTTTTTTGCGAGTTTCTAGAACACGATCTCAAAAATAACTACGATGGAATAATAGGTAATAATATTCTTAAAAGATTTAATGCAATTGTAGATTACCCTAAACAGCAGTTAATATTGAATAAAGCAGTGCTTAAGTTGTATTTCGATAAACAAGAAGAAATTTATGACAATCTTGCATATAATAATGAAAATGTAGTAGAAATTAATTTTAATAATGAGGTGGGAATCAATAACAATATAGGTGAATTTATTGAAAGCGAGCATTTAAGTGAACATGAGAAAGGTTTACTTTACAGTGTTTTGAAGAAATTTAAAAGAACATTTTACAATGAAAATGATGATTTATCGTTTACAAATGAAGTAAAGCATCACATACATACAAAACATGAACTACCAGTTTATTCAAAATTATACCGTTATCCGGAAGTACATAGGGATGAGGTCGATAGACAAATTGAAGAAATGCTTAGGCAGGGTATAATTAGGGAATCTAATAGTCCTTTCAATAGTCCAATATGGGTAGTTCCCAAAAAAGAAGACCTTTCAGGTAAAAAACAGTGGCGCATAGTTATCGATTACCGAAAACTTAATGAGATAACAATAGAAGACCGACAGCCTATGCCAAATATCGAAGAGATATTTGATAAATTAGGTCGATGTCAGTACTTTACAACGCTGGATCTCGCTAAGGGATTTCATCAAATTGAAATGCATCATAGCGACATTCATAAGACCGCGTTTTCCACATCCAATGGTCACTACGAATTTCTTCGTATGCCATTTGGATTGCGTAATGCACCTGCCACATTTCAAAGACTGATTAACAATGTATTAAAAGAATATATTGGCAAAATTTGTCTTGTTTACCTGGATGACATTTTGATTTTTTCAACTAGTATTGAAGAACACATGGAATCACTATCCAAAATTTTGAAACGATTAAGAGAGGCTAATCTAAAAATTCAATTGAATAAATGTCAGTTTATGAAAAAAGAAACCGCATTTTTAGGTCACGTGGTTACACCTGACGGCATTAAAACTAATCCTAAAAAAGTTGAAGCTATAGACAAAATACCACTCCCGAGTAATCAGAAAGAAATTAAAAGTTTTCTTGGCATCACAGGTTATTACAGACGGTTTATTAAAGATTACTCTAAAGTTGCTCATCACCTTGTTAAGTACTTGAAAAAGAATACCAAAGTCAATAAAAAAGACAAAAAATTCATAGCTGCGTTTCATAAGCTTAAAGAACTAATTAAAAATGATCCAATTTTAGTACACCCTGACTTCAAAAAGAAGTTCACATTAGTAACAGACGCCAGCAACTATGCGTTAGGGGCAGTCTTAACCCAAGATAATAAGGCTATAAGTTTCGCAAGTCGATCTCTGAATGATCACGAAAAAAAATATAGTACAATAGAGAAAGAGCTTTTGGCCATTGTTTGGGCAACCAAACATTTCAGGCCTTACTTATATGGAAGAAGTTTTGTGGTCAAAACTGATCACAAACCATTAGTTTGGTTAAATTCCTTAAAAGAGCCCAACATGAAATTACAACGTTGGAAAATAAAATTAAATGAGTTTGACTTCATAATAGAGTATATTAAAGGCAAAGAAAATGTAGTAGCCGACGGGCTAAGCAGAATAAACTATGAAAAGATCGACAATGCAGATGAAGTTTTAATAAATCTCAACGAGATCTTTGATGACGAAATTGACACCGTGCACAGTGCAGACACTGACAGTGCCGATTTTATATCTATTACTGAAAAACCACTGAATATTTTTAAATACCAATTCGTATTAAAAAAATCAATAAGGGAATCCACGACAAAAAAAATTATTTTTAAAAAGAAAATACGAACCACGTTGTATATAAATTCTGAAAGCAATTTATTAGAATTGATGAGAAATCAATTACCCGAAAAAGGTTTAATAGTTGTATTTTGTGAGGATAATGAATTGTTTTTGACTTTTCAAAACAATTACGTAAAATATTTTTCAAAAAATAAAAATCTCAAAATAATGAAAACTAGTAAAGTATTGGAAGATTTAACCGATAAAGAAAAATTGTTGAAAATCATTGAATATGAACATTTGAAAAATAATCATAGAGGGATTAACGAAATATTCCTAGAAATGAAAGCTAACTACTATTATCCAAACCTTCAAAAAGAAATTCAAAAATTCATAAATAATTGTAACATATGTAACTCAGCTAAATTTGACAGGATGCCTATAAAACATAAATTTAATATAACAGATACCCCTGCAAGACATAACGATATTGTTCACGTGGATATATGGTTTCCTATGCGAAATGTCATGTATTTGACAACAATTGATAAACTCACCAAATATGCTACGGCTCACCTTTTAGAGGACAGAACATGGATTTCAATTACTAAAGCACTTAAAACCCGAATGCAATATTTGGGAAAACCAAAACTTATCGTTACTGATAATGAACTAGACACAGTTTCAATAAGACAATTTTTAACTTCCAATGACATTCAACTTCATGTCACAACTCCTTATTTGAAAACTGGCAATGCTGACATAGAACGCTTGCATTCAACATTTAATGAACACATAAGACTGTTTAATGCTGATCCTTGCAACGAAGATAGTCTTGATGGAAAAGTTTTTAAAGCGGTTGTTTTATACAACAATACAATTCATACAAGTACAAAAATGAGGCCAATAGACTTTATAAACAATATTATTTCAGAGGAAGAAATTACCTCATTGTCTAAGTTATTACATGCAAATAAAACAAATAAAATAAATAAGTTGAACGAAAACAGAGAAACTGTTACTAATTTTGAAAATGAATTCGTTAGAAATAATAGAATAGGGAAGTCAAATCCTAAGTATATAAATATAAAAAACTATAAACAAGCAGGCAATCATTTGATATCTGACAAACATCCAAAAAAATCTTATAAGAACCAAGTCAAACGTAAAACTAAATTCCAAAATTATCATTACAGACAAAATGATGACGTTGGCAATTCTAATGCTGTTAGTTCCTCTAATCAGCGGACAACGAATTGACATTACCCCAATTCATAATGACAATGGGTATACCATTGTCAGATTCGAAGAAACTAAAATAATTGATCATTACAATAAGTTTTTACACATTGTAAACATATCAAAATATTTAGAAGCGACAGAAGCAATTGAAGCAAGCTTTCAATCCCTTAAAACAAGTAATTCAGTAATGGAAATCGGAATGACAATTATTGAAAAAGAAATAATTTCAATAAAACAAGAACTGTATTGCTTTAGAAACTACATGAAAACTACACGCCAAAAGCGAGGTTTAATAAATATTTGGGGTAACGGTATGAAATTGTTAGCAGGAACTATGGACAGTGAAGACTCTAAGCAAATATATTCGTTTATGGAAAATGTAGAAAAGAATATGAAACAATTAACTGACGAAACGAACAAACAAGTTGAAATAAATAATAATATGATTCAGAATTTTGAAACCATCAGAAAGCACATCATAGAAAACGATGTGAAAATGAATCAATTTTATAAAAACATTTCGACTTTGACAGAAGACATTCTTTTTAAGACGGACAAAAACTCTTTGATCCTACAGCTTTACATGTACTCATGTAATTTAAAAAATGAAATCTCTAAAATTAAAGACAATATTTTGTTATCAAAAATAAATTTACTAGAACACGATATGTTTAATATTGATGAAATGAGAGATTATAACATAACTATTGAAATGTTACCACTTATAAAAACTGCTGTGCTATTAAAAAATAATCTTATAATATTCGTTGTATCAATTCCGATATTTTGCAAAGAAAAATTTTATAATTCAGCCATTATACCTATTCCAAACCTAGATTCAATGGAAATTGAATTTGATATAACATTTGTAATCATAAATGAGATGAAAATTTACCTCTCAAATACAGAAAATCTTTTAAAAAATAATTTAATTCCATTTCCGAACAAATGTATAAGAAATCTTTTAAATGAAAATAATGTTTGTAACTATAAAAGTAATAAAGAGACTTCAATAACAAAAATTAACGAACACACCATTGTAACTAAAAACCTGGGAGTCATTGAAATTGATCAAGACTGCATTGATCAAAAAAATTGTCATTAAAAATCACAATATTATTAGTATTGAAAACTGTACAGTAAAATTAAAAGAATTCGAAATAAGTGTAAAACAGAAAACTTATTATGAAACTTTTGTAATACCGCATTTTATAACCAATACAAGTAAAATATTTAGTAACTTTACATTATCTGATTTAAATTTAAGGAATATTGAAAACAGAAAATATATAAAATATGTTGAAAATAACCACAAGGTAACTTCAAGTTTAACTTTTGTATTAATTATGTTAATTATAATTACAATTTTATTATATTTTAAATGTAAATCTAAAGGAAAAGCAAGCAATACTATTGAATTAAAAATTAATCCTTGTTCAACGGAGACCGTTGAATCTATGGGGGGAGGAGTCACATCCGGACCCTTTAAATAGAGTCAGCACATTCTTAATTCTTATGCTTCTCATAAGAATGCTTTTAATAAGAATCTTATCTATCTTTGAATTCGCAGAATGCAATGCAGCACTTTTAGCTGCAATGCATTCTCGCCCACAACTTGCTGCTTGCTTCTCTTTTAAGATACCTATTGACACCAGTTGTGTTTTGATCGTCAGAAGTTGAAGTTACAATACATAGTTATTACAAATTGAAATAATAAAATATCATTTTAAGAAAAGCAAATAAATACATTTTTTTAAATCAACCACGGCACCCACGATCACTATATAGAAATCTATTAAAAAAATGTAAGATTTTGCATGATGATAATCATCATAGAGATGAAAAGTACGAGAGTTCTCAAAATAACCTAGAATGAGAAATTTATGGCTCACTGTGAATTTGAAATTTTTAGGATGTTTCTTTAAAAAAAAAAAAAACATGTCTTGCTATTGAGCATTATGGCTCAGAGTAAACACGAACGTGTTTGGTATCCAATAAAAGGTGGCGAGTTGAGCTTGTTATATTTCTGAAATATTTTTTCAAATCGTTCATGGGAGAGTCGAAATATTTGCAAAACAAACTGAAATCTTTGTTTAAAGATTGGCAACATCGAGCTCAAATATCTCTACGACTTTTCAATGAATTTCTTACTCTCACTTTAGGTCCTCAGACCTTAAAAAGTCCGTTGTGATCCCCTTAAGGGGCATAGGGCCTCCACTACTCCTACGCGCCATCGTGTACGGTTTCTGGAAATATAACGTAGTTCTTTCCAACTCTTCCCCAGCTGTGCAGATTCACTTTCGACTGTACTGCGCCATGTGCTTCTCGGCCGCCCCGACCCTCTACCTGCCTGTGTGAGTGGGTTCCATTGCAACGCTTGGCCAGCAATGCAGTCGTTGCCTTTTCGAAGCGTATGACCAATCCACTGCCACTTACGTCTGCGAATAGTACTGTCAATGGATTCTTGACCTGTTCT
This sequence comes from Meliscaeva auricollis, assembly GCA_948107695.1. Taxonomy (NCBI): domain Eukaryota; kingdom Metazoa; phylum Arthropoda; class Insecta; order Diptera; family Syrphidae; genus Meliscaeva; species Meliscaeva auricollis. The sequence continues at coordinate 27,712,295 of OX403617.1, read as the reverse complement.
TCTATATATCTACTTTTCAATGAGTGATTAGAAAAAATACTCAATATTACCGGAACCAAAATTCCAATCGCACCAAATGATATATTTTTTTGACAATTATCAACAAAATTGATGAACCCGTATTTTAGTTATCAATCATCAATTTTGTTGATACAAGTTCAGATTTGAGAATTACTCTAAATACATTGATAAATTTGGAATTATAGTTGTCAAAAAAATTAGTATTTATCAAATTCAGTTAATTACAAAATTTCTAATTGATAATTTTTTTTAGGGTTATTGCCTGTTTTTACTTGAAACTTTAGACTGTTTGAATTGCAATAGGATTCTTCTTGATAGAAAATATTATTACTGAGTAGATTTCACTGAAAAAATGAGGCCTACAAGTACCTACTTTCTTAACGTATTTATATTTTGTGTTTTTGTTGACAAATACTCATGTATGTAAAAATGTTTGACTATTTTCACTTGAAATTGAACAGTTTTTGTACGCAATCAAATAATTTTCTGGGGAAATATTCACCCTTATTCCGCAAGGCGTTTATATTAAAATGCCACGCTCTAGAAACGACAAGTGGCGTTTCTGTGAAACGACCACACTGTAGGAAGCGCGATGCGGAACGAAGAGATATGTTAAGTTTTATTTTTACTTGGACGCGAATTGTAGCTTCTAGAGCTTGGCGTTTTTGAACAAACGCCGTTCGGAATAAGGGTGATTATAGAGCCAGGTATAGATTTCACTGGAAAATGTGCGGAAAAGTAATCTGAGCAGTACGGCATGTTTCAAATAGAAAAACACATCATGAGTGAGTGTGTAAGAAATATACACAAAAAGCCAAATTTGTCAAAAAATAAGTACAAATATTTACTAAAAAAGAAAATAAATTTACTTTAAGCCCGTCTGATACTTTTTTTCTCTGCTTATTTTTAATACTTTTAATCAGCTTAGTGTGAAAAAGACAGGACGTTTTTTTTTAACGAAACAAACAGTCCGTTTACTCTCAAATATTATTAATTCTCAATCAATAAAAAAATAAAAATCAAAACAAACAAACAAATTTAAAAATTTCGAAATGGTGTGGAGAAGAAAAAATTTATTTAATTGATTGGAAGAGCTTTAAACAAAATACATATAAGTCTGGATAAAAACCTTTTTATAAAAATAAATAAAAATAAAAAAAGAAATTAAAATTTTTAAGTGAAAACGACAAATGACATGATCTGTCAAGTTTCAAAGCAAAAATTACAGAAAAATCAGAAAAATGGCTGGAAAAACTAAATTTATTTTATTTTTTAGTAAATTTTTAGTACTTATTTTTCGACATTTTTGGCTTTTTGTGTATAGTTTTTACACACTCACTCTTGACGTGATTTTCCATTTGAAACATGCTGTGCTGCTCCGTTTCCTTTTGAAAACAATTCCGTCTATCTGGACAGACAAGAGATTTTACTTTTAAATTGGTAGGTCGTAGGTATTTATATGGCGTTTTGATGGATATTAGCCTGAGAATTATTTGGATTTAAGTTTTTTTAACCAAAAACAACAATATACCAGTTTTAGAAAAACTAATTTTTCTCCTACGACTTCAATTGAAAAAAAAGAGTAGACTTAATCCAAAAAATTACAATGATTTAATCATGGTTCTACCTTCTTAATAAAACAGCCGCTTGGTTTATTTTAACAGTTCCTAGCATAGAACAGTTTTTTTTTTTTAAATCTGGTTTTCTGCTTCAAGACTTACTCAATATTAACGATAACAGGAAATCTCAGCCAAAATAATATTTTCAAATTTTCAAAAACCAGCTATGTTTGTCATCTCATAAGTAATCTTGAAATCTTAGTGAAATTGGTCTAGCAAAAATATTCACGGGAAAGTCAAAATATTGGGTTTTCCTATAATTTTACAAAATTAGTGTTATTTAAGAGTAGGTATTTAATTTTTCATACAAAACGTGTAGATTATAATATGATTTTGTCCAGAAAAGATTAGAGCACTTTTGTTTCTCTGCCTGAGCGCATATCGTTTAATCAAAAAATTACACTTCTTTAAATAGAAATCTATTAAAATTTGGGAAAAATAAGTAAGTACCTATGAAGAAATTTAAAGAATAAGGTACTACCTACATACACATAATTTTTTTTATCGAAAAACACAATTTATTTACGCTGTTTGTATGAGAGGATTGAAAGATAATTTTAATACATTACACTGCATTATAACTATATTAACATGTTCCAAAATTTAGGTTTACCAACAATTCTATTGCTTTTGTATAAAATGATAATTTAACTCTCAAAATGCATGATTTTTTGATTTGCCAGCAGCAGGATTTCCTTAATTGATTTCTTTAGTCTGTCGTGCCACTAACATCCAGTTGCGAAAATGTGAACTACACATACAGTTTGAGAAGAACTGCTAGTCGAGACACAATCTTAAAACCACGGTTTGAGTCAACACTGCGTGGTTTAGCAAGAACACAAGCAAATACAGAAACCATCTGCATGAATAATAAATGTGTTGCAAATGTCGACATGTAGGTGGCTGAATTTTTAAAATAACGGACTTTTTAAATATGAAATCCACTTTAATTCATCTTCCGAATCCGGTTTTTTAATGAAATTTAATTTATACTTATATCAATTATTTGGAAAAAAAATTTGTCAAAGTATTGAACTAGTTAACTATTGAAACCTTTTGAGTAGAAAAAGAGTGAACATTTATGCCTATCATCGAATTCGCAATACGGAAGTTCAGCGTGATTCGCAGGTGTGAATCCTGCCGCAATGCAGGATTCTGCATGGTTTTGCCTGATGTATAACAATATGGAACGTGAATATTATTTCAACTGGCTATTCATACAGCTTGTATGTTCACAATGAAATTAAGTTAGCTTTATACAGTTAAGTAAGCAAAAATGTACGAAAAACAGAATTTATGGATTTTTAAAGACAATAATTGTAAACGATATTTTTGAAAACATTTTGATCAAAAATGTTTTAAGAAAAAACAACAAAGAACCCATCTATAAATATTTTTTTCAATACAATTTTCGAGTGCTGCAGACTTAAATCTTTACAAAAAATATAGCGGCACTAAGATTGCAAAAAATTATCTACATAAATTCAGCCTTACTATTTAGTTTTAAATTTAACAATTAAACATACACATACACAATTCGATTAAGTACTTGCATAAAAGTTCTATCCTGAAGCTTTAAATAAGATAATAACTATAATTGCTAAACACTTAAAATTTACTTGTGCTGAAACTGAAATTGATATCCTCTATAAAATGTGTGTATTACTATCTTTCTTTTAAATGTTAGTTTTGTTGCGGAAATAATAGCATAACCCATGAATCCTATAAATAATAAAGTATGCTTAATTGAATCACGTCCAGTTGACACAGATAGTGTGTGCAGAGTAATGGCTTCTATATATAAAAAAAAAATAAAGATAAATCGATAGGAAATTTTATTTATAGAGAATGCAATAGATATTCTGGATATATGCAGGTAAATGTAACTTAAAAAAATGAAAAAAAAAAATACAAAGTAAAAATAGAAAAAAAGGACTTTAAAGAAAAAAAAAAAAAATACTACAGATTTTGTTGGCAAATTAATTATTACAATCGGTATTTGTAAAAGGTTTTGTATTGGTTTAATAGTAATTTATTATAATATTAATAAATCTGTGTAAAATGAAAGGTAAGTTCATACTGAAGATGAATACATAGTGTTGCCACTTTTAAAATGGGTGCATCAACATGGTAACTTTATGCATCATAACTATTTAGTTTATTAAAAAAAAAACAAAAATATTAAAAAAATATGTTAAAATTTTTTAAATTAAAGTAAAGAGTGTATAAAGCTTTGAATGTGGTTATCCGCTCACTCAAATAATTCTTATTTAGACAGAATAGTATACATTTTGGTAGAGTTATACATATACGGCAACCCTATTTGAATGAAAAAAAAAAACACTAATTTTTCAGTCCAAATGTTCCATATTTGGCAGAGTTAAAAACACACCAAATTTAAAATCAAACTGTTTTTATTTATAAAATGTTGGTTGCCATCTCTAAAACGGAGCCTTTTTTCATACCTATTTTAGAGTTGTCACTCGCCATACTGGGTCTCCCCCAGTCTAAATTTTTTTTTTTTTTTTTTTTTAACGAAATGTACATTTAACGTCGAATTTCCTTACTGATAAATATTTATCTGTCTATGTCCTTTTAAATCACTTAAAAATTCGATTTCGGCGCAAAGATATTGCAAAAGTAAAATGTATGACTTTTCCAAAATAAAGCGTTTTTAGAGGTGGAAAGTTCTGAAGTAATAATTTTCAATCTAACTTAATTTTTTTTCCAATGCTGAGCACGAATATGTATCCAACAAAATTTTATCACGGAAAACTTAAGAAATCATTGAAAAACTTACAAAAAATAGTTTTATTTTTTATTGATTTTGGTGCATAATTCAAAATATGAAAATATTTCACTGAAACCATTTATGGAGACAAAATTACCAAATTTATGTCTTGACCAATTTTTTGTATGACTTTTGAATTTTTCCCAGATAAATGTTGAAAAATCCATAAATTCAGTCCTTTTAAAAAGCACAAAATATCCTTTTTATCCTTTTAATGATTTAATATTGAAAATAATTAAGTTAAGATCATTTATTGTAGTTATAAAATAAGAATTTCGGTGATCTAATAAATAAAATGCAGGCCTGAGTCACAAGGACTTGCTCTTAGGTTCAAAGTTGCTGTGAACCTTAAAGCTTATTTTACAAAGTTTTTAAATATAAATAATTTTATAAGAAATAAAAAAAAATACAATTCATTACTAAAATGACATAAACCACTTCTTAAGATGTTTTAAGCTCCAAACAAAATATGCCATTTAATTTGCTTAAAAATGATAAATATTTAGAAACAAAATTTGAAAATCGTTCGAGCCGTTTTTAAAAAAAATATTTATATATATAAATATATAAAGTTGGTATGCCATTTTCAAGACAATATTATTGCACATTTAAAACCAAAATTTCATAAAAAATCAGTGAATCAGAAAATTAAAATTACTTTTTTTTTAAATTTTGATATCAAATAATTTTAAATCTGTTAAGGAGCCTCCGTACAAGAAAATTCATCAAAATTGGATTAGTCGTTTAAGAGAAAGTCAAAAATGAGATAAACGGTTCTATTTGAGGTAACGTTAGCGGAATTTTTACAAACATTTCTTTCATACCAAAAGTATGAATTTACGAACAAAAGGAAACACAAAAATTTTAATCAAAATCGTTAGAGCCGTTTTTGAAGAAATTTAACTTTTCCTTAAATAGCCATGACAGGTACCGTTAGTTTTGGTCCTAGAAAAAAGAAATCAATTTCCCCTCTAGGGAATCACCAAAGAAACTTATCCACCAAGTTTCAAGAAAATCGGTTAAGCGGCTTAGGCTGTAGCTCGAGACAGACCGACAGACAGACATACGGACAGACAGAATTGCGGGACTCACTTTTTTCGCATTCTCTATCGATTTTTCGATTTTTAGGAATAGTAAACAATAGTACCTAAAATGAACTTAAATGGTTATTGCGATGAATAGAATTGGATTTATTTTTCTTCTTTACTTTCTTCGACAAAATCCTGGAGTCCGACGAGCTTACTTCAGCCTTTGAGAAAAAAGGCTGTATCGACATTGCCAGCATTATTATATATTTGGTGTGCAAAATTGGCTCGAGAACGAGATAAACAAAACGTGAAAGGGTTGCCATACTATAATTCCTAGCATCTCTATTTAAAATAAATAATTCCTTAATTCAGTTCTTTGTAATTAGTTTTCCTGTGTACTTTACTTAATAAACGATGCAGATTCAAAACTGATTTTTTAAATGGGAAGTTGTAAGACATGTTAATGAGAAAATAAAACAAAAACAGATATAGAACCTTTAAAGACCTTCAGATTTCCATAAAAAAAGATAATAAATCAACAACATTACAAACAACTGAAACAATTTCCACGAAAATTAACTACTTATACAGTTTAACAAAAAGGAAATGTATGAAAGGCTTCGATTTTATACACATCCAACGAATTCAACAAAATATGCAATTCTATGAAACCATATCAGTGGACTTGGGTTTTAAGCGGGAACATGACATGAATCATGTCCACATGCCAAATACATTTATGGAAATAGTAGCTGTGTTACACAAAAATAATAACACTTTGAATGTGGATTCAAGCTTCCCGTTTTTTTTTTTTTGTATTCATGTTACACTGTAGCTTATAGGTACTATACATGGATCCCAGATTTATTTTATGTAACATATTAATTTTTATTTTGATTTTTTTTTTCCTAGATGTGTACAATGACATTTTTTATTACTATATTTTTTTTTTTTTTTGCATCCAAAGAGGTACAGGATAGACTAGCTGTGTGACATATTTCTTTTTTATACTAAATAATTCTCTTATAGAATAAATTTTTTTTAAGGACTTAAAAGCTTATTGCTTATTCGCATCATATGTGGACAATTTTAAAAGCAGGTGCTTTAGTGTAAGGTATTTTTATTTTTTTTTTTATAATTGAAGGTATTATTTATTGTAATTTTTTATTATCTACATAAATAAAATATAGCCACCACAAGAATGTAAACTGAATTATTAAAGTAATAGTGATAAAGTTTTTCAAAGTTTTACTTTATTTAGGTCGATTTTATTCCCTCGAAGTTGAACACAATTTTAGGATATTTATTTAGGGATTTTAAAAAGATTTGAGTGAATAAAAATAATTTTCAACTTTCAATTCAACTCTCGATTTGAAGTCAACTCTGAAGTTAGCCAACTCAAGAGTTTTCCTAAAGTTGAACAATAGTGAACAAAATTATATTTGATACATTTTTTCTAAAACTTCTCATTTTCTTCAACTTTGACATCTATTTTAAGAATATATTTGAGCTAGACCATGTTATTTTAAATTTATATTTTCAAATATTATTTATTTCAAAATGAAACGAGGTATATTTCATCTTCACATGAAGATGAGAGATGTTTGCCGTAGCGTGCGATGTGAAAATCGTTATTACTTTATTAGTTGAAGAATCAAAACATGCAGCCAATCGGTGCAACAGCAGAACTGTTTATATGATCTCTAAGGATCGTATAGGTGCAGAAAGCTTTTAAAAATATCCGGTGAAAGATTTAAATCAGCCTTATCAGGAATGAAATTTCCTGGCTTTTTTTTTATAGGGAAAATGGCTCCCAATCGAAATATCCCAGGAATTTTGCTCCGTTTTCGCTTGTAATTTGTTTCTCTAGTATTAAAAATAACGGAAAAGTGAAAAGGGAGTGACTTTTTCAGAAGTTTTTCTATAAGAGCCCTTTTCCAAAAAAAAAAAAAAACTTATTCCCTATAGTCGTGAAAGTTTCGCTGCTCGATCCGGATGAGGAGTAGAACGAGCTCAAAAGGTGAAAGAAACACATCTTAAACCGGGTGTTCGCTAGCAATGCGAAGCCGATACCTGACGACTCCCAGTTTAGAAGAATTAATATGGCTTGCCTTACACTGTAGGGTCAATCCAAGTTAGTTAATTGCTATAAAATGGAACTTTCGATGGATGTAAGTGCCATGTTCTTCATAAAGGATGAATTTGAAGTTCATACGTGGAGTCAGGCAGGGTTGAATACTATCACCAATATTATTCTTGTTAGTGATAAGTGATGTGCTGCACGCAGCCTTGTTTAACGGAAATGGAGAAACGGACAACGACACTCGGACGATTCGTTCTCTTATTTTGTTTATATGCATTCTACGTCAATCATAAATTATATAGTCCGCGGCAGAATGACAAGAACAAGCGATTTACTGAACTTTTAATTGTTCAAGATTTTTGCAGAATATTTTCTCGTAAGATTCGTTACTTATAGTCTCATTAATTGAGTTGATATTTATGTATTATTCAATAAAAGTTTTGAGTACCTTCTTTACAAAATCAGAAGTCAGATATCAAACAATTAAATAGTCTTTTATTTTGAATAATAAAACAAAAGAATAACAATGCTGCAGGACATTTTCAATTCAAAATGCATTGTTTTAACAATCTCTTGAAAGGTATACTAACTTAGAGCTTAACTTAAATTCCGCTAACGTCAGCAGCAAATAAAATAAAAAAACAAACTTTATCCATTTTCAAAAAACATGATTTTCACATTTTTACCTCACATGTCGTTCAGCTATAAAGTCAAACGTACCTACTAAAATTTATCGTGTTTTGAATGATCAATAAATCCCAGCTCATATTTTAAAGCCTTATACGAATTAGCATGTTTGTTCATCGTCTAAAAAACATTGTTCTAAAACTAAAACTCAATTTTTAAACATTCGCTTAAAGCACTAAACGAAAAACGAGTTCTCAAAACTATGCCCCATCACAATATTCGTATATCTATACATTGTTCTTCCTGACAACATTAGTGCCTATATATAATACAAAAACCGATATCCTACCACAGAATAATGCAATCAACAGATACTCTTACTATTGGAGCCCCATAATAAATTATATGGGGCAGGCAACAACTTTGTTTACTCTCCGAATACCGAAATGTGCGGAAAGCAACTGCAATGGCTGGTTGTCACGGGATGCATACTAATTGGCCAGAACAAAAGTTTTCTGAAAGTACCTTTTTGCCACGTTATTGAGTAGTGGACGTGGACCCATCATCGTGTGAACCTTTGAGGTAACACAACCAGTGGAGGTAAGGCAGCAGCTCCAGCCTTCCAATTATATTGTGTTGTGTTGTCTGGTGGTTATTGCTCAGAGAGGTTTGTCGCTAGCAATTCCATGCTACAGGTGACATTTTCTTCAATACACTCGACAGTCGACACACACAAAATGTAGAAGCAAATCGATAAGGGGTTGTAGGAAATTTGTTTTCGTGCTAAATTTTGAAAACAATTCACATCAACCAAACGGTTTAGTAATTTTAAGGGATATTTGATGGTACTTTGAGCAAAGTGAGGAAAATAGTGTAAGTAGGCATGGCAGCCATATGAGCCAGGAAAATTAAAGGTGTTGTTGTAAGAAGAAGTCTTAGAAACAGAATACAGTTGGGCAACAACCCAATTGCATAATATTAAGTAAACAACTTCGAAGTCAAAACAGAAGTTTAAAGATTTAAAAAACAAGGCAAGCAATTTTGGAGTAAAATAAACTTAAGCCGAATGGATTATAAGTTGTTTTCAATGCAGAATTTTGAAAGATTAATTTCAGCACACAATCTGACAACAATGGCGAAAATGATATTGGCCTTTTTCTTGAACTGAATTGCATCATCTTATTTTGCAACTGTAACGCCTAATTTCTTGACAAAGTTCTAGCTCTTAAAACTCGGTTTAAGAAAAATTAAAACTCAAATTGTTTCATTTTTTTTTTTTTTTTCTTCAGAAAAACTGAGAGCTGAGAGATGACGACCAAAAAAGAGATCATTTACCAACCTTTGGAATGAACTCTAGCAGATAATTTTGTTTTTCATAATAAAATCAATTTACCTCAAAAATCTTAAGAAATCCTGTGTCCGCGAGTCACGGTTTTCATGGTAAATCCGGGAGATGTATAGACGAACAAATTTTCCCCCCTTTTATATTTTTTTTTGATAGCCATTTCTTAATGATTGAGACGAGATTTAGATGAGATTGAGACGACATTGAGACCGATTAGAAATGAAACGGTTACAACCGAGATTGAGACATAATTGAAACAAGATTGAAAAGAGATTCAAACAAGATTTAGAAGAGATTGAGACAAGGTTGGTAATTTATGATTCGAAATTGTCTAGAGATCTAGACAAGATTTTAAAGAAATTGACAGCAATCTCCTGTCAGGATGAGATTAAATTAAAAATCGGTTGAGATTGGATTGAGAATATTTAATTTTGAGTTAAAATTTAATGGGATTGAGAAAGAACTGAGGTGAGATTGAAATGTGATTAGGATGACATTGAGATGGGATTGAAACAAGATTGAGTTGGAATTGAGATGATATTAATATGAATTTAAAACTAGATCGAGGCGAGATTGAACTGAAATTGAAATGGGATTTAGACGAGATTGCGATGGGATTTAGAAGAGGTTGAGATGGCACTGGGATAATATTCAGATGAGCCTTAGATGGGACTGAAAACGGATTGAGAGTAGATTGAGGTGAAATTGATACTGGATTAAGATGAGATTACGACGAGTTAAAGACTAGATTGAAGCTGAATTGAGATGAAATTGAGATAGGATTAAGATGGAATTGAGTCGAGTTTCCTATGGGAAAAAATAGGTTTTTTACTTGCGATATATGTAGGTACTATATATCAAGTTATGCATTCGTACAAAAACAAAAGGTTGAGATAACAATCAAACTTGACATTACGATGATAGAGAATGAGAAAAAAGTGGGTCCGACAATTCTGTCTGTCTGTCTGTCTGTTTGTGTGTATGTATCAGAGACCACAGCCTAAGCGGATTCGTCGATTTAATTCAAACTTGGTATGTGGCGTTTTTTGGAGACTTTCCCCAGACATTTTTTGAATTTTTTTTTTGGACTAAAAATAACGGTACCTATCATATACCAATTTTAGAAAAACTCATTTTTCTCTTGAAATTTTTTTTTTGAAAAATCATTTTTTCGAAAAATAAGTCCTTGCAAAATTTTATATAAAAGAAATAGTTTTTTTTAGGAAACGAATCTAAGGATTTTCAAATTTTTTTTCTAAAAATGTATCATTATAGAAGAAATCACATTGCATACTTCGTTTTCAGGTTAAATTCATTTAAGAACCTGTTTTAGTCATTTGAAAATCGAATTTTATGCTTTTTTAATTTTTTTTTTTTCTAAAACTGCATTTACAAATTTTTAATTAAAAAAGCTTAGCATAAATAGTAGCTTTATCAATATGAGCAAGTACGTGCGATCCAGTCGTGCATTTTATTTATTTTTGATTCTATTGAACATTAGAGTATTGTTGCCAATTTTTTTTAAATTTACCATTATTTTCAAAGAATGTTTTTGATTCTACAAAAAAAAAACATTTTCTTTAACAAACTTGTAGATTTTTTTATTTCCTAAAAAATATATTGAAAGACTTTTTTCAATTATCGCTTAAGTTTAAAAGCTAGGCCACAATCTTTGTAAGATAAGTTTCTCGAAATTCTTCTACGAAATTCTACAAATAAATTTCTGGTAAAAACTGTAAATAGTATTTAAAAATACTCCAAATAATGGATTTCTATTACGTTTCAATAAATAATATTGAGCCAATTTAAAAAAAAAGAAACTTTCAAGAGACTATTTTTTCTGGGAGTTTCTGCCTCAAAATATGACTTTGGGGTGATTATTTCGCAAAAAAAAAAAAAAACAGAATACTAACGTCGAGTTTTTGAGAAAACTGAAATCATAACAATATACTTCACAACGACGTAACAGAAGGTTGTGTTTAATTAACACAAGTGCTGCTAAGTTTGCAATCAGTGCAATGAGTTTTTTATGGGAACGTCTTTTTATGGGAACTCCCTCCATGCCCACTGCATGTACCTTACCTGACTATTGTACTTACTACCTAAATATTTTTAATTTTATTCTTTCCTTCATTTAATTTTTCTTACAAAAGTTTTTACATGTAGTTACTTCTCAAAGTTTGAAATAGTTCTTGAAAGTCTCTTAACTCCCGAACGAATTATCTTTCAATTCAAAATCAGCACTAGACGTCTTAAAGTACCAACGCTTTCAAAGTAAACAAAAAGCTACTACAAACTATACACTTTGACAATTTTCAAAACTCAAACCCTTTCATATTACAGTTTTTTTTTTTCATTTTTTCATTGAACAAAAAAAACAAATTCAAAATGCATAAGTTTTCATCGTTATCCAAAGCAAACAATGTTTTTTTTTGTCAGTTTTATTATTCCTCGGGTGACATGAACAAACTACTCCGTTTACCACAAAAATAAAAAAAAAATCTAATAGAAAAGGTTCAATGTACCTTCAAAAAGTCAAAAAAAGTCAAAAAAAAAAAAACAAATGAAGATCCTACAATGTCATCATCATCGTCGTCATCGCTGTCATGGTCGTCGGTGCCTTTTGCCTTTAACGACTAAAAGAAGAAAATTTGAAAACGCGATGTAGGTAGAGGTATCCTTATATTTACATAATACATAGCATGTATACATGTCAAAAAGATATCTCTCCGAATTCAGTTAGCAAAACTTCCTATTCCTACTTGTTTACGTTGGAGTGTATCTTATGTCCCGAAGAAAAATTTTGGCGACAAACCATCAGACATATATGTAATAAAATTTGGTGACAAAAAAAAAATATACTTTAAACTGTGCGCATATACCTACCATACATCTATTGCAGATGGAAACACTGTTAATTATTGTCATCCTTATATGCACAGTGCTGGATTGACAAGATGGGTAATGGGCCCAGATTTTTTCTTTCCATGAGAAAGTATAGGGTCTTTGGGGTTAAGACGCAAGTCTCAACAGCTGATAATCTTGCTGTTCCTTCTACCGAATTTTACTCTTCTCGATCCAGTCCCAGTGACAGAAGTAGTCGGCAGTAAACGGATTGGTACTCTTTAAGTATTATAAATCATTTTTAGACAGTTTATCTGTCAATTCTTTTTCGAAAGAATGAATGGGTTTGCGCTGATAAAACTCAACTCACTACCGAAACGATCACCCAGTTCTTGCCGATTGATTTAATCATACTGACTTCTAATGCGTTTTTCAAACTCACAAACTCTAAACACTTCCACAGCAAATTATCAAAATATCGCCAACTGTAGCTAATTGAGCTTTCTTAGCAGTTGTTCTAGAAGCTGCTATTTCTACCTCCCACCTGGAACACATTGCCTAAATTTGGAAGCTTCATCCTTCATAAAACCTTAGGTCCATATTGTGCCTTGTGTCTCTTATTGAAAAAGCTAATTTTCTACGACTGCGATTGCCGTAGGGTTTATGGTGACAATTATTATTCCAAAAATTTTGTTCACCGTAGGGCAATCGCTGGTATTGGGGAAGTTGCCCGTTCTCCGTTTAGTGCTGCTCCTACGTGTTTTGTTCGCTTTCCGAACATTTTCCTGCAATCTTGTCATCCTGAAACTTTTCACTTACTCCAAACATTATCTTTTACTTCAACGAGTTCACAAATGTTTTTGGCATTCGTCACGACTAATATACTTTTCCAACTTAGTTTAATTAGAATCTAGTTAACCACCAGATAGTAGGTACTTCTTTCTTTGGAGAATCTCTAACAATTTACAATGAAGCTAAGGTTTTGAATGGTAAAAGGTATTAACAAAATCCCATTACCAATGTCAATGTCATAAAGTGGATTTCTACTAGCCATTCTAAGGTCTTGAGAAAATGTAACTTATAATTGAGTAAATTTGACAGCTAATTGTAATTTTTGTTGTGAATACTAAAATTTACTTCCTTCTGCTAATTTTTTTTTGGGTTTATCTAGTTCCTTTTCGTTTACTAGAAAATTCTATTGTTTGCAGCAAACGAATAAAGTAGTTTGTTGCAAAGAACTTCACTTTTGATGTGAATATAATATTCATTTACAGCAAATGACTGCAGGAAACAAATTTTCTTCATAATTGTCTCCGTGTTTGTGGTGGTCATATACATTCTATGCTACACGGAAATTATCTAGTCATCTGCAACAGCATTTGTTCGAAATCAAGAGGTCACAAGATCAATCACCAGTGTTACGCTGAACTCTTTTTTTTTTATTAATTCGGTTACATAAATTGCTTTACCGAAACAAATTCAAGAGTTTGCTGCAAACGAAGTTGAAGTCGAAAAATTAATATTCAACAAACGAAAAGTCATTTGACGCAAACAATTCGTTCTCTCTTGTTTATATGCATTCTACGCCAGTCATAAATTATACAGTCCGTAGCGGAATGACAAGATACTCGCTTCGTAAGCTAGAGGTCACCTGTTCAATTACAGGTATTACAATAAACTTTTTTTTTATCGTTTGCAGAAAGTGTTTAAACCGAACAAATTTACTAATTTGCTGCAAGCGAAGCCGAAAAATTTTCCAGCAAACGAAAAAGTCGTTTGGGCAATTTCTTCGTTTGCCGCAATCGATTTGTTCTCTCAGTGAATCGATTTTTTGAGCTATCCCGGATATATTTAAAAAAAACGGTTTTTTAGAGCCGTTTGCTGAAACGTAACTTAAGCATATATATTCAACACAAGGTCTTATGTGACAGTTTTCGCAGAGGAAAAAGTAAAACATACCTAAGCATGTATTTTGGATATAAATATTTGAGTATCATAACAGCAAATAGCCCTTAGTTTCTTCAGTCTGGCACTGAGCATACTTGCATGAATATCCTTAAGGACGACGAACAAACATTATTACACCACCCCAAATGTCAAAAAAATGTAGATTTGGCATCGCTTTGCCTTCGATGCAACTCGAGAGTGTCAACGTCCTTTGCGGCAGTGCTATATTGTTGTTAACTGTAAGCATCTTTTTTTCACCAGTTGCAGAAGTCCCTTGAGCTATCTTTGTTATAATATTACTTTAAGTACAGATGTGTATTTGTTGTGGAAATGTTGATGATGATGTTTTTTTTTTTTTTTTTTGTTAATCCACCCGCCATCTTTGGACTTCTTTTGCATTAAGAATTTTCAAAACAAGAGTAATATAGTCAACTTAGGTTATCATACCAAAAACAAAAAAATGAAATGTTTAATTTAAAAGAAATACTCTACTGGTATATTTATTATGCGCATGAAGCCATATTCCTCTCGTATAAATAAAATAGATAAAACTTTTTGGAAGTATTGTGTACTGCACAGAGCAAAAAAAAAACGGGGTGCAATTATGCACTCGTTCCATAACACCTACTTTAAAAGAAAAGAATATTGCTTTTGAATTGTTCAGATTTTTCCAGAGGAGGAAGTTTTGAGGATTATCTACTTGAAAACAAACTAAATATAAAATATAAGTTAAGATAACTAGAGCAATTGTCTTTTCAGTGGGATTTGAATTTTATGTATGAAGTAGACATGCACAGTATGTATCTTTGAGTATTTTTTTATTTTTTTTCCTTTTTCGATGAAAAAATTAAATACAATGTTTTGAGAATACCTGCATTGACAAAGTTAGCATTTTTAGAAGTGATGCATTCTTTAGAAAAGTGACCCTGTATGATTTTCAAAACTTTTGTGTTAACACAAAAATGAGTTTAAATTGTGTGAAAAATTTAAATATTTATCTCAGAAGTAAGAAGAATGAGTTGGTTTGTTGTTTTGGGGTGTTCATAGAATTTAGCAAAATAATAATTAAAAAGTGACAGTATAAAGTTTAATTCCCTTTTTCTGTTAAATAAGTCTGAAATATTAGAAGGAAACCCATAAAAGATTTATACTTTTAGTTTTAAATGACTGAAGACTGATATACATAGGTAAGGTCGAGTAGAAAACTATAAATTTGTTCAGTATAAGTTTTTTTTTTGTTGAAAAAAATTTGTAAATAACAAAAAAAGCGTCAATAATTAAACACGACAGGGTAAAGAACAATAATTTGTTTATTCAATGCCAAAAAACTTGCTATAAACATTTATCTATGAGGGGCCCCTGTTGTTGCAACGTTTATAAAAATATTCAACCAGTAATAACAGCCCATTATTACTGTTTTATTTTCACACAGACACTATTCCTCAGTAGGTAAAGAGAAACAACACAATTACATTTTATGCTGCTTTTTTTTTGAATTTTGTGTGCAACATAATAAATTTATTAAATTACAGAAGTCGGCCATTGTTATTGATATTCTGAATGATTCATTTTCTACACTATATGTGATCGAAAAAAATTAAATACACCAACAGATAGGAGGTATAATGTAAGGTACGACGAGATTTTTCGAAATACCACAGTCAAGTTAGGGTAAAATGTGGCAAAAGACAAAAAAAACTTTTTGTGCATCTCGAGAAGTATAAGGGTTAGAATAATGAAATAAATTTTATTGAATAGATAAATTGAAATAATAATGATTTTTTTCTAAAAAAAAAAATTCTAAAAATTCAACTTTCAAGTTAACAATTATTTACTAATATCAATTATTTTTTTAGACATTTGAAAATGATGTTATTATGGATAAATTTGGTAATTTTTAAGAAAACTAATTATGCACATTGAAAGATAGTAAAAAAAAAATTAGGTGTCTTATATGGATTAAATTTAAAATGCTCCATAACGGTTTTTTGAGCTTTAAAAAACAAATACGTTTTTGAAAGTTTATGTGGGTGGTTTAATTGATTTTAAAAATCAGGGAAGAACGGGAAAAATATATTGTCAAAATGACTTTTAGGTTTATGTGTTGTCTATAAACGTGTGAAGAAGTTTGATATTTAAACATTTTTTTCAATTAATAACAGTAAAAACAAGATTTTTCAGTATAAGTTTTTTGACCGTTTCCAACGATATTTTATTTTTATCTCTTTTATTTTAACATTTTCAAACTTGAAATTTACACAGCCATTGGGTTAGTGCATTTTTTTACAAATGTACACAATTTTTTATAGTCTGTGAGCTGACATAACGGTAAAAAGAGTTTTGTTTACTCGGTGCTTAATTACTATTTACATAAGCCTCATAAAACTATGATTTAGCATCACAATTAAATTACCTTTAATTTGATATATCACACAGAACTGTGCATGCCATAAAATTCTTCACAAACATGAAAAGAGTTTCATCAAAATTCAACAAAACTGTCTGCTTTGGTCGTTGGACTCGACCAGCCAATAGTTGAAAACGGTACCGTTGGTTCACAAATAGATTCGAGATAGTTCGCTTATAAAATTTGTTACTTTTTTTTCTACTGTCGAATTATACAAATAAGAAGTTTAAATTTAGCTGAAATATCAGGCTACAAAAAATTTGATAATTTTGAATATATTTTTAGCTCAATTTCAAGATATATCTGTTTTATTATTTTTTACCGAAATGAAAAATTTGAGCGAGTTTTTCATTTTATAGAATTTTTTGTGATTCTGGGTTTTCGGGATTGTGGGTTTTCGGAATTTTGAGTTTTATAGATTTTGGGCTTTTTCGATTATGAATTTCGGGATGCTGTCCGTCTCAGTTCAAAAAATGGGTAGGTATTGCCATTTTCTAAAAATAAAATCTAAAAATTCTTCTTTATAGGAAAAATCAAATTAAAAAGTTTTAAAAAAATCGTTCCAGGTGTTTTCGAAAAAAACCTTTATAACTCAAAATCAGTAAATCGTAGGTACTCGTTTTATGAAATATATCCAAAAGAAAACTATACTAAATTATGTCGAGAAAGCATACTGAATGGACTAATTACCACTAATTATCACAAAATTTGAACTCATACCAATAAGCATTTTGTCGGATAAATGTTCAACTTCAAAAGTTATACCCTGTTGCGCGATTCACTGCAAAATTTTCGACAAGCACATAAAGTTCTTTAATAAATGTTAAGAAATTGCACTTCACAGATAGTCTATAGTAATACCGTTTATTATGTGGTAAACCCACTCAGACTTAACCAAATTGAATAATTATTCACTTTCAAGCACTAACCCCCATTTGGTATACTGAAGAAAGGTTCATGAGTGGGATTTTCACTTAACTAAGCTCGGAGGTCTTATAAAAACCTCAAATGTGAATGGATTAACACACACAGCACTTATATACCGATCCAACATCCACCATCGTCATCGCCATGGCATCGCTAAAACATCGGGCCATTTACCTATGCGAATTCAAAAAGCGAACATCTCAGAATCCATTTAGGAGCATCACGTTTTCAATTATAAAATTGCATTGACGCTAAACTCTTCTAAATCATCTGACAGGCCTTTCGTGCCTCGTTGCAAATTCATTTATATTTCGTCGGGTCGGTTGGTTTGGTTGGTTGGTTGTTGCACATCAGAGTCTTTCTCGACAAAGTCTGTTGGCCATCATACCTACTACAAAGCTAACACATGGTCGGCAGTTTGTAAAATGAAAACCCCACCAACACCGACCGACCGACCGACAGTTTGTGGCAGGCCAATGTGAATTTTTACGTCCTTTTCCATTCTAGCCTCGCGTTGCTGCCGCCCGCCACCACCTATGCCACCGACCAACCACCTCCTCAGATCCATTTGGACTTGAGGTCTGAGGAACACCAAACCCATAAGCATGAATGAGGACTACATAATACAATTGTGGTTCTATCTAGGTTTTGTTTCCAATGCTACAACTCTTCGTTATTGTTGTTAGGTACTCGTATATAGAATTGAATAAGGTAAAAGCAGACTTCTCCAGAAGGCACTTCTTTCCATTTTGGATTCGGAGTCTGAATTGAAAAACGCAATCAATTAGCAATAAATTCAATCACTCTGACATTTATTGAGTAGAACTGAACGAACTTCTACCATATCTTTCTCTCAATACACGTTGACGTTTTATGGAACTGAAGCTGGAGCTGGACCATTGGCCATGGACCATTCAGTTAAAATGCAGACAGAGAAAATTGGTTCATGAGGCGGCCGGCCGCCTGAGCACAACAAAAAAAACGGCAGCATTCAGGATTCGATGAGCTATATTTGGAAGCTGATTGGAATGGAAATTAAGGAATCACAGTGACATCATGCACCGATACAAGATGATGATGATGATGATGCTGATGCTGATGCCTGATGGGGAAGTCTGTTTTCTCTGAAATTTCAAATTTCGATTGCCCAGTTTATATACTATTTAAAAGGCATTTTATGTTGTTAAACTATATCCATGGCTGGACTAATCTGTGTTTACTTCTTGATCCATTTTTTTTTTTTTTTTCAAAAAAGTTGCCCCTGAAGAAGACTAAAGACTTTTTTGATTCGGATTTTAATAAATTAAATGCAAATACGTCAATTTTTATATGCGATATAGGTACTATAGGGCAAATTAAGGATTCGTACAAAAAATTGAACTCCAGACCAGATAACAATCAAACATAACATTAAAATGATAGAGAATGCGAAAAAAGTGGGTCCGACAATTCTGTCTGTCTGTCTGTCTGTATTTATAAGAGACCACAGCCTAAACGGATGCGTCGATTTACTTCAAACTTGGTATGTGGCGTTTTGGAGACTATTATCAGATGTTTTTTGAATTTTGTTTTTGGATCAAAAATAACGGTACCTACCATATACCAGTTTGAGAAAAACTCATTTTCTCAAAAATGGTTCCTACAATTTTGATTAAAAAATCATGGTAATTTTTTTGGATAAGGGCTATCTTTAAATGAAAACCATTTTTTTCAAAAACTGTTATTAACGGTACCTGACATAGAACAGCTTTAATTCCATTTTTTTTATGTGAAAGCTTTAAAGTTGCCGTAATAAGGTTTGTTAAAAAAAATTTCGAAAATTAATTTTTTGGATTTTTAAAAAATATTTGAAAAACTACTAAATATTTTTTTTCAAAATTTAGTTTTCAGATGTTAATAAATAATATCTTAAAAATCGCGTACCATTTTTTTTATAAAGGTCGTTGCAAAATTTTATATAGAACAAATATTTTTTTTTTAAAATGGCTCAAATAATTTTCATTGCTATATTTTTCACTCATACAACATTTTTTTTCCAACACATATTAATTTTTGTGTTTCTTACGAATTTATTTTGAAAGCCTTTTCAATAAAATTGACGAAAAATATTTTGAACATCCTTTTTTTTAAGACTAAGTAATAAAAAAACACAGTTATTGTAGGAAACATTGTCAAAAACTGAAAAACAAAACGCAGTTTTAAGATCGATGTTCCCGTAAATGACAGTAATGTCCGTAATGCCAGCGCAGAATGGACATAGAAACTAAATTAAACATTTCTACAAAAAACACTGATCTTGTGGTATTTTGGGAAATTCTTAGAAACCAAAACTTTACATGGTAGAGCAAAAGAGTAAAGAAAGTCGAAATCTTTTGCAAAATTATTCATTTGATTTCTATGTTCACTCTTCAATGATGGCTGATATTAGAATCATTTACAGAAAAATTGATATTTAAACTGAGTTTTTTTTTCAACTATTGACAATATTTTCTACAATAACCAAACAGAATCTATCTCAAAATTTTCAAGAATCAAATTTTTTCGTCAACTTTTTTGATTGAAAATTATTTTTTTTTTTCCAAAATTTTATATTTTGCTGGAAAAAAAAATTGTGTGAATTAAAAAGTACAGCAAGGTGTAACCAAGTTTCATTAAAATTTAACTATTTTTGAAAAAAGATAAAAACAAAAAAAAATTATTTTTTGGCATTTTTCACAATATTTTTGAGGTTATATAGAAAAATTATCTAACCAAAAGTTATAGATCTTTTCACCACCTACAAATCTTGCTTTGAACTTTTTCGATAGGTCTACTTTTTATAGAAATCGTGAAAAAACACGATTTTCGACACCCCCCCCTCACTTTTTCGCCGACCCACCCCCTTTGCCAAATATGATGGTGGGCAATGTATGATTCCCCCTTCATATACATACCATTTATCGAAAATTTCCACACCACCCTTATCCTGCTAATAATTTGTTCAACTTTTGCCTACTTGGTCTACTATATCGGAAGCGAAAGTACCTTTAATTGATGTCTCCTTTGACTGGATTTCACATCCCACACTACTCCCTGGCTTAAAATTCAGTTTCAAAAATGACAATAAGGGGATTTTGGGGGACTTTGGATCAGCTATAGACATTCTGCGTCAATACCACCCAAAAAAATTCATGCATTATTTTTTACCTTCCTCATACAAAATGTCTTCTCTTTCCTGGCCTATGTGAGTGATAACATAAAATGCTTGCTGTTTTTGGAATGGTCCTATGATAATATATGTTAATGAAATTTCGAGTTCTTGCAGTCCGCTAGGGCGTTCGGAAGTGGCAGTGCAATACAATTCTAAGAGGTTATAATCAGGGCTTCCATTGTTTTCAGTTTGGACCATTACTCTTGGGACTCCATGAATTTTCGTGGACAATGTACTTTTTAATAATTCAATGAATTTTTGATTAAAGTTTTCAACTAGCACTTGAATTTGTAGTAGCTATACCTTAAAAACATTCAAGTATTTATTACCTTCTATTTAAATGAATTTGTGTTAGAATTACAATTGTTACCAAACAACTTTGAATTCCCTGCGTGTCATCAAAATTCATTAGTCTAATCAAAGCAAGCTTTGGTTGATATCAGGCTCCTCTACTCGGTGTCCTGTCCGGTAACTAAACAACCACTTCGTTAAATTCAATCGTATATCTATAAATTTTGACAGTTTAAAGCGCCAACACAACTCACACAAACTCAAAATATATTTCAAATAAAATCTTTTGACAAAATTGTGCTGACAAAAGCCATTTAAGTATTTTTTTTTTTTTTCATTTTGTCTATGCACAGATTAAACATTTATATGCGTTAGATGATGTCAAAAGCAGCATTAGGCATTGACACCAATGTTCATTCCAATTCAAAACCAGGACTAAAATTTCATTCAGAAACCTCAGCGTCATGATTAATGTATGCGCCAAATTGCAATGCTTATTTATGTCCTATTTAAATGGAATTAAATATATGTAGGGATGTCTGAAACAGCATTCGGTGCTCTATTCCAAATTGAATGGAAATTAGCCAGGCACCGAGAACAAAGTGACGACCGGCATGGCGATTGGCGGCATGGCTCGGAAGCAGCGGTATGGTCCCGTGGTGGAGGCAGGAGACGGACGACGACGACGACGACGACGGGTGGTTGTATCCTCCAATTAGCTAGACAACTACTGCAATTGCAACCCACTGAATAATTGATCTCAGTTAACTATTGCTGTCATTGTGTGACAGTGGTTAGGTCCCGTTGTTCGGATACAATGGTGGATGCGGTGAGAATTGTTGCTCTATCTCCCTTTTGGTGGCTATATCTCTTTCTCTATACTATTTATGTGTTGGCTCTGGGGCTATAGGGGGATGGGGGTTGATTTTAAGTCCAGAATGGAATATTAAATTGAACAGACAATACCCAACGTAGTCAAGGTGAACATTGTATCCAGGGGTTGAACATTAAATCCCATAGATATTCGGCGGATTAATCATCATTGATGGTTGGAAAACCACACACAATGTGGATTTTCAACTTGACTTTTGGTCCCAAAATAAAGGTATAGGATTTTAAAGTGCGGTGCAGCATTTGTTTTGTTTAATGGAATTTGCAAACCACTAGTTTTTAAAACACACAGGTGTTGTGATTTAGTTCGTTTTATAGGACTTGTTGGACTTAAGTAAACGGCTTATTTTTTTTTTTTTCAATAAACACCAAAATCTAGATTAGGGGAGAAAAAACTGTTTTGCAGTAAGTTGTTGGTAAAAAAAGAAAAACCTATTTTTAAGTGCCAAGAAGAGAACTTTTTGACATTGTACGATTCATTCCTGATCAATCAAAATGGCGATTATAAGAGAAAAAGTGGGTATTTGTAATTTTTGCAATTTTTTTCGCAGTTTTTCAACTTTATATACATTTCATACATAAAATCAAACTGATTTAATAGCCAAATTACGTTTTTTGAGGTTCATTTTTCGAACGAAAGGTAATGGTTTCATTTTATTTTAGTGGAACAAAAAGGTTAATGTTAATATATTTTCTAGTCTTGGAGAAATTAAAAAACATTAAAGCAACTGAATGCAGTTTTTATTGAAATTTTTCCTCAAAGATTAAATGAAAAAATAATTTTTGGAAAATTTTTGGCACACCTAGATTATTTTATAAAATTTTAAGAAACATTTTTTATATAAACAAAGTATTTGTAAAAGTAAAAGTTTTTTTTTGTTTTTTGAGCGGCAATTTTTTACCAGTAACTTTTGAAGTATTTTTGAATACCAACATTTGAAAATAAAATTTTTGTCTTACTTTCTATGTGAATAAATCTAAAACGGAAATGTCTCAGATTCATTCATAAAATATTTTTTTAGTTAATTCAATTTTTTTTTTTTGGAAAATGGGGAGTTTTACCTAATAAAAATGGTTCGTAATAATTTTTTTTTTTTAAATAAATGAGAAGATTAAATGTTTGTTTTAAGTAAAAGTCAAGTAGAATTTCCATTTATGCGGTAAACGAAACTAACATTTTTGTTCGGTACCAAAATGTTGCACCGATTTCTGAAAATCGGTTCAGTTTTACGGTAGACTGCCAAAAATCCGGACGACACTTTCTAAGAGTTTCGGGGATGGAATGAAATGTTGTTCTCGAGATAATATAGTAAAATGAATGTGTCAAGAACCCGTTTTTGTTGGTACAGAAAGTTGAAGTTATCCAACAAAATTTATCATAGGAAACATAAGAAATCATTAAAAAAAAAACTTACAAAAAATTGTTTTTTATTGTTTTTGGCCCATGATCTAAAATATGAACACTTTTTGGTAAATCCGTTTATGCAGAACAAATGTTACCAATTGTATGTCTTGACCAATTTCTTGTACAAAATCTAGATTCTTCAAAAAAAAAATTGAAAAATCCAAAAAAAATCATTCCTTTTGAAAAGCACAAAATATCCTTTTTTATGGGTTTTCCTCTAGTTGCTTCCTTGTTAACTCCATCATTAACATGGCCAGTATCAAGAGTATAGAAATTCCTGCTTCCTCTAAATAAGAGGTTTTTTTTTTCAGTGTGCATTCCAAAAACTTTTGGAATTTTGAAATTTATGGTTTAAAATCACTGTACATTGATGGATAAAAAAAATCTGGTTTTAGTCCTTAGTTTATGGTATGTAGAAGTCCTCCAAATTTCAATCGAAACGGCGCAATAGTTTTGCATATAAACTCGTTTCTACAAAACAATCACATTTTTTCAAAAATTAATTTAGAAAAAAATTACGTGATAAAATTTTTTCCGAAACCAGACTTAGATTCAGAAAATTTTATTTCAGTACAGCACTGTAATATTGGTATGTTGCAGATGATGTGCATGTGATACAGTGCATGCTGATTCCTGACAGCCAACACACTCAGCACCGTGTCGATGTGAATTTGAATCCTTATTCGATAATGGCAAAATAATTGATTAAATCCACTTAATACAGAGGTGCGATGAGGATTATTATTGATGGGCTGAGTTGGAAGAGGGGTTATATTATAGAGAGCTGGCGCAACAAAAATACTTATTATAATATAATTTTTTTGAGGATTTATGAGGATTATCCGGTTTTGACGCCGCCGTTCAGCATTTTTGCCCCACCGGAAATGGATTACTGTCAGATTTATGAATTGATCCAGTAGAAGAGTGAAGATGGGAAATAAATTTGTGAATAATGAATTGTGCGCGCCTAGCGTCCAAGTCCAAAGTCTGAATTTCATTTTTCTCTCTCAAGAGCGAGCAGTGGATAAAATTCAAAATTAATTTTCAATTGTTACGAGATTTAATGATGGTTCATCATTTATTTGTGATGAGGATTGATCTGAGATGATGGTAGTTATAATGAACAATGAAGAGATTGAGAAAAAAATGATTGTTTTAATTCGAGAGCATTGATAAAGTATCTAAATGAGTATAAGATTTCTAAAAGGTTACATTGTTTGTAAGAATAAAAATAACTGATATCTGTTTTATCTTATGAATGAAAAGTTTGAAATTTCTTTTAGGTCAAGTTTGATAGTGTTGTTACAGTGCCTACCTGAGAGCGAGGACTCAACAAATGATTAAGATGGAACTCAATGACTATTCATTTTAAAAATTAACATGAAAATTCAATTCTGTGAGTTTTGAAAAAGAATGTTCTTAATGTCTTTCCAGATATTCGATGGTAAAAATTGCTTTGGACAATACTTTGTTGAAAACACAGTCCTACTAATAAGCCCTAAAGGAGTAAGATTTCGAAAAGGTTTGCCAAAATCTTATTTAGAACTGCGAATCAAACAGAAACACACAGGCAGCAAAAGATATGAAATCAAACTTACTATATTCTGTCCAACTAAAATTGTCAGTACACGTCTTATGGGAGAGCTTTATTCTTACAAAATATGCCTGTTAGTGGCTGCATTCTTTTATCACCTACTGAAAAACAAATACGCAACCACTGACTGAATTCGATTGTTTTTGTAATTTCGCTGCGACTCATTTGAAAAACAAAAGCAGATAGATTGTGTATTTACTGATTTCAGTAAGTCTTTTGACAAATTGTATCACAAGACTTTATTAATAAAACTTAAAGCATTGGGTTTCAATGAATGTTTTTTTTTTTTTTGTAATGTGGATCGCTTCTTATTTAGAAAATAGAAGTTATTTTCCATAGTAAGTGTTTCGAAAATTTTTATATAAATTCTGGTGCTCCACAAGGAAGCCACTTAGGTCCGCGAGGCGAGTTTGGTGAACAGTTAATTTCACGTTTCGGGCCGGTCAATTGGCCGCCTAGATCGTGCGATTTGACACCATTAGATTATTTTTTGTGGGGGTATGTCAAGGCTAATGTCTATAGGGACAAGCCCGCTTCGATTGACGTACTGGAAGCCAACATCCATGCATTCATTCGTGAGATACCGGCCGATATGTGTGAAAGAGTATGCCAAAATTGGACTCAGCGGATGGGCTACCTGAGACGCAGCCGCGGTCAACATTTGCATGAAATTATCTTTAAACATTAAATTGCAAGGTTCAAACTATCGATTCAAATAAATATTTCATTCATTTTTTCGAATTTTTTGTGTTTAAAAAAAAAAAATTCTAAACCTCTTAAAAAATCACCCTTTATTTTCAAGGCTCCAAAAAGTATATGGTAGCACATATCAACAACTGTGAAATAAGTTAATTTCGGGATTTATTCCTATACTTAATTTAATTTAAAAAAACTGGCAACTCTAGAACTGCGGCAACCCTGATATAATTATATTAAAGAACTTTGACTAAACTGGCCAAGTTCAAAAACAACAAGTTTAAGCAATAATTCTATCCAATTTCTAAGATTATGTCATTTAATTTTCTTTTATTTAAATTTTAAGGCTCATCTGGTAACCCCTGGGCCCACGGCAGCCCTGCCAGACCGTGTTATTTGAACTAAACTAGTAATAAGGCACTTTTATAAAAAAAAATAAACCTTGCATACAGAGTACTTCTGTAAATAAGGAATTTTTACTATTAAATAAATGTTACCCAGCAAATCTTTATACGCGACCAAAAACTCAATTTTGTTAATGAAACTATCATCAAAATAGTGCCATTGCGAAGCCAAAAGTCTCTTAACTTTTAAAATTTGCATTTCCATTATATCTGGCTTAGACTGTCTCTGCAGTATTGTGTGGCATTTAGCTGAAAACATGCCAAACAAAACTTCTAAGTAAGTTTTTACTTCTAGTTTTTCAAAAACGTTAAAACAAAAAATAGTTTCTCAAAATCATTCAACCAGATGTTTACGAAAAAGTTTCAAACATAAATTGCATTTGCGTTAATAGTTATCGGGTTTCGGCAACATTTTAATTATGTTAATAACATCTCCACTAAGATTTTGAAATAGGATACATCAGCAGTCAACTCTAAAATATTTTTAAACCTTACTTTTTTAAATATAGGTAGAAAAGCAAACTAAATTTTATGAGATAAAAGAAAAAACACTTACCAGAAATTCCAGCATCATTTATACTCGACGTTGATGAGAATCCGGGCAGCTTGCGCCAGCCCTTTCGATTCCAAAAGCTCCTTGCTTTCGATTCAGTTGGCACAATTGGTCCCGGATCTTCGGCAGCCTTAATTTTCGCACAATTCAACACTCGATGACCACACGACGTCCTTGTAAGGAAAACACTATTTCCCGACTCCTGGTCCTGCGAGCGTTGCGATGAACGGCAACTGTTCGATCCAAAAAATGTACAATTCTGCGAATTATGCCTGTTCTGACCAGCAGCAGCCGCTGCAGCAGTAGCTGTCTGCCGAGCAGTCAATAAATTCGATAGAGCCGCATTTGTTTTGTGCAGACGCAAACTTCCAATATAACTTGCCCCACTGCTGCCACTAAAGCCACTGTCCAAATCACCGCAAAATGCTGGATTCGTATTTGTCGCTACTGGCGACAGCAGGTCATCGGACGGTCCCACCGTACTCAACAAATCTGCAATGTTTGCCTCGGAAATTGCATCGTGATGACGATTCCGGGATGCCCTTGTGTCCACTATCGTTGTTGATGGCTGATGGTTGTCCTCATCCGTTGGACTGCCACTTGGTGGAGTTTCGGGCATCAGCATAGCCTCGACGGATAAATTTAGCTCGCCTAAGATCTTCCGATGTCGATTTTGGACACGACGGAACTCTTCCTCCACCATTGACTGATTGAGTGAACCGGCCGAATGTGATGTTGTGGCTCGCATTCCAGCACCCGACCCAGACGACGAACTGGTCGATGCAGCTGCGGAAATTTGTTGAGTGCGATTTTCTCCGGAAATTTCTTCGTAGAAGTTCTCATGGGTGCCACCGTAGCGTGTCTGATAGGACTGTCTTGTGGCCGGAGAAACAAGCTGTTTGTTCTTTTTACCCTTAGAGAGGAGTGCTCTGATGGAGTTTGGAGGTGGCGGTCTCGAGGAGCCAGGTAATTGTTCCGGTGGTGGAATGTTTGAGTGGCGCATTGCAGCACCCGGTTCGTAGTAGGCATATGAGTAGTCTTGGTGGTGCATCGCATGGTGCACCATACTTAGACTAGGTGATGTTGTGGTTGTTGCTATTGTTTCTATCATCCCGATATTGGATTGGGATGAAGACCACTTCACGGCGGCGGCGGTGGTGGAATCGTTGCTCACAGCTCCTCCTGCCGGGACACTCACCGATGGCGAGGACTTTTTCCCCCGGAATGACTTTATTGAAATCGGGTGCTGCTGTTGGTCTTTGTCCTGAGTGCACACCTCGATGGCATTGGGATCATCGGGATAACGGGGAATTATTCTTCGGTTACTTGGACTTATGCCAACACTCCCTGAACCCATACCCAATGCATTTATATTGGCTGAACTATCACCGATGGCAGTTGCAACGCTCATATGGTGTGACTGGGTGTGATGGTGATGCAGATGATGAACACCGCCAGACTGTGTAGGTGGTGCACCATTCCCAGCGCCACCTGTTATCGTGGGACTGGCGGCGGGAGGTGTTTTATTAATCTGTTTCATATTTGTTGTCAGGCCCATTTGTGACGGATAATCAAGTGGAGGTGGAAAGTGGGGGTACAAAATGGATTGGGATTGATGTTGCTGCTGCTGCTGTGCAGTTCCTGCACCTCCACTTCCCGGAATCCGATCAGGCATAGCACCTGAGCTGTACTTTTGGTAACTCGGATGGTGTGAACGCTGCTGGTGGAACAGTTGGTTTTGTTGTTGTTGTTGTTGATGATGCTTCTGCTGGTAATGATGATGATGATGCGCCTGCAGATGCGAATGTGGGTGATGCTGATGTTGGGGGTAGAGATGATTTTGGATATAAGACTGTTGCTGCTGTTGATGCTGTGTTGATGGTAGTAGTGATGGTGGTGGTGGCTGTTGCTTTTGTTTGCTGCGCCGTCCTCCCAAGCAATTCTCCATGGCACATGGTGAATCGATATTCTACGCTACGCTGTGTCTAATGGTCCTTCCACTTTTGCTTCTATCCTTCTTCCCTTGCTCCTGCGGTCTCTCGCTCCTGGTCGCTGGCACTGGTATATTTCAGCCGGAGATAAGTCGTTGCAGCTCCTTGTTGCTATGATAGTGTGTATACTATAGGTATAGTGTCGCTGGTAACTGGAAGCAGAGAAATGGTAAAATGTCATTAAAGCGGATTATCTTTGGTAATTTATTGCTGTAATCAAGAATTTTATTGCGAGATTCTTTAGCCGTGGCTGCATGGCGGCCGGGGTTATGATGTCTAAAGTGGATGTAAATGGGGGAAAGGATCATTACGGAAAAGGAAGCTGCTGCTGCTGCTGCTGATGCTGATGCTTTTTCTTTGCGCTTGCTGCACCACTGTCGTGTAAGTGAATTAGAGTAAAGCATGCGAAATGGATATGTAGCAAGCAGACATACATATACAATATCTATAATTAGTTGTATGTATATAGTCACAGTTATACTCTCTCAATCTCAACTTGGGTGTAAAGGAATTTTAAATCTGGACAGGATAATAGGGTGTAAGAGGAATGTCGAAATAGGCAGACAATGGCTTGTTAGTGGAGGTCATTGTCTTGAAAAATAATATGCTTTTGAAATTTATTACAAGTTAATAAGGGATGCTGGGGTTAGAATTAAAAAAATTGTATCATTTTCAACTATAGCGATTTGTGTAAGATTTTAGTGGGCTAGAGGCTTTGGGCGAGCCTTAAGAAGAAAGTTTTAGTACTTGGCTGATAGTACTTTAGAGATATTCTAAGAAATTACCCATTTTTTGGAACCAAGCAAAGAAAGGCTGAACAAAACATATCTAAAAGTAAGTTATTACAGATTTTGGGGACACCATTGTCATGATGCGCCAACCCTTCGTGAAATCCGCCATTTTAAAAACGTTTTATAACTGCATAACTGATATTTGTTGATAAGTTGTTTTGCAAATGTTGCAGAAAATGTAATTGTCATTTATTTGTTCATTTGCGGATGTATTTTTGAGGTTATAAAATATAAATTTTATTTTTTTTAGTTTATCGCTTATACATAAGCGTATACATAATTTGTCGAAATAATAAGAAGATAAGAACAAAAAACGTCTAACATTTTGATATATTTTTGAAGATGATGTAACATAACTCCACCAAGATAATTTTTGACAGTTAAAGTGTTATAATATACTAATTTAAAAATATATCAAAATGTTGGAAATGTTGTGATTTTAACTTCTTATCATTAAGACAAATAAAGCAAACTTTTTGGGTCATACCAAAATGCTTTAGAAAAGTATATTTTTGTTTAAAGGCAATTTTCGTTACAGACCAGTGTTACCAGAACGGAAAAATTGATTCTTAGAAGTTTTGATAAAAAATTAATATTTTAATTTTGTCCACAAAAAATTACATTTTTTGTAGCAACAGTACCAAAAATTTTGAGATTAGGGACCAATCTAATTCTTGTTTAATTGTTCTGTAAACGTAGTGTAAAGGGTGAGAATAGTGATTGACACACCTAATTTTTTTTCAGAATAAGTCTATTTCATAGTGAAACATCATGAAAAGTATAGAAACCACGTTTTCGAGACATTTTTATGTGCGTGCGCCGCGCCGTTGTCGTCGGTGTCGGTGTCGGTTTCGGCACCGGTGTCAGCGTAGCTGGCGTTGGAAATTTGAAAACATGATAATCCAAGATAATCTTACTTTTGTACTTTTACTTGTACTGTACTTTTCATACAAAAACCCTTCAAAAATGTCGAAACACCCGAAATTGATTTTAGACAACTTACAATTATTGTATCGAAGTAAAACTTTGTACATACATATAAGTTGGATGACAACACAATATTTTAAGTATAGCGATAACCATAAATTTTTTTCAGAATTAGTCTATTACGTCACAAAAAGTCATGAAACGTAAAGAAAACACGTTGATAAGACATTTGTATGTGCGTGCGCCGTTGTCGGCGTCGTTGACGTTGGCAATTTGTAAACACTATAACTTTTGTTAGAATTGAGATAACTGAAATCTGTAGACGCCAGAAGTTGAGGAACTGCAAACACTTAAATAGTGGGTCACACAGGTTAGTCTGTCAGTCTGCCTGTTTCTTATCTTGAGCCACAGCCTAAGGTGCCAAAGCGAATTCCTCCAAACTTGGTAGTTAGGTTGTATTTTTAAAAAAGGGTAAAAATTTTCTTTTGACGTTTTTTTAACATTTCTAATAAAATTATTTTTATTTGTAAAACATTATATAAGAAGCTTTAACGTGCACAGCAAAATTGACGTTGAAGTTGACTGAACTCTAAGCAGTTAAAAAAAAAAATGTATAAAAGGTTCTGGATTTTGTTTAACTTAAAGTTTCTTATGATACAACTTTTATATTATTTTTTTGGCCATCATCATGTCTAGAACTTTTTTTATATTTTTCTTTATAATGAAGTCCATAAGACCTCAAAACCTTGCCTGTATCCTGAACGTAAATCCAACTCCTCTCTGCTTTGCTGACTCCCGTTTATTATTCCCGTTTCCTATTCTATTAGAATAACCATGGCATATTTTGTTTTAAAAAAGCGGACAAAAAAGAATTGTTTGACCGTTTCCAATGAAAATTGATTGTTTATTTAAAACAAAGAGTAAGTATAAACCCAAGTGCACCAATTATAATATCTACCTGCCATCTGACCGGTTTTCAAAAAAATATAAATTAATAAATAGATTCTAATGTCATAGGAAAATACCTTTCGTTTAGTACTTTTATTGCTATATTTTGAGTATTTTGAAATTTGGCCTTTGCTAGAAGAAAACACGACTAGTGATGTTAACTGAACAAATTTTGTGATTTCGTTCATTTTGGTTTTAAATTTTAATCTGCCTCTTAAAAAAGGGAGCCTTAATAGCATATTCTTTTTTTTTTTTAGTGAAGAACAAACTTTTCAATGCAGGCTTTCTTGCGTTTGAATATTTTGATAAAAGTTGTAAACCACCTTAACTCGTCCTCACAAACGTCGAACACGTAACAAAAATTGACCTCGTATTATTTGTTGAAAATGTCACAAATTCAAATTCCATTCATTATTTTAATGAGAATAAAGAATCGAAGAAGATACGGAGAGAATCATTGTTTATTTTTTTTTTAATTTTTTGTGTTCACCCTACATTTCCATTATTTCCCAATTAATTTTATCTCAACTGTTGAATTAATTTCTTGCACAAAACGAACAAACTGTCAAAAGTTAACTCTCAGATCAAGTATCAAATTAATATACTCATACCCAGTTAGCACTTTCTTGTGATTCAACCAAAGCAAGACTATTCAATGCAAAAGAGATAAATCTTTGCATTTGGCCGGTGTCGGTAACACCTTAAGTTGACAGGTCTGGTATTTTAATTGCCAATACAAAATGCGAAAATGTTAAAATAAAATATACATTTGGCAAGTACAAAAGTGCAAATTTGATGCTCATATTTCAACAACAACAACAAAATAGTAGTTAAATCTTACAACTTCTAATAAATGGTAAAACTTAAGCAAATTAGTGCTACCGTATCTCCAGCGACCCATTGCGAAATTACCTATATAATATATACCAAACTCGTACTAGCATATATTCAGTCGACATTCCTACTTGGCAACAAAACAAATACAAAAAAACTAATCCTTTCCCCTTTACTCTGCCATTGCTATATTATGTCTTTGGACATACAGCCTCTCATTGCGGTTATACCTTAAGCAAATTAAACACTTAAGGTGTACATGCAAAACATGACTCCTGATGCTGCATACGACCAGCGACCAACTATTATAGAGCATCCCCGCACAGCTGTCGTCCAATCTGCAATGGCAAAAAAGGCAACTCGATATTGCATTTAAGCTATAAATTTTCAACGGTCGTGGGGCTAATTTATGGCCACTATTTTATCTAACACCACTTCGCGGACTATGGGCGCGAATAAATAAAATGCACTCCACCTAAAGTATTCTCTAATTACTTGTCCTCGTTGAAGAGTGTTTCGCGGCTTGGTTGGTGGATGTGGAAGACCGTAACCTGAACAGAAAACATGAACACAGAGCTCCCCATGGAACCACATAAAAGTTATCCTCGCTGGTATCAATGACCATAAAAACATGGTTGCCACTCATGGTTAAATTAGATTTTTTTTTGTAAAATGTTGAAAACAATAGAAGGTTTAACAATATTAGGGAAAAGTTTATGTTAAGAATATTTGGGATAATCACAAATTTAAGTTTTATTTACCGTAATTTATATTTTTTGAAATAAATCAGAATTGAAAATTGTGCACATAGATTCAAGTTTTCTAAAATCTGAGAGAATTTCTTAAAAAAATTTGTTGTTCGTGACAGTAAAAATTGAGAAATTTTGTAAAAAAAAAACTCGCTCGAGATAGCAAGGGTTACGTACGGTTTACTGGTTACCAGTCGCTAGTTGAAGTAGTCGCTGCTTGTAACTTGATTTCACCACGAAAATATGCCTGTAATGCCATAAGCTTAGCCTCTGAGTAGTAATTAGTGGCTATCAAGAAGCGTTGACACAAAGTAGGTGTAGCGGCTACTAATTTAGTATAGTTTGCACTAGTTTGGTGTTAATCATGCTTTACTGAGAGTTCTGAGATACCTTTCTTAAATCCAAATAATGCATATTTACTGTTATTTTAAATCATATATATTATTTATTTTTAAAAATTTCATGATAGTTTAGCAAAGTGGTAATCACATTCATACACGTTTGTTAGTCCAGCGAATAAGATTAACATCCCAACTACAAAATTTGTACGATTTTGATGTTCATTTTAATTTTTTTTAAATGTAGTTTTTTTTATTATTTTGTTGTAGATGTTTTGATATTTTGTTTGATTTAAGTTAAAGGTAAAAAGTTTTGCAGGGATGTAATAGAATTCGAATTTTATAAATGATCTTTTCTTAACGTGCAAAAATAGGACTTAATTTTATAATAATCAACTGATAAAAGGTAAAAGTAGGTTCATTAGAGTTAAGATATAGAAATTTCTGTAAGGTCTGTAAAATTTGGTAAATTCTGTAAGAACTTTTGTTAGATTCTATAAGTCCATTTTTTGCGTTTTCAGTAAACTAAGTTTTACTATTAAAACGTTCAAACGGAGGAGTTTTGAATAAGAATTAAGGTTTCGTTTTTAGCAGATTGTATTAAATTGTTGTTCTACTTCCTATTGGCATTACAACAAATTCCTGTAAAAAGTACTTTTTTGGTGGAAATTATTGTGGACATAAGATTTTTTTGCCTGAATAAATTGTGAAAAAGTGGACTTATGTTGTTATGAAATGTGTTGATTATAGTTAAACTGTAATCATTGGGCTCAATTTATGTTGCTCATGTAATAGACTACACATTTGGGTTCCATAGTCTGCCCAAAATTGCGTTTATAAAACTATTCTACCAGTAATAACACATAGACTTTTTCAGCCCATTATTACTGTTTTTGTTCACACAGACACTATAAGTAAATAAATTACAGAAGTCTGCCATTGTTATTGATAATCTGACTGATTCATTTTCTTTACTATAAGAGATAGAGAAAAAACTAAATACATCAACAGACAGGTATAATGTAAGATTCTTAAATTAAATTAAGATTTTTTGAAATTCCATCGGAAAGTAAGGGTAAAGTGGGTAATATTGAAAAAAAGTTTTTGTACATCTCGAAAAATTATAAATTATATCTAGTGATATCGAAATGATTAATATTTTTAGTTAAGCATGAAATTCTAAAAACTCACGTTTTTAAGATATGATTTTTTTCGAAAATCAAATATTTTGAAAAAACCTTTGAAAAGGGTGTTATTGTGAGTTAAGTAGAATTGTTGGAGAAAAACTAATTATACAGATCGAAAGATTGCCCATAATTGGCAAATACCAATTATTGGGTTCATTAGCACTATGCCAATTTTATTGGTCATTAGGGTGGGTCGATTTTATTTATTTTCTCAAATCCAATTGTAATAGTAAAATTATGTTGGCTTGTTAGGTCAATAGGAAGCCAGCCAAATTTTATTAGTTAATTTTTAGTTTAACAGCCCGAGTAATGATGTTTTATGTTAATAAAAGCGTACAGAAAACGATCTTATTGGACTTTGCCTTGTTTCAAACAAAATACTATTTTTTGAGTAGGCATATCTCAATTTTAACTAATTTTTTAAAACCTCTCAAACGATTTTCAATTTCTTTCTTTTCTAAAAATTCATTATAATTTCAGTAATTCATTCAAATAAAATTAAATGACATACTTTTTTGGAGCTCCAAATTATGTACATATCATATTTATTTAAGTCATGTTAGTATTAAATATTATATTTTTCATGCATTTCTTATTAAATTATGTATTTATTTTTAAGAACTTTGTATAAGATGCTGTAATGTGCACGTAACTTTTGCCATAAGAGCAAGTATGTGCGACCCAGTCGTGCATTTTATTTTTTATTAACAGGTAATTATAGGAAATACTCATTGCTTTAAAAACACAAAAAGAAAACGTTTCAATATTACAGTTGTAAAAGTAGTATTAAGATTTGCCATTGAGCCAAAGAACTACCTGAAACGAAGCAAATTTTATAATAATTTCATGAGTTCTGTTTAAGTTTTATACTTAAAGGACATTAATGCTCAAATAAAAGCAAGTCTATAGGCCTGTAGTTTGACAGTATTTGACTTTATGAGTAAAGGCCTCAAATTGAAATTTGTATTTCATAGTCAAAGACCAATATGCAGTAAAAGCCGAATGAGTTTTTTTAACTTGACTGCTGTCAACAGTGATGTTTTGTTCTTGAAGAATGATGCGACAAAAAGAAATGTTTGTTTGATATTGTAGATAATTTTTTCCTTATCAAGTACAAGCCAAGATTTTTTGCCAGTTCTTTAATGCTGTGAATGATTTTAATATAAATCCATGGTAGCAGCAATTGATGTTGGTGTTGTCCGTGTTCTTCGAGTTATTTAACCGATTTGTTGAAGATTCATTTTAAAACCTGCCCCGCACAATATCTTCTCCAGAATAGGATTGATTTGCCAAAATCCTGAAGCACTTCCATACATA
The DNA here is from genome assembly GCA_948107695.1 of Meliscaeva auricollis. Taxonomy (NCBI): domain Eukaryota; kingdom Metazoa; phylum Arthropoda; class Insecta; order Diptera; family Syrphidae; genus Meliscaeva; species Meliscaeva auricollis. Next base: position 27,676,550 of record OX403617.1, on the reverse strand, counting down.
GAATGGTTGGAAAAGTATTACTTGAATCTTTCAAGAATTTAGTGTAGTAGCTGCCTCTGGTTATGAGAATAAAACTCTTATCCAGTAAACTAGGACTCTTGTTTAGAAACTCATCACGATGTTTTGGAAAATAAAAAAGCTTCTTCTAGCTAGGCTCCTTAACGGTCTTAAGAACCTTATAATGTTCTAAAAAAAGCTTCAGGGGGAAAATTATAAGCTTTCGATCCCGAAAATTTGTCTTGTAAGAATCTTAGAGTGTCTTATAAGCGGACAAATGTTACTCGGGACGTTTCGATTTAAATTTTGCAAGAAAAGACAACGTGGACAAATAAGCTTAGATAGGATATTAAAAGTAACATTTTGTAAGAATATAGTATATGAATACCTTCTTCGGTAATTCTTGTAAGACAATGAAAAACATTTAATAAGACTGCTCTGTTCCAAGACTGTTCTACAATAAATGAAAATGAAAGGATTGATTTAAACCATCTTATTACTTGACTGCGAAGGTTGATTGTGAAAAGAAACTCCAGAAGAATTCTGAAGTTGGGATCCTAAAAAAAAATCGCTAAGTTTAGAGTTTTCAAGGTTGGAAACGTTAAAAATCTTCTTTTCGATAGTTGAGTTATTAGTTTTCAGACATTTTTTCATTTTGAATTATTGCATGCCAGTATTGGACCATAACATAACTATAAATGAATGTACCTACATTCCTATTCATAATGGAATTATATACGCACTGAACCTCGATTTTTTCCCTTTTTTAATGTAATACATCAGAGTAACCCAGAAAGAAACTTATTGCAAGAGTCTATTTTCAGTATGTAAAAGGATTTTTTCCTATTTACTTTTTTTTTTTTTTTTTGCTTATAGCCTTAAGTGCCCACTCCAACTAAAACTGAGTTAATACTGGCTTTTAACAACACGACTATATAGGCTTCTGGATTTCATTAAACGTTCATCAGATCACCCAGCAGATCTCTAGAATATACATTTATACGAGTATATTGTTGGCACTAAAGGAAAAATGAAAAATGGCTAATGAACAAAAATTGCTAGCATGCATGTTAAAATAAAATCAGACACTGGCCGGCTTCGACCGACGACGAGGACGAACGGAACACGATGTGACGTTGACTCCTCAAAAAAAAAACAAAAAAACTCGAACACTTAATCCACACCGGGCCTGCCATTATTAATTAGCGAACACTCTGCCAAGCCAACGCACGGAGCAGTGAACCCAAAGTGGATAATAATATAATAACAATAATAATTGACAGTACAGTCTTAAAAAGTGGAATTATTAACATTCCCATCATCCATGCATCTGCATCTATCTGTTAAAAATAAAAAGAAGATATGCATTTATCCTTATAGTGGACAATGTTTTCCAAGGATGACAACCAACACAGATGACCAAATAATAAAAAAAAAAAAATACCAATGGCCGTCGGTCGTTGTCGGCGTAGTCGTTATTTGACCGTCGTTGTCGTACTTTGACTGGACAAATGAGAAGGTTCGAGCTCTTGTCTCATTTTGATCGTTTAGTGTGAAATTTATGGTGAATACCATGTTCTCCTCACTCCAAGTGTATGTTTCCAAATGAGAAACTGACAAAACAGAGTTTATATACGTATTTTCAGAAGCATACCTTCTCTGGCGGAGGAGGCATATATTTACAAAAATACACTGAAAACATATTTTGGCTCTTTAACTTTTATTAAAAAGAATTATGGCTTAACATTTTGGGTAGAAGTGTAGGGCTTATTCTTTTAGCATCATACCAAATTCAATTATAAATAACTCACGAAACAAGCCCTATTAACTAACAGTCCAACCATTCCTATGTGCTTGTTAGCCCTCAGGAATGGAAGAATGGACGGGACCTCCAATTGTCTGTCGAGTCCGAACGGATTTTTTTATGACACGATTACTTCTTTTGATTTTCAGTTCTGGCAAGAGGCAGCAGCACCCCTAGATAAAAAAACAAGGTGGCATAAGCTGCGACTTGAAGCTCTGGTGTGATAGTAGTCTACCGCACAAAAACTTAGGTAGAAGTAGAATGAAAACAATTAAATTTGAAGACTCTATCGAAAATATCGAAACGACCTGAGGAATGTGACGGAATGATGAGCTGCCGTCAGCTCATATAATATTGTTCTTGAGAATAAAGGCTGCAGTAACCAGGCCAAAACAACTGGTTATATCTTCCTTAAATGTGATGGGAAGAGAACAAACTGTTATACTGGTGCATTTTTAATCATATGAAGCCAGAGCGAACCAGGCTGGGTCTTGTAAAAAATTGACGAAAAGATGTGAAGACACGCTATTAACAACAAGAGTCAATTCCCATCATAAACTTGATCAATCAATAACTGTGGATTGAAATAACTTAGAGATTGTCAAGGTAATTGTCAGAGCCGGAATCACTAGTGATTGACCCCGTCAATCATTTCCTGTGTGTGTGCAGTTAGCCGGAATGAAGGAGCCTACAATTTTCGTCTAGTTAGGATGCACTTTTTGTGACAAGAAGTGCTTTTGGAGGTTTTGTCAATTACTCGCAAGAGGACGTAGGCTGGGAATTGAACACAGATCTTCAGCGTAATAGTCCATTGCACTTACCATTGTGCAAAGGGGTATTACAGCTGCTTTCTTAGCTGAAGCTGAGTAAGTAAACAATATCAGGAAATAGCAAGGAGATGTCCCAGGCACCCACCGTATGCATAATTCATCATCCAAGTATTTCTGAGTGGTTCAATTATATGGGACTTCTATTTAGGGGTTTTAAAGTTTCCAAAGTTTTTTTTAATTTTACACGAAAATACCACGTCATCTCAAAAACGTGACATCATAGATTTTTTCTGACTTCAAGTTCGAGTTCAGCAGCCCAAAATACCTAAGATAAGTATAATTTGGGGTCATTATACTCAGTTTTCTTGAACATTGTTGTTTTATTTCATTTGAATTCGATTTAAATGAATACCTATGATAGATCGCAAAATACCGCATTAGAGGTCCTGAAAAAAATAATTATTACAGCGGAAAAAGAGAAAAATACTGCCCAAACCAAAGGAAGTCAATCAGAAAAAAAAACCTGGAATTTGGTGGAAAAAAATGTGAAAAGTCGCGGAAAAATATGGGAAATACCGCGGACTACCGTAGAAAAAAGCGAGTAATATTGGTGAAAGATCGCAAAATACATAGGAGAATAGCAAAAGAGGTCATAAAAATAATACTATTGCGGAAAAAGGCGTACAACATCGCGTAGAAAGTCACAGAAAAAAGTGTTAAAAGTCGCGGAAAAAAGCGAAATACTACAACGCGGTAAACGTAGTGGATAAAAGGACTAAAAACTGGTGAAAGAAATTTTAAACACTACACTTCACGCCTCGGAAAAACTTCAAACTAATTTGTCTATATTCCAAAATGGCACTTGAATGCAAAGATTTAAAATACTAAAATTAGCCAATTACTAAAAATTAAAGATTGATAGGTAGTGAGGGTAATAAGGTATACTGTAGTTTAGTTGTGGTCCAATAACAAATGAATTTTATAAACGATCGTGTTATAAGATAAGAAAATAAAAATCACTCTGCAGGGCAGGACAACGTCTGCTGTGTGATCTAGTTAAAAAAAAACAAAAATATCTAAATATTAGTTCAAGAAATTGCTCTAAGAGCGTACGCTAAAGTGTGTGTGTATTGCAGGCTAAAATGGTCTTCTTTTTGTGAACTCGTTAGTTTTTTGTCTTAAATATAACTGATTATGAATAATAACGTTGCAATCAATATTTAAGGACTTACGTTGCATAAATTCAGCTAAAATTATCGTTTTCGTTGCTTGTTCCGGGCGCCATTTTGTAAATTAAAAAATTGGCAGACTTTTTGTATTCTCAATAATTAAATCTCTAAGTTTCTCAAAAAATTACCATGGAAATGAATTTTGTGCCTGAAACTCATAAAAACACTACTGTGCGGCTGCGGCGAGCGGCTAAGTGGCAGACAGTGGTGCTTTTTGTGAGTTTCAGTGACACACATAATTTCCGTGACTAGTTCTTGAAGTAAATTGATGAATTTTGGTACATGGTAAGGATTTCATTCTGCACAGCATAAAAAATCTGACAACATTTTAGTCGGTATTGTAAAGAGTTGTCAAGATTGTCTAAAACAAAACTTAGGCTTTAGGCAAGGCTCGGCAATGAGCCTTGTTTTTTTTCTACTAAATTGAAAACCCTAGTAGGCTTCGGAGATCACACTCAGAAATGTTTTCAAGTTTCTCAATAATACTTCCTTTTGAAACTAATTTTGAATTTTGATTTTTTGATTGCGATAATTGTTTCCTTATTCCGTTTATTTTCAAATTTTGTCAACATCAATAGTGTTTATTCAGTGTAAATGTGAACATCTCAGCAAGTTTCACTGTCATTTTGTACATACTGTAGTTATGTATATCAGATTGCAATTGAATATGGAAGGTGGAACTGTGAAACAACATCCAAGAGCAGACAATAACGTGTTATCATTCAGTTTTCTGCCTTCCTCCCATACCCATACGACCGACCTGATTCTTCCATAAACATGGTTAAATAATTTTTAAGAGATTTAAGCTGACGATCCGACATCTGGTTTAATGGGCCGTGTAAACAACAACGACAGTTAACATGAAATGCAATAAGTTTTCTGATGTCATTGCATTTTCCATTTTGCATGCCTGTTGCAGCTGCATTTTTTCCTTGCCAAGGTATATAGTTCAGTATATTCAGATTGCATATAATACAAGCAGACGCATCCTTTTGATGGACATTTAATTATTGTTTTTGTTTTCTCTTTTTTTTTGTTGTCCGTAATGGTATGCCATTAGTTTTGTGATAATTATCATATAAAAAATTACCATTATTAATATTTAATGTTGCACAGTAGCTTTTGTTGAGATTACCATGTGTCAATTAACTTCTAGGACGTCGTAGGACACAAGTCGGTTTATAGAGGTTTACACTTTTAAAGCCTTTTCAACTTTGTTTTGAAATCGGCTTTGGTTATCCCTTTTTCGTTTTACAATTGGAAGTTTGACGTTTAAGGTGTTAGCAAAGGTGGCAATTTTTAAAATTTGTGCTTGATGAATTATGCTAAAACTAGTGGACAACAACACCCAATTCGATTTAAATACGACTAAACATCATTGAAATATCTCGGAATGAATGCTAACCGGCAAATTTATGTATCAAAATCTGTGTCTTGGCTTTCTATAACTTATCTCAAAAATCACAAGAAATCACGTGTACCAAATCACCTTATCCAAAAAAATTATCATAATTTTTATTTTATGCAAGTTTAGGATTCGTAAAAAATATCGGACTCGAGATAACAATCAGACATGACATTACGATGATAGAGAATTCCAAAAAAATGTCTCCCGCAATTCTGTCTGTCTGTCTGTTTGTCTGTGCATACCCCGAGCTACAGCTTAAGACACTTAACCGATTTTCTTGAAACTTGGTGGTTAAGACTCTTTGGTGATTCCCTAGAGAGTAAATTGAAATTTTTTTTTTAGGACCAAAACTAATTGTATAATTTAGGAAAAGTTAACTTTTTTTCAAAAATGGCTCGAACGATTTTGATTAAAATTTTTGTGTCTGTTAGTGGGGTCATACTTTTGAGATGAATGCCTCCCATAGAACCGTTTTCTTCATTTTTAACTTTCTCTTAAACGACTCAACCAATTTTGATAAATTTCAAAGTTATTTGATATCAAAATTTTCAAAAACCTAATTTTTGGATTTTTAAAAAATCTTTAAATTTTTTTTTTTTTGAAAAATCATTTTTTTCGAAAAATGGTCATTGTGTTTTTTTAAATTTTGATTTTAGATGTGCAATAATATTAACTTAAAAATGCCATACCAACTTTATTTTTAAACAAGGTTTTAGAATTTTTTTTTTAACGGATCTAACGGTTTTCAAAAATTTTCGAAATTTTCAGTTTGGAGCTCAAAACAATTTAAGAAGTTGTTTATATCATTTTAGTAATAATTTTAATTTTTCTTTTAAAAAGCTTCAAAGTTCACAGCAACTTTGACCCTAAGAGGAAGTCCGTGCAACCCAGTCGTGTTTATAATCAAACTCGTAGGAACCATTTTTGAGAAAAATGAGTTTTTCAAAAACCGGTATATCACACGTACCGTTTTTCTAGAATCAATATAATGGCAGGTAATGTCAGAAATTTTCGGTGGTATTTTAATTTTTAGACTACTGATGTTTTTTTAACAAACAACTAAATAGTGGATAGCTGAATTTGTTGGTTAAAAAAAAACACATTACGTAAAATAACTAAGTTTAATATTTTAAATTAAAATATTTAATAAGTTTTTGCAAAATGTTGACAAACTAAAATCAAAATCACAAATCCAACTTAAACGTGTAGGTACTAAGTAGCAGTATTAATGTCAAATAAGGTATTTTGGCTACCAATACCTAAATAATTAAAAAAAAAATTATAAATGCAATTACAAAGCAATATTTCCACTCCAGATAATATTATTCTATTTTGCCTAAAAATTCACATTAAAAATAGTGTTAATGGTACCTAATTCAGCACACATTTTTTAGTAGGTAATTAGTGAAAGATTTTTGTTTGATCATCAAATCATTTGCATAATATGCATAAGCTGCATATTCAATTAGTTCTAATACGGTAATTACATAAATGTTTGTTCCACTATATTCTATTTTAATATGACAAAATAGAATTTTAGAAATTTGTAATTTAGCCACTCTAAAAGTTTATTTAGTTATTTTTTATTGAACTACATAAAATATTCAAATTAATTTCATAATGAGGGCTTACCCCTTTGAGAAATAATTTCAATTAAAAAATTACATTCACAAAATATTTATAATTCTTTCGCATAGTACGAGTAGATAAAGCTTTTAAAATATTTTCCATATAAAATTAAAAAAAAAAACATAAAATTGAAAGAACCTCAACACCATGGAAAAAAGTCATTAATATCCGTCATACTGCCAGATGATGATCATTTATTTAACTCACTAAACTTGTCCCGCAGAGAATTAACATGGGAAGCCATCAGAATACTCTGCCATATCATGCCACCATCATCATCGTCGCAAATCCATGGGCACTTCACTAGAATGTTACCTTTTCTGTCATTTTGTTGGCTTTTTTAGGTCGTTCGCCAGGAATGTAAAGTCAGATGAAAGAACAAAACGAAAAATAAAAACTACAGAAAACCATTCGACACGATTTCGATCTGCATTCGAAATAACTCGCTATACTCGATTCTACTTGACTCGACTTTAAGCGGTGGGTGGTGTGGTGGTGCAGGCAAAAATGACAAGAGGCAGCAACGTAATATGGGTAACTTGTCTGTTACTGGGAGTTTTTTTTTTATCACGTAGTTTATACTTATACTGCCAACTCCGATAGTTAAGTAGTTAGAGTGGGATTTCGACCCAATATAACTCGGCGGCGGCGCCGGCCAACACAGCTGAAAGAACTGCAACGAGTGTTACCAACTGGGATATATTTTTTTATCATGTATAGCCTAATTTACAGTCAAAAAGTTGACGAAAAATTTTTTGAGTTTTAAAAATTTTGAGATCGATTCTTTTTGGTTAAATCCTGTTTATTGTAGAATACATTATCAAAATTTGAAAAAAACAAAAAAGGCATTTTTAAAAATCATCCATAGGAACCAAACTTATTTTTTGCAAAAGATATTGACTCTCTGAACTCGATTTTAGTTTTAGAATTGCTCTATCGTGGAAAGAGATATCGAATTTTGAACATTTTAAAACACACAATTTTCCTCACGTTTTGGATAAAGAGAGATTCCTAACCCCGACTAATACATTACAGTTAAAAAAAAAAATCAGACTAGTTTGAAGCACATTGAAAGTTTTGCCCAAAAGTTTGTCCTATTTCTGAAAATTAAATCTCTCTTTACCCAAAAAAATCACAACAACACTGTTTTTGTAAAGTTCAAAATTCGATTTCTCAAAAACTTTGCATGTTCCTAAGAAAAATTTTGATACTTGATAAGAGATTCAAAATCTTTTTCAAAAATTTCATTTGGTTTCTATGACCACTTTTTGCTGCCTAATGTGACTGTCATTTACGGAAAAAATCGATCTTAAAAATATTTTTTTTTTTCAATTTTTTACAATAACTGCGTTGTTTTCTTATTTATTCGTACAAAAAAGAGCATTTAACCAAAAAGAATCTATTCCAAAATTTAAAAAAAAATCGTCAACTTTTTTCATTCAAAGTTTGACTACTTTTTCAAAATAAATTCGTCAAAACCACAAAAATTAATAATTCGGTGAAAAAAAATGTATAAGTAAAATAACTTATACATTTTTTTCATTTAACCGAATTATTAATTTTTTTACTAATAACAATGTACGTTAAAACCAAGTTTTGTCAAAATCTAACTATTTTTTTAAAAGAAATTTGGTTTTTGGCATATATTTTTGAGCTTGCATTTTTTTGTGCTAGGAGGTCTACTTTAGATAGAAATAAAAATCGTGTAAAAAACACGATTTTCGACATCCAACCCTTTTTTTTTTGTACACCCAACTCCTTTCCCCTAATCAGTTGGTGGGCAATTTATCTGTCCCCTTTGATGTACCATTTATCCTAAATATTCTAACTGCCCTTTTTATCCTGCTAATAATTTTTTCAACTTCTGCCCTCTGAAAACTGGATTGGCATTGGTGTATATGATGTATTTTGCTTTGCGACTTTGTTTGGAGCTCAAAACAATTTAAGAAGTTGTTTATGTTATTTTAGTAATGAATTTAATTTTTTTTTGTTATTTTTTATAAAATTATTTATTTTCAAGATTTTTATAGAAGAAGCTTGAACGTCTACAGCAACTTTGACCCTAAAATGCACGTACGACCCAGTCGTGCATTTTATTTTTTTTTAATTCTCGTGGTCTCTTTCACGACTCTTTCAATTTCAACGATTTTTTTTTTTAAATTAAATCTTTTAAGTTGCCGTAATAAAAATTCTTTGAAAATTGGTTTTTGAATTTTCAAAAACGACTTATATCTTTTTTAAAAATTTAGCGACATTTTATTTTGTTTAACCTTAGATTTCTTGGGCAATATTTGTGTAGTTTGCTTTAATAAGTTTAAAATTGTTTAAGCTGGCAATATTGAACTCCTGAAGTTTACGGTATGTAAAATGTAATAGAAGCTGGCGCTCACACCTACCTTTTGTTTTCTTTTGACGTAAACGATTTATTCTTACAATCTAATGTATAAGTTTTTTTTTTTTTGTTTAACTCAAATTCAATTGTTTTTATGTCCTTCAACAAAAATGTTCAAACTCACTACCTTTACCTACCTACTTATTGACATTTAAGTCTTAAAATCAAAGTAGCAAAAAAAAAAAAAAAAACAATAAATAAGTGATTTTGGTCAAAGATAGTGATTCTGTTTGACCATCGAAACTGTTAGGTAATGACATTGTCAGTATAAAATGCAATGAGAGTCTTAAACCCATTTAGATCTCTCAACTGAACTGCACTGAACCATTGCACAAGGAAAATAGTGCTATTTAAGTTGTTGTGTTTGTACTAGAGAAGTCGTTTGCATTAGATGTCCGCAGCGGTAAAAAGATCTTAAAAGGTGGAGTTTTTTTTCCAGCATCATAATGGTATACTTGAAATGCTATCTATGCACCTACGAAGTAAGCTGTTGAAATGATTTTGAAAGTTTTGCAATATAGCCATTAAATAAAATTGAAAATTGAGAACGATAAAACTTGAACAGAAAATGATAATATTTTTAAGAGGAACCCAGCAAAATGAGACGTTTTATAAGTCTTTAAAAATGATTCCTTATTTTATTTTTTTTAACATTCAACTGGTTAATTTCTACAGTATCAAAAATTCAAGATCTTCAAAAACCTTAGTAAGTGTTCAGTACATATAAAAGCGATGACAAAAGTTGGGCCGTTTGTTGTTGAGGTAGGTATTCGGTTTTTGAGCAATTTTTAATAGTTGATTTTTGGTACAAGACTTATCCGTTTTTATCACAAACTTCATTTTTTTTAGAATAAAATAATGCCTAAGTCAAAATCAGTATGTATTTGCTATCGAGATTTTTGAAACGAAAAACACGACAGAAAAATTACATATTATTTTTTTTTTAATTTTCTTAAAATAATAAAAAATAAAATGCACGACTGGGTCGCACGTACTTGCTCTTATAGATAAAGTTTCTATTTATGCTAAGCTTTTTTAATTCAAAATTTGTTTTGTTTTGTTTTGAAAAAAAAAAATTAAAAAAGCATTAAATTCGATTTTCAAATGACTAAAACAGCTTCTTAAATGAATTTAACCTAAAAACGAAGTATGCAATTTTATGTTGCCTTTAATGATGCATTTTTAGAAAAAAAATTTTGAAAATCGTTAAGATATTATTAATCAACATCTAAAAATTAAATTTTGAAAAAAAATATTGAGTAGTTTTTGAAAAAATGATTTTTCAAAAAAAAAAAATTGAACTATTTTTTAAAAGTCCAAAAAAATAACTTTCGAATTTTTTTATACTAAAAACTATTACGGCAACTTAAAAGCTTTCATGTAAAAAAAATAATTGAAATTGATTGAGTCATGAAGGAGATAATCAGAATTTAAAAAAAACGGCTCTATTGCAGGTACCGTTAATAACTGTTTTTGAAAAAAATGGTTTTCATTTAAAGATAGACATTATCCAAGAAAATGAACATGATTTTTTTAATAAAAATCGTAGGCATCGTTTTTGAGAAAAATGAGTTTTTCTAAAACCGGTATATGACAGGTACCGGTATACTTGAACCAACAATATCGCTGTACATTGTTTTATGATATTCAAAAATATTAAAAAGACAACAATCATTGATTTTGCTTTCCATTAAATTTTTCTCATTATTTTTATTTGTAACTGTATAAAAGAATTACAGTCAAAATTTAAACACCTCATTCTTTAAAATCCGACATTAAAAAAAAAAGTAACAAATTTTATAAGCAAACCATCTCGAATCCATTTTTGAGCCAACTGTACCGTTCTCTACTGGTGGCTGGTCGAGTTCCGACAACCAAAGCAGACAATTTTGTTGAATTTTGATGAAACTCTTTTTCAAAGCTTTTATAGCATGTGCAGTTATGTGTGATATATCAAGTTAAAGGTAATTTGATCGTGATGCAACAAAGTTGAGTCATAGTATTAAGTAAGTAGGCTTAAGTAGGCTTAAGCAAAAACTCTTTCTACCGTTATGCCGGCTCAAAAACTACAATAAACTGTGGAATTTTGCACCCAATATCTAATGGCTGTACAAATTTCAAGTTTGAAAATTATTCCCTGATTTTTAAAACAATTAAATCACCCACATCAGTTTTCATAAACGTTTGTAATTTTTAAAGCTGAAAAAAAAACATTATGGAGCATTTTGAATATACAATTCGTATTAGACTTCTATTTATTTTTTTTTTTTCATTATCTATCAATGTTCGTAGTTCTTTTTCAATTAAACATCAACTTTACCCACACCAACATCATTTTCAAAGGTCTAAAGAAATATTTGATTTTGGAAAATAATTTTTAACTTAAAACGTTGATTTTTTTAGAATTTTTTTTATAACATAAAAAAAAAAAAAATAGTCAGTTAAAAACTTGTACTGACTTTTTTTTTGAACTGAGTTTGAAAATATTTTTTCTCAAACTATTTATTGGATTAATTTTATTTAAAATGTTATTAAAAGAAATTTTTTCGGACTATCAAAAAACAAATAATTTTATCTTTTTTGCTTTAAGTGAACTGCTCTCAGAGTATTACATTTTTAAAACTATATTTTATTACAAATGAATTGAACAAAAGTTTTTGGCTTAGTGTAGTAAAAAGTAACTCGCAACACTATTCTCCTAGCCTAGAATAAACACATAAATTATTTTAATTAATAGCTACTCATGCAGCGTATAATAAATCTTTTCCACCAATTTAGACAAAAATTAAGTATATGTTTACTACTAATGAATATTTAATTACTTAAGAGAGGTGACACGAATAGAAATAGGTATTATAATTATTTAGTAGGCAAATATTGACTTAAGTTATACAATAGGCAAGCTTTAGATCAGTTCGTTGTTTCTTCATAATAAACTTCTCAATGAATAAGTTAAAAATCCTTGCATTTTTAATATTAACAATTCTTTCAATGGTAAGCTATTCAATAATAATTTTTTATTCACAAACTGCTAGATCCGTTTTGTTTTTTTTTTAAGGAATTTGTATCAGCAGCCGATACAAGCTCTTTGGAATCAATGGCAGAATGTTCTGGAGCCAATTTATTGAAAGGCGGCCATTTTGAATTTGAAATAACTCTTCCTTATTACGGTCATATTCCTTACAAATTCACTTGGTAGTTGAGTAATATTATAAAAATGTTTAAATAAATGCAAAAATCACATTCGTAAATTAAGTGTTTCATGTTTTTTTTTTTGATTTATAACGCATTAAGGACTTCCCGTCTATCAAACATTTATTTTGAATCAGAAAATTACCAGTTGAAACTACGAAGGAAAATCATCAATGGGATTTATTGCGAGACACAAATAATATCAAAAAGATACAAAATTAAAAGTACATTTCTGTAACATCATCACAGGAGACAAGGCAAGCATCAACCACTAAAGTTGATGTCTGCTCTGCAAAGCATCTGGGTGGTCTTATTTTGATGGAATATTTTTTTCAAACACGAATGCAACCAAAACATCATCAAAAGGATGTGTAATTTTTAACTTGTACTCATTTTTTTTAAATTTGAAAACATACAACATTTCCATTACACTATTCCTCATTTCCGATTGCAGGCCCGTATATTGCGAGAAACCAGTGGATTCAATATTCTATATTTTTTTTAGCTCGTATTAACGGATGATGGACAACTTTGTATGGAATTTCGGTGTACATTCAACAGAATTGAAATGCATCTCAAATAAAAACTAATATTGCTTGTGGGTTCAATTTGGTTTCATTATATGGAAGCAAGGATAAGGCCCAACTAATTTGCAGAGATTTGATGCAATATATTGTGTTTACATCCAAATATTGCTTATTTCTCTTTTTCTGTCAGACATTTTTTTTGAATTCGAAGCAATGCATAATTGTTTTTAGAAATCAGTACTTTGGCTAAACGACAATTTTCATTGAATCTTGTAATACAATAATGATTCCTAAACCCACCCCATATGGATGGTGAATTTTTTGTTTGAGAGCAGCAATTCTGTAAAAAGCTTCAAAGTCGACTTGATCCACAATATTAACTATATGGACCAAATTGATGGTTTGGCAGTAATTACTCCAATTGAGTTATAAATTTGGTTCGAAATCAAAATGTTAAAAAAATCCAATTTTACTTTTAAAAAAATGCCGGAAGCTTACTGCATTCCTATTGACAGTAATTTTTAACAACTGCTTAAACAATAGTTACTGCTACTGCTTAGAAAGGTAAAAAAATCTGCTTGAAAAGAAAAATGTAATTCCAACATCTAGTATCGATTCTAGCAAAATATTCAACTGTATGCATCCTTTTTTTGGGACTGCACAGAAACATCAATGTAGGATTGAAAAAAAACCTTGTAAGACATCGAAAAGGCCTTTGAAAGGCCATCAATTTCAATAAGGTGATGGAATTTGGCTTCGTTGGAAACTTTTTAATTTTTTTATTTATGCCATTAGCATCTCCTTTGTCCAGGTTTCTAGCAAATATTTATGAGTACCTTAGCAAATCAAGGAGCACGGAGTACCACAAGGATCAACGTTAGGACCTTTTCTGCTCAAAAATGTGTACCGTTGACAAAGTTTAATCTAACGTCAACATTACAAATTACTTACAACTCTGGAACTACTTGATGAAATGGGGATAAAAGATCAACGCCTACAATACAGAACTTATCCGCTTTCAACCAGCACCAGTAGAGACGGAAGCCTGAAGAAGAATTGTGAAAAGAAGTCAAAACATAACCTTTGGAATTTTAAACAAAACAATTGCTTCGATCAAGGTGGATGTGAAATTCCTGGTTGCCAGTTTCACCAACCGTATAAAGTTTGGTGAAGTTTACTAGTTTCTTTTGTCATTTGGTACACTTTCTTCTATGGTGGCATGTTAAGTGGCTTTGAATGAACTCTGTTAAAAGACATGACCAGCTTAATATACCAGTTTTAACATAACCCAGTCCACCATACCATGTCACTATCAATGGTTAAGAAGATCAATCTTTCCAAGAGGAAGTTCTTGATAGCTTGTACAATTCACTATTTCTGAACAAGGTAATTTTGGTTAAAAAGGTGTTTTACGAGGGAGTCTCTTACAATAACAAATATCACAACCACTAGTCTTTATTACTTTTATAATTATACTGTGCCGATCTCCCTTTTTGACGTCTTATTTATACCCAAAACAGTTCTTCTTCAAACTCTTGAGGTCTCTAGTTTCGCTAAGTAAGAATGTTTCAGATAAGTTTCATTCCATTTTGTTCCTCTCGCCGAACGCTTTCATTGAGCACATTCAGATCTTTCTTGGAAGTTTTTACAACTTATTGCATGGTGGCGCTGCAGTCGTTATGATTGTTAAGGTTCCGTTTAGATGATGTTTTTTTTACTTGTTTGGGTGTGTTTGCTCGTACTTTCATTAAAATACCTTCTAGGACGTACTAAATGTGAGCCTGGGCTACGTTCAGAGATCTTCTTATTGTTAAACCAGACTCCTTTTCACAATAATGAAAATGTTTTATACATGATCTAAAAACATGATTCATCATTCATTCTACGGGCCTGGAAAATAAAAATTATACTCCAAACAAATTACTAAATTATTTTTTCCCTCTACGTACAAACCAAAAACCAAGTCGTACACCTTTTTTTGCCAGCAAACTCGAGTATAGTGTAGCTCAAGCACTTGAAACTAAAATAAATATGTAATTTATGTTTCAACCATTTCAAACAGCATACGAATATAGTGGAAGATGACAAAAGTAAAAAAAAAAGTAATACTAATCTAATTGGCAGAATTATGAGAATGTACATATTTTTTTTTTTATATATTTACACAGGGAAGAACCTCTGGTTTGGGTGTGTTTGGATTCAGGGGATCCAGTGACAAAATCCAATTAGAGTAAAATGCCTCTCTCTCTCTGATGATGGTATGCAATTCACTCGACCATTAAATTAGCACTTCTTGTCGTCGTCAACGCCATCATCATGAAAGGAAGGAAATATGAAACTTTTTTTTTTTTTTTTTGTTAATTCCGTTTATGTATGAATGTAGGTGTATGTTAGTGAAAATGTTAAAAAGTTTTCATATATGAAATTTACTTTTAACCCAACCATGTACCTTCCACTAAGTATAAATATTTGGCTGACAAAAAAGAAAAATAAAACAAAAATTTTAATTTGACCTGAATAAATTTTAAATTTTATCAGAATGGAAATTTTGCCTCACATGGCATTTGAAGGAAACTCTTTGATCGCATGCTAAGCATGTTTTAATCATTAGCTAGTCTGACAGAGTGTTAGTGGGTATGAGAAAACGATAACTTTAATGGTTTTATCAAGTAAATGTCAACACTTAGCTATTGTTTTTTTTTTTTTGTTATTTTCGTTGGAAAATAAAATGTACAACTGGCTGTCGATGTGGCCTATTTATGTATTTGATGGCAGCGCTTACAATCTAGATTGGAATTCGGCCTCAACTAACTTGCTTCTCCGGCCAGCTCTGTCTCTATAGCTGGTAGCCTCCATTTACGCATGCCAAGTTAGTTAAGGTAGAAGACTTGTCGGCTATATCAGCTACGTCTTCTTGACCAGGTCAACATCACTCTGAAGCCGTACAGCTGGTCGTTGAAACTTCTTCTCTATACTCCCTCGATACACACATCATCAAAAATAACTCAAAGAATCTTAATCTCGAAAGCAAACAAGTAAATTTTCATCCGAATTCTTAAACGCCCAAGCCCCGTTCAGCAGCACTGGAATAATTAAACTCTTGTATTGCGTTTTCTCGGTTTTATGAAAGAGGGCATTACTACTTAAATGCCTTCTCAGTCCGAAGAAACAGCTATTGGCAAACAGGTAGGCAAATGATTCCATATTTCTTCTATATGAATGTGAGATCTGGGCCGATGGACTTAGACAATAGAGGTACAGGCAACATGTAGCAGCAGTACAACGCAGTGGAGCCTTACGGATATCTAGCTCCTACCGAACGATGGGAAAACCAGCTGCCCTTGAAGTCGAAGAAGTATTTCGTATCGAAATTCTAGCAGATAAGGAAAGTACGTCAACAACAAGAAGACGGAAATTGTAGTGGAAGCGACAATCACGGAAGCAAAGGCACTTACACAACAGAAGTGGCAAGAAGGGCGGAAGTCTGATAGCAGAAGTGCTGGGCCGCAAGGCTCATTGAAGACGTTGCTGAATGGGGTAACCCCAAAACACGGTGAAGTTAAATATTACGTCATCACGCAGTTCCTTACCGGACACAGGCATTTCAGTGCCTTCCTGCACAAGATAGGCAAAGTAATAAGCCCTCCTGTCAGTACGGAGACTCGAAATCAGATGACACCTACCACACACCAACTTTGAGTGCAGCAGGTAGGAAACCCACCGCCAGAACTTACAAAGAAACATCGGCGAACTAAACCAAAAGAACATTATACCGAAAATGCTGAAGGACAAAGTGTTATGGCAGATTAGCTGCTGCTGAAATAAGTGCGTTCCTGACCTAGATACTGAAAAACAAGAAAGTAGAAGAGCCAGTTCGCGAAAAGAGCCTTGAACAGCTCTCGGGCTAATCTTTCTGCGTCTCCGGTTCTTGTTTGCAACAATGCCTGGAAGGCATCGGTCTTAGCTGCATGTGCCAGTCGGTATTCTTCGTCGAACCAGGAGTTTCTTTGTGGTGGCCTAGTGAGATCCAGCACAACAGAGAGTCGGCATTTCTAATGACATGTTGACAGTATCTTCCGTTAGCTTGCTGGTCAGCAAAAGTTTTGTCGATCTCTTGCGAGATCAAATTTGTTTCACAGCATATGCTTGCATGGCGTTGTGGGTCATATTCGCATCCGTATTCGAGAAACTTCCAAGTAGTGCTCTAAGTCAACGTTTCTTCTTCGGAATATTTTTTTTTTATCACAAGACCACTTTGTGTTTTTGAGGTATGGGAATTCAATGCTTGGAATAATGACATCTCACCCCTCTGCTAGTCGTGACAAGGTCATTGCTCGCTGATTCGAATAACTTGGCAGCAAGACCATTAGCGCCAGCTGCTTGATTAGACTTTAGATTAGAAACGATTTCTTTGACTCCGTCCAGAATGGGAAGACGTAATCGTGGGTCGATTTTTTTTTTAATTTGAAAAATGCAGTCTGTCAGGTATCAGGACTCGGAAAGTGGTGTACTGTTATAGTAATTGCAGAAATGCGATTCGCATTTAGGTCTTCATTTGATCATCTTTGCAGGTCTGTCAAAGGTTCACTTTATATTCTGGTAAAACTTCAGAACCTACTCATTCGTGCACTAGAATCGCTCCATTTCTTTAATCTCTTTTCTTGTGTTTTTCATTATACAGATTGTTTTTGGTTTTAGCTCTGAAAATGTCAAAGTAATCCGTTTAAAGTGTTTATACTAAGTAGTTCACAACCGTGGGTTTCTTCTGGCTCCTGGGAAATTCTTCCGCTGCCACCGGAAACTGGATCCGAAGAGAAGTGCCTTAGAGGATACCCTCCTTGATCTTCCCTGTTCCCTCGTTTGCTGCCACAAACAATCTCCCACTCCGGTTGAACCCAAATCTTCAGTTGATTTCCTAACTTAGGAACCAAGTGGTCTCCAGAAGAACTACGGGTAGGACACTATGGACACTAATGCCCTCTTAAATGCACGTCTTTACTATTTGACCATAATTTCTGTAACTAAGTTTATTTTATTTTTTCACTTTATAAGACATTTCCGCCCGAATAAAATTCAACATTGCTAATTTTTTATATAGAAATAAAATATGTGTTACTTTATTGGACTGTTAAACCGAGATTTACCAACGTTAATTAACAACAATTTAACTCTGTTGTATTTCAAAAATCGCTCTTTAACTTTATACCATATTATAATCGAGACTGGTTCAGGAGTGCCATATATAGAGAAAGACTCACAAGTCACAATCAGTCTTTTTGGAATCAACTCATCTATCCCATATATAATGTTTAATTGCACGTTTCCAGACCCTCTGGGTGCTCAAAGAAATGGTAGGAAAAAACTCTAGAGAAGTATGTAGAAATGCAAATAATGAAACTATAGATACAGATACACAAGAGTAGAGGCGCACACCCATGAGCAACATTCAGTTGAAGTTGAAAGGCAACACAGCCAATTAAGGCATGTTAAGTGGCTTTCCCTTTCGACGTCATCGTGTCGTCTTCATTATTTGCCGCTAGCGCTTGCAGCTTGCAACCCAACTTTGACTATAAATTCTATATAGACGAAGATGATGACGATGATGGTATCGCGCTTTGTAAATCTCTTTTTGCTTTTTGTTAAATGTTATATTTTTAAATCTATAGATCTCTTGCTTAATATGTCTTCTTTGGTACATACTCCTCCCTTCCCTCATCTTCATCCTCATCCTCATACTCGTGCTCGAGTCTTTGATTTTCAAAAGAAGATTCATCTTCTTTTGAGGGAAAATCATTTTCCATATAGGTATTGCATGCATCAACCCCTGCTTCTAGAAGTTGCAAATGTAGAAAGGTATAAGCTACAGCCAAAGGCTTTCTTTCTCATATCAACTTAACGTAAAAGTGTATCAGGAACACGCCACCGCCGCCGCCATATTTATTAGCAATCCTTTGCTCTCTGTTGAACGTCATTATCATCTATGTATGTCGTCAGTCGCAGTCATTGTCATCATCATAAAGAAAATTTAACTTTTCGCGATGCATTTGTATAACAATAATAATTCTGGAGTAGGGTGTTTTAGGGCACAATTATTTAAGACTAGCGCAGAAAGGGCAGGTCCCATGGAATCTCTCTTTCATTTTTTAGCACTTATCTAACTTAACCTGTTTCAAGAGAAACTTGGGTATCTTTGGAAATCTACCCGAACGAAATACGAGTACATATAAAATATAATGCGGTCGGTGGCACCACCATGATGGTAGACAGTGGGACCAAAACTCATAGGAAACTTGCTAAAATTTCACTGTCATAATAAAAATTCTTTCTTCTGTATTTATGTACTCCGAAAGTGAATTTTAATGGATTGGCATTGAATTTGATCGCAAACATGGGTTTGCTTATGTCTGGCAATCTTTTAAGTAAATTAGGAATACCAGACATAATCGCTTATCAACTATAGAAGAGGGCCTCTTCACACGAGACTAGTTATTCCGAGACGAAAATCGGCTTAATTCTTTTGTTCGACCTCACACGGGATTAACTATGCCAGAAAAAAATGTGCATACATGACCCATACTATACTGAAGTTCTGGTTAGACTTTACCATCCAGTCACTGTCGCATGCTTTCTTGATTCAACAGCAGTGTATGGATTGAAGACCTTGTCAATAAACTTAACATACTGGTACGAGCCTTTTTATCAACACTAAGTGGAATAGTATCCTGCGGTACGCCTGGTGGAACTCGAAGCAGCTTTCTTGTTTCGTGAATTTTAGCTTACATTCGGTGAAGAACTAACATCTGCGTTGTGGTCGCGCCTTCTGGAATAACTGCCAGGGTTGTTGAAAAGTGGTCGAACAGCTCATATTCACCAGCAATCTTTACAGTCTTTCCCCTGATCAATGCCTGTAGAGTAGTTAAAAAAGTTGAAGTCTCAATATTTGACATTCTGGAAAGAATAGCTTCTTCAACCAGACAGGGATATCCAGCCTACATACTCGGAAGACGAAGTGATTGCTCTACAAATCCTTCTTTTCTGTCAGTCCTGCTTAGTAGCAGGAAGGTAGTTCAGGGAAGATATTGAATCGTCTTTTTTGAAGACGAGACAAAATGGAGCTGATAATCCAGCTATCAGACATGTCTTCTTCTGCTGATACACTTGGATAATGACACATGCCTTTCCTTTCATCAGCATTGGCTTGAAAAATAACGCAATAAAGCCTTACCAAGAATTACGCAAGAATTACCTTCCCAATTCATTAGAATTGCCTTGAAAGATTACGCAGGCAAGAAGATCTTGAGCTTTGTATTTATATCTCAGAGTTGTAAGAACTGCAGTCTTTTCGGTACTAAAGTTATTTGGCTAACAAGACTAAATTTCTTAAGTCTTTTAACTTACAAAAGTAGTACTTTGACCGTAAAACCACAGTCAGCAGTCAGTACTTAAATACTAACTGAAGATTTAATGAAAGCAGTTAATTGACTAAAAGTTAATTGACTGCAGAACTTTTAACTGGTTTTATTTTTCTAGTCAGTAGAAAGTTTTTGGTTATTTTAGTAAGGCGTACTGCCACATTTTCATGAAATTTTCTTGTTGGTATATAGAGCTCTGACAGTAACTTTAAGTTAAAAGAATACAAAAAAAAGAACAGTAAAAAAAACTTTCTACTGACTAGAAGATTAATCTTCTCTTCCCTGTTCAAGTGACTAAATTACTTTTTTTTTATTTTTTGAAGAGCTTGCATTTCGGTCTTAGAACCAACAACAGTGGCCAGTTGTTCTTTTCTTCTTCAATCTTAAGTTGTAAAATTTTTTGCCAAATAAAAAAACACATTGGACTATAGTGTGTGGCAGTGGTTTTCATACAAGAAATATCTGTATATATGGCATTCAACCTAGAAGAGTAGTTAAAGAACTGGGAAATGTTGGATAGCAAAAGAAAAAGAACCTGAAGATGCTAAAGAAGTCACATCCCTGTCAAGGGTGAGTTTCGCGTTCGTGCCGAACAAAGTCATGTGGTTCGATGGGTGCACTGGGGAGCTAATAGAATACGAAATGCAAATGAAGCAGCTTCCCTCTTCAGTTATGTTGCTGCGGATCGGATGCCGCTGGCAACAGTCACAAGCAGGTCCGATGATGATGATGATGCCACGACTGCACTAACTTAGCTATACCTATAGCCTACATATACTCGTAGGTATTGGTAGGTAGTATATTTGTATATATGTAGTTTAGCAGCACAGGATGGCGGGAATTGCTTTGGAGACCATCATAGGGAACTTTCGCTGATGCACTCTCTTAGCTCTTAACTTGAATACGTATATTTTTTTTTTTTTGTAAAAATAGAAGAAGAGGTGCATCTGACTAAGGGGAAAAGGTAACTTCATTGGGGATTAGCATCACGGGACAGATGGGTCTCTTTCAACTTCCAACAAGCACACACATATGAAAATTGCAAAAAAGGCAATTGGCACTTTTAATCAAAAAATACGTACCTACTGGCTTTTTGTATTATAAATGTTTAAGCCTTTTGTTAAGGGAGTACGGAGTACCTACACCTTCTCACTGCATGTTGGTTAAGACCTTTTGCTACCGGTTCAGTTGCATTGAATTAAGTGTAGTTAAGTCTTGTTGTGCCCGAATATAAGGTGCTGCCTGTGAAAAGGTTAAGGAGACCCATGGCGGTAGTGGAAAAAGAAAAAGACTGTTGAGGGATTAAAAGAAAAAAAAAATAAGGATAAATGTGATGAAGATATTAAATGCCGTTTGTTCCAAAGCATCGACAAAGAAAATTCAACAAGGAAGGAAGGAAGGAAGGAAGAAGAACTCTTTCTTTCTCTCTTGGAGACAAAACGTGAACTTTATGTATTTTCTTGTATACCTATTTTCTTACAAAGTTTCATGTGCTTGAAGGGATTTTATTTCGATTATAAATCATGATTGCAGTTAAAAGCTGACTGGAATTTTCAATTTTTTAGTGAATTTATCATGACCTTATTAAATGGGTCATTTTATTGATTAAAGTGGAAACTATGTTTTATTTTTTTAAGTTTGTACGTTGTCCCTGCTAAAATTCATCTCTCGGTTTGAAACTAGGACAGTGTCAACATTTACTCACTAAGCTTCATAAATAATTACGGAAAGACATAACGATAAAAATTTAATGCTTTTTGTAAAGAGAAATTTTAGTAGCAAACGGAAAGAAAACTGATGGAACTCATGGTTTGATTTGAGCTGTATAGCGGGCTTATCAGAGTCAGGAAAAAACTGAGAAACCGAACAAATAAAAGGCAAGGAAAATGGACAAAAATGTATTGCTTGGTCCAAAAGACCACTTGTCTTAGTTTTGACTCTAAATTTAAACTCCCATTGTTTGTACTTTCTTTACGTCATAGTAAAAAGAACATAATCGATATTAAGTGACCTATCAAACAGTAGTCTTTCTTGGATAATTTTTTTTTTCTACTTCGCAAGCAAA
Source organism: Meliscaeva auricollis (assembly GCA_948107695.1). Lineage (NCBI taxonomy): Eukaryota > Metazoa > Arthropoda > Insecta > Diptera > Syrphidae > Meliscaeva > Meliscaeva auricollis. The sequence goes on along the minus strand of OX403617.1, from coordinate 27,654,125 downwards.
ATTCTTTTGGCAATACCCAACAAAAAATTTGACTTAAATATGAGCCCTTAAAATTAATATTAATATTAACCAGGCTCATTAGTTTAATCTTTTCGTCAAACATCACTCGAAGAATATTTCTCTTTGAGCAACCCAGCAGACTTTCATACTATCTCGGCAATGTCCATGCTTCTGGCACATTACAGCAGAATTGGGAAGATTGAAGTGCTTTATATGGATTCTTTGAGAGAAGTGGAATGAAAGTGTGATTTTGTGATGTGGCAAACTATGTCTCTGGCTATTTCGAAGTCGATTTTTTCCCCAGTTCATGGTATTGAACCACTCTTCTCAATGACCGCATGAATGTACTTTGTTTTAGGCTCGGTAACACTTTTATTCAATAAACTATCACGGAGCCAGAGGTCTGGGTCATGTCCCAGCCTATCCGAAAACAAGTGCTTGTCACCTTTACCGTTCGTATTCGGGAGAAAATTTTGGCTCCCCTCTATTTCTGCAGACAAATATGGTTGAAAGTGTCAGTCACCAGGCCATGGTTTATTCGTGAGCTTGGAACACGCAGTTGAACTCATTTTCGCCGAATACGTTTTACTACTTTTTAAAAAAATCGCTGACAGTTCTTTCTTCTCCCGCTGATATCAATAAATTATTGCGTTCAACAAGGAAATAGTCAGAACAGAACAGGACAGAAAAGCATTGTTTTGCAAGAAATGTCAGAACAGAAATCATCAACAGAAACTTTTGAAATTTCTTAAGAATATGTTATTACCTGTTCTGACACAAAAGTAAATACAGAAAATCCTGTTTTAAACTGTTTTAGACACCGTCATTGAACAGCAAACTTGGATTGGTTTGGAACAGAATAGCCTCATTGATCACTGCTAATATCATCAACTAAACGAGTAGTTGAACGGACTTTTTAAAAATTTTATGCCTGGTGTTGATTTCTTTGTTCCCCACAAATATTGCTTCAAGTACGATGTGGATGATGTAGCATGACAGAGAATCAAATGATCTCTGTCTTGAAATCAAAATAAATAAGTATAAGTAAATATACATATATTGTAGCACGACAAGCTCATGAAGAACCAAGGCCTAGTGACTGACTAGCCCGGTTCCGAACGGCTAGTTGAGATTCTCTTTTTTTTACAAGCAGTATTCTTGGAGGTAATGTCGATTCCTCGCAAGAGGAAGTAACCCCTAAAAAAGTTTAGCGGTGCGCCAGAAGTTATACTTCCTTATTTGTGAAACTATATGTGAAATTATTTAAGAAATGTAGAGAAAAGTTCTAGAAGGGAAATTTTTCAAGGAAGCATAATGTGCTTTTCTTGTGAATTTTATTCAAACACCTATTTCATATAATTGATATTTTATCAACCTGTAATTTGGTTTATTTTTCCATTCGGAAAATAGTCAAATAGTCTTTTTGAAGCTTCTAGCTGACCCACATTAGTGTTTGATAACTTCAAAATGACCGCTGATCACTCTATTTTTATAATAAACTTAAATCAAAATAATAAATTAAAAAAATTTTAAAATTAGATAGGCCTCTCCGTGCTCCGCTACAAGGTCGATTAGTCCGTTTTCGGAGGAACATACATATGTATATGTATTTCAATGCAGGCGAGTTTCTTCTAACCATTTCACCAAAAGATGCCCTTTATCTGAGCAAACGAAAAATAAATAGGTATCTTAAGAACATAACTCAATTTCATCAAATTGATATAAATCTAAATCATAGACTCGTGTTGAATGAAGTATTCCCTTAAAATCTTCTCATAGATTTTAAAATGTGTCATGTTAATTTCAATCTTCCTTTAGTACTCATACCTACAAACAGTATTGATTGATCCAGATCAGCATTGTAATGCTAGATTCAACAAAAAAAAAAGAAAATCCTTTGCCTTAACACGCACATTATACCTATAAAACATACCTATAGAGCCATTCATTGTAACCCATTACAGGAAAGCCTGATTTGAACAAAACTTTTTGAATCCTATTTTGCCACCTTCAATATTCTTTTAGACCATTACCATCACGACACCACATAATGTTGCTCTAAAGTACTCGCACTAAACAAAAACCTACCGATACCTTCCAGTAGACCCATAGAGCCGACCTAGACAACTCATGATGCCTAGCACCATCGGAGAGACAGAGAGAGTGTAAAAGTATAAAACCTAAAGCATTAAGTGGTAAGCTGTTGTTTTATCGTTGGCCCCCTTTGATATATGAACACCCTTCCATGCACGTACAATATATCAACTGACATAAAATACAAGCACCTTCGGCTCAGATATCAGTTGCCATTAATCTTCAAGAACCACTCACATTTCGCTCGAATTCGATTGAATCCACATTAACTTGGTCTGCCTTTCCGTCCGTCCGTCTCGTCTCGTCTGCGTCCGCCCATTTGTGTTCGTGTCGGTTGGTCGGTTGGCTGGCTGGATGGCATGGCACCAACATCGTCATCGCAGTCATCATCGTCTGCACATATTCGGAAGAAAAGGAATGCATCAGTGCAGTGCATATAACTACCAGCATGTGTGCTTAAAATTTACAGTAAATCTCTGCACGCCACTGGAAAATTTAACACACATCATCATGTGTGTAAGATGGCATCACTAAATATTGCCAACGTTGATGGTTTTTTGAAATATGTAACTGCACTTCTGCACTGGCCCAGTATTGGTATTCTTATTTTCAAAAACATATTAAAAATGAAATTAGTTTACAAAAATAATCAAGCAAAAGTCTATGGCTCGAATAAATGGAAGGTAGTATTGTCAGGGCTGCCACTTTCTTCGATTTCTTTTATAAATTTTTTAACGCATTCTTTAAAAAACAAAACGGAAAATTGATAGGGTCTTTAAAAAAAAGGGATCATGTGTTTGGATTATTTGGAATCTTCAAAAACAAAAAAAAAATAGCGAAAACGTGGGGAAAGTTGCAGTTATTTGACCTTATCACCAGTAGCCTTCCCATTTTGTCTGATTTGTGTAGACTAAGACGAACTGTGGAGCAACGATTAACTTTTCTAATAATCCTTCTCCCTCCGTTAAAGGAAACGAATAACGATCTTCGTGTAAGCTCGTGGAACGATAGGTAGAAACTGAAGAACTTGTCTAAATCATTCGCTCAGATCAAAGCTGAAGTGATAGTGTAGTTCTCCTCTGCGACAAAAGAGATCTGGGCCGATGCACTACGACAAGAAAAGTATCGAAAGTAGATGGCAGTGGTACAGAGACGTGCAGCCTTACGGGTGGCCAGCTCGGTATCGGGGACCGCACGGTATCGCAGACAACCATAATCGTATTTGTAGGAGTAACGCCAATAGATCTTTTGGCAGCGGAACAAAAGTACGTATACAAAAAGACGATGGGAGTCTGAAGGCAGAGGGCGTTGGACCGCTAGGCTCATTTGACTAGATTCTTTGAGACTAAAAAGAATTTAAACTGTCCAGATCAGCATATTGAAATCGACACTGCAGAAGAGAAACGAGCAGCTAAGCTATTAACAATACATTTTATACGAAGTGTGGAAAGAAGTGAGCCTACAATTTTTGGCTGAATCCAATGACATGAAACGAGTACATATACTCATTTTTGTAAAGAATCGGAGGTTTATTAATTTTCGCAAGAGGCAGTACTCCTGTAAAAATGAGTGGCTTAGCGTACTAAAAAACTTGTCAGGAGTGCTGCAAAGGAGATGTTTTGCTGAATATACTACTTTGACACCAATCGAAAAGAGAGGCTCAAATGTGGTATGACTGATAAGTCATAGTCACGTAGTTCTCTGAAAGGCTCATAGGTCATCCGCAAGGTAGGAACGACTCACGGGGCCAAACGGTACTACCAATGAGGAAGATGTTGACACATGTGTAGGACACATCTTCGCGGCTTGTTGGCTTTAAACGGAGCGGCTAAATTTCCGTTCTTCGAAGATCTCAAAATGGCTGGTTGATGATCAATTGAGAATAGTGGATGAAGGTCAACCAAAATGGAACTATTATTAGAGAAGGTGTTGACTCTTCCACTAGTAGTATACATCTCAGTATCCGGGAATGTTGCCCACGAATGGTAGTGAAATTTCGGTGTGTTTAGACTTTCCATTGCTACCGACTTATTAAGATTAATTCTCTACTATGAAATTGGGCTGTTGGAGTTCACGTTTTTTGAGAAGAAGAAGATGCTTAAAGAAAGATGCTTCTCAGCCCGTAAAGTCTTTAACACCGGAGAACGGGTACGAAAGCATATGAAAACATGAAAAACTGATTTTAAGGTATTTTATAACTTTTTTATAGCGTGTTGCAATTGAAGTTGGCAACATTGAATCAATGTCATTTTAACCATCTTATTCATTATCTGGGGTTTGGTTGAGTTCAGTTCACCAGGTGAAAGAGGTGAATACCAACCCGTCCCATTCAGCTTCACACTATCATCCAGGCTTTTTCTACACAGGCCAACAACGAACTTCAACTTTGGCCTATGTAATGGGGAATGCTTGCTTATTCTTTGGCCATATCGTCCTCGCCGTACCTTAACATCGTGCCAGGTCATCTTCATGGTGTGTGAGTGTTAAGTACGTTTTGATTCTAAGTTTCCAAGTGCAAACTTGTTGAGTGATGGGAGGTGCTGCTGTGCTGCATAGCCTAGTTGGGAGCTATGTCTACTGTAGCTGATACTGATGGTTGGGTCTGTGGTATTGGTATAGCAGAAGTATATGTGTTGATTCAGTCTCTTCATCTTCTTCGGTTTGCTGCAGGTTAGACGCATAATGGAAGATATAGAGTATTATACGTACCGAACATACATAAAACATTTATACATATGTACGTATGTGGAAGAACATGCTACAGGAGGTTTAGTTTATTTGATAATGCATGGATTTCAGGAAAGGCATCCTTCTCTCTAGTCCCTATAAAACACTGATGTGCGATGTGCATTGGGCTTGTCAACAACAAGGATATCAATGTTAGTGTGTGTGTGTATGTGTGTATGAGATGTTGGGACAACAGTAATTGGATCAAATGACATTGGTTGAAAGGCCCAATTGACTATTGGAAAATATATTTAAAGAAATTATTTTGAAACAGGCACGCACGATCTTATGGAATAAAATTCAATAAAGGTTCCTTAAAATATATCTTTAATCAGTGCCCACATGTAAAGTTAAACTTAATTCAGTTGTATTGTCAAAGATTGCCTTTTTTCATGTGGAAGTAGGCATGTATTTATATTGATTGAAAAACATTGAAAAAGAGGATATCTACCTACCAGTTTCCAGTTCAAGGCGTTAACAGAGCATAAATAGTAATTCTAAGACAAAAATACTTTATAATTTAAAGACTTCTAAAAAATTTTAATCATGCAACGTAGAAATATACTATTTAAGTAATAAAGTAAAAATTGAATTAATTTTAATTTAAGTTATAACGTTATTAAGGAAAAATGTTGGTATATATGGTACGAAAAACATTCGTCAATAATGTGATTGCAGGAAAGAAAGTTTAAAGTTATATGACACATATCCACCAAATTTTAAATTTAAACTTCAATTTTGAGCCACAGATTTTTTTAAGAACTTTAGTTTATTTTGTTTTTCAAATATTATAGTACAAAATTCGGCCACAGGGTTACCTTACTGCATCGACAAACCACATAAAAGGTACACAATTATTTAGGTAGTGTTCAAACGAAAAATATGCGTTAGGGTTACCTAGCGATATCCCGTCAAAGCATTGGGCGAAATGTTGGTATATATGGTACGGTGAGGAATGTCCTCAATAATGTGATTGCAGGAAGAAAGTTGAGATAACGATCAAACATGACATTACGATGACAGAAAATGAGAAAAAAGTCGGTCCGGCAATTCTGTATCTCTGTCTGTCTGTCTAAATGTATCAGAAACCACAGCCTAAACGGGTGGGTTGATTTACTTCAAACTTGGTATGGTGCGTTTTTTGGAGACTTTCCCCAGACGTTTTTTGATTTTTTTTTTGACCAAAAATAACCGTACCTGTCATATACCGGTATAAGAAAAACTCATTTTTCTCAAAAACGGTGATTACGTTTTTGATTAAAAAAATCATTGTCATTTTTTTGGGTAAGGTCTATCTTTGAATGAGAACCATTTTTTTCAAAAACCGTTATTAAGGGTACCTGCCATAGAACCGCTTTTAAGTTGCCGTTATAATATTTAGTGAAAAAAATTTCGACAATTATTTTTTTGGATTTAAAAAAAAAAATTTATTTTTTTTTATTGAAAAATCATTTTTTCGAAAACTAATCAATATTTTTTTTCAAAATTTATTTTTTAGATGTTGATAAATAATATCTTAAATATGGCGTTGCAATTTTTTTTTTATAAAAGTCCTTGTGAAATTTTATATTAAGAAAATAGTTCTTTTAAAAAACTTCTCGAACGATTTTCAATTTTTTTTTTCTAAAAATGTATCATTATAGAAGGAATCAAATTGCATACTTCGTTTTCGAGGTAAAATTCATTTAAGAAGCTGTTTTCGCCATTTGAAAATCGAATTTTATGCTTTTTTTTCTAAAACTGCATTTACAAATTTTTAATTAAAAAGGCTTAGCATAAATAGTAACTTCATCTCTAAGAGCAAGTACGTGCGACCCATACGTGCATTTAATTTTTATTGTTCAGTTTTTCTGTTTTTTTCACTAACACAGCTCTATATTTCTACAAGAAAGTGATGTAGATTTGGCCTGACTAAAATTTTAAACACCAGAAGTACAAAAACTTTCTACTGACTAGAAGACTAAAATCAGTCAAAAAGTACTGCAGTTATTTAAATTTTAGTCAATTTACTACTTTCAATAACTGTTCAGTCAGTATTATACTACTGACTGCTGACTGTAGTTTTACAGTCAAAGTACTTTTGTAAGTTAAAAAACTGCAGTAGGTACTGAAAAAACTGCAGTTTTTACAACTCTGCCTCAGTGTGCGATGGAAATGAAATACAAATATAATTTTTGTTAATCCTTCCAAAACATTATGAAAAATAAAAATACAACTGCCTTGTTTACCCCAAATCATTATGGGGCCCCCAAAAAAACAAATAGCCTGTGATCCTTAAAGATATGCGAAATGGCTGGCTAGACGAATCTTTGATACTACACATAATATTATATTTTAACGGCTTGCAAAAATACTGTATACTTCATTAAAAAAGTCCCAAAGATCAAAATATTGTAAAATTGTGTGTTCAATTTTGAACATTCTTAAAGTCCTTTTTTTCGGCAACTTTATAATTCAGTTCTGGCATGTTTCATAATTAAATTTTCAAATTGTGCATTCTTAACCGTTGTGTTCAAAAATTTTGTACTGCTTAACTTTATATTATTTAATTTTGAAATATTTTTCAGTTTTTCTTTAAAACTATATGTTCTTAAATTTAATGTTCATAATTTGTTTCTGAAAATTTCGATATTCTGTGCTCAAATGTTTGTGTTTTACAACTTAACGAAGTTTATGGCTTTGTTCTAAGCTTTGCTGTCATAAATTCTGTTGACCACAATTTTGTACAAGAAATGAAATCAGTTTTACAGAATTAGATCAAAATCAAATATTTTCTGGTCAATTTACAGAAGTTTGATTATTACCAGGAGTTCAATATGGTTGCGAATAATAAGCCTGATTGTGAATAATAAGCCAAAAAAATATCTGAAACCGCAAGTAAAAATGACTTAAAATTACATGTTAATATAAACATTTTCTTGCCAACTAAATAATTTAATTAAAACAACATGACTAAAATGTTAAGTTATTCCGCACTAATCAATAATTATTGTTGACTTAATGTCTTTTTAATAACAAAACCTGAAGTTGATTTGAATTTTTTTGTGTATCGCCAATCAACGAAACAAAACAATCTAAATGACCACAATCACTTGAGTAGCCTTAAACTATCTTAACAACAAGCCATACATAATTATATCGACAACTATAAGCTATTTAAATGATATTTAAATTGCCGATAAAACATTAGCTTGATTTTCAAACATCAATTTATTTACATTATATTTGTGCGTTTAAATTAGTATCAGCTTTTATTGAAAACGGCCGGCATCCTAGCAATGGGTATTTTAAATTGCTGTAAGGCAAGTTTAACATACATTATCATAAAATGTATAAATTATATCCAAAGTAGCAATCTTTTCAAAACATAAGCTTTAACAATTTGAGCAGATTGGTAAAGTTTAGCAGATCAAAACGATAAATCAATAACTATGGAGAACTGAATAAAGTTAATTAATGTCTATGAGATCAGTTTTGTGTGGGCATGGGCTTTCAACCGGTTTCATATCAGTGTTTAAATTTCAAAATATTAGTCAACACTCTTAGTTTTTTTAGCTTTGCATACTTAATAAGTGTTGATGTTGAGAATGAGCAGCGGAATAGGTTAGAGATTGAGGTCGGAACCAATTATTATTAATGAATCCAATTCACATAAATGTGAAGATGATAATCTTCATGCCTTCTTTAAGCTACAATGGTAACTTTAATAGTTCTTAGCTCAACTGGTAAAAAGTTGAGATAAGTGATAAGTGTGAGAACTAGATATTTCAGTTTAAATAAAAGCTTAAAAAAAAAGTAAGATCAAATTTCTGTTGAACTTTTGCTATTTTTTTAAAATTTAGAACCAACAAAATTAGTCAAAAACAGTTTTATTGAGAATTAAAATTTTCGAAATACCTTTACTGAGAAAATAAACTATGCCAAAAATTTTCCAGATCTGATTGGGGAAAACAAGTAGTAAAAGTAGGGTTCTATTTTCACCCTTTCGGATGGGAGCGGGAATTTTTTCAAGAGTTGACCCAAAGCGGAAGAAAGGGTGTGTCTGCTCAATACTCATGGTACGGTATTCGCGCCTGAAGTTATACTTCCTTATCATGTTATCACATATCATGAATTTTTTTTTTATAGATTTTTTTGGATTATGCTAAATTATTGAAGAAAAGTAGTGAAAAATTCTAGAAGGGAATTTTTTTCAAAGAAGCATAATGTGCTTTTTTGTGAAATTAATTCTAATCCAAATACATAAAACAAAGTCGAGATAGTAACACCATTTATTAATCAAGAACTGCTGGACCGATTTTATCGATTTTCAATTTGTTGGATTCGTCTCCCTTTCAAATAACAAAATAATATTTAAAACTTTGGAAAATCATGGTCTTGAGAAGTTTTTCCACGCATTGAAAAAAATGAAGATAATCAAAAAAAAAAATAGATCCCCATTATATAACCCAATCTCTGATACATGATAGAAACAAAACATGGAAAGCTGGCTTTGATAATTTTAACAGATGGATGGCGTTATGAGCGACTTTGAGAATAGATTCAGTTGCAAATTGTTGAGAAAAGATATTTCATTTCAATTTGATTTAAATGAATACATACCGGATAGCTAAGTACTCCATGAAAGGTCATGATAAATTAGCTTACTACCTCGGGAAAAGCCTAAAATACAGCTAAGAAAAAGTAAGTAACAGAAAAAATCTTAAAAACTCGTAGAAAAAAATTGCAAAGGTCGCGGAAAAATACATAAATAACATACCATGGATTACCGCGGTAAAATGCGTTAGATACCATAAAAAATGCGCTTAGCAGGTACTGGTGAAAGACCACTTCGAAGTATAACAAGAGAGGTCATAAAAAAAAGCGTAAAATATCGCGAAGAAAAGCGAGGAAAGTCACAGAGAAAAGTCACGGAAAAATATGCGAGGCAAAAAGTTCGGAATATCGTGGATAAAGCGCTAACTATCTTACGCTTACGGAAAATAGCGTAAAATACTGCGGAAAAAAGCATGAAAACTCGCGCCATAAAAAGCGCGGAATACAGTGGAAAAAAGCGCGGAATACTGGCAAATGAATTTTAAAATACCATTCTTTTTTTCTATGACTTTCCCCGCTTTTTCCGCTATATTCAATGCATTGATTCACGACCTCATTACTTCTCTCTCAGGTATTCCACACTTTTTAGCGACTTTTTAGGTTTTTTCATTGATTTTCATAACCTTTTTACACATTTAATCCGGGGTGTTATTTGGCCTGCTAACGCATCTTTAAAACTTCAAACCTTAAAACTTGGTTGAAACTAAATTTGGTGTGCCATTTTCAAGATAATATTATTACACATCTAAAATTGATTTTTGAAAAAAATATTTTGAAAGATTTTTTAAAAAATCCAAAAATTACATTTTTGAAAATTTTGATATCAAAAAATTTTTAAATTCTTAAGGAGCTTACGTATAAAAAAAAATCATCAAAATTGGTGGAGTCGTTTAAGAGATAGTCAAAAATTAAAAAAAAAACAGTTCTATGGGAGTTACCGTTAGTAGAATTTTTACAAACGATACATTCATTTCAAAAGTATGACCCTACTAACAAAAGCAGACACTCAAAAATCAATCAAAATCGTTAGAGCCGTTTTCGAAATAAGTTAACTTTCCTTAATGGTTATATGACAGATACCGTTAGTTTTGGTCACAAAAAAAATTTTAAATTTTCCCTCTAAGGAATTACCAAAGACGCTTAACCACCAAGCTTCAAGAAAATCGGTTCAGCGGCTTAGGCTGTAGCTCGAGGTATACACAGACAGACAGGCAGACGGACAGACAGAATTGTGGGGCCCGGCCGGTAAAGAAATACGTATAACTTCAAAAAAAAAAAAAAAACTGAACTTTATCGCGTGGCAACCTTGACAGGATTATTGCTAGGCAATTTATGTGCAAATTATTTTATTAAGAGATACACTACCTATACGAAAATACAGGCATCAAATGGTATAGTGATGAGGGTTGGTCGTCCTATGGCGGGATTTGAGACTATATTAAGAACTAATTTTTCTAATTGCTTTGGTAAACTGATACAGTATTATCTCTCCACTAAATACAATTTTGCAATAAAGTAGGGATTAACCTCTTTTGACTATTGAAAAATGTCAGCATGGCTAGAGTATTTAAAATAGTAGAAAAGCACCTACCAACACCTACCAACAACACGAAGCAATCTCTCTGAGGCTATAAAATTTCCATTCAAAGTTTCCTAATAAATTGGTATTTAATAAATTTTCAAAATAAAATTGCGCAACAAAACAAAATACAATTTTATTCTAGCATCATCCAAACCGAACTATACAACTTATGTAGGTAGTTCTTGGTAGTATCACACGGCTGGGTTAACCATTTACTATTTGAGAAATTTCCGCATTCGAACGAAATATTTTAATCTGCATGGAAATTAATTTGGTGCGTTAGCAGCAGCATAACGCGCTAAGTCCTTGCTGGCTTAATTGTTCCTATGAAGCGCCTCTGTCTGCATCTATGCATGAACAATAAAGTGTATAACTTTATTTTGCGGACTGCGGATGATGGTGTGTTTGTGTTTGTGTTTAATTGCAAATTGTTTTCAGCCAATTTGCATCACATTTTCATTTCCAAAACTTCTATTTTGCGGTAACCAGTTTTGTAATCAAAACTTCCGCCTTTTGTGTGTGTGTTTGTGTAGTAAAGAGCATGTATATGAATACATCAGTATTGGTACACAATGAAGGGAAACAATTTCATACATAGTTTCAGGAATTCAATTGAACTTTTGCTTCTAACCTCAAATGAAAAGTGTATTGTTGGTGTTGTTTTTGTTGTTGTTGTTGTTGTTGTTGTTTTAGTTGTGTTTGATGTTTTTGTTGCTGTTGCACTTGTATACGTAATAATGGTGGCTCTATTATGATGGTGGTAGAATATAGGGTCGTTCGGTTTACGGTATGGTGTTGCCAGAGAGCACTTGTTCTCTATTGCTCTGGGTTATTCGCTATTGTGCTTCAATTAAAACTTATTTGCTATAGTTTGGAGCCCAATGAGTTCCTGGATGCATTTTGTTGTTGCTGCTATTTGTTAGACACTTTTGTGTTGCTTGGTCGCATTTTAATGCCAAACAAATTGTTCTCGTGTATACAATGAATAAAGGAGAACAGCATTTAAGTTCAGTCTACACCATCATCAGTTCTGGTGTTCATTGGCTTTTGTTCGTAAATGATTGTTTTGTTTTGTTTTTTTTTTTCATTTCTACATATCAGTGCTGTGGAAATGGATTATTATTAGCTATACTTACATTTAAATACGATGTTTAACTGTTAGATCTTCAAATTCCGTTTTATTTTTTTAACAAAAACATTTGCTTGAGTGTTTGACATCTTTTAAGAAGATCACTCATACGCCACAGTGAACGTTCATAGTGTTTTAATTTTACTTGTTTTTCAAAATTCTATTGCATGTGAATTTTCACAAATTCGTAAAATTGAAACAGACAGAACGTTCACTGCGGCGTATGAGTGATTTTTTTTTATTAAATCAAAGCACTCTATAGACTTTGTATAACATTTGTATCCACAAGTGATCTTTCTTATTTGGGGTAATAGTACCACTTCCTTATTTAATGGAAAATAGAGCAATTTAAGGAAAATAATAGCAGCTTAACGAAAAATAATTCTTATTTTTTTTAATGCAAAACTTTCCTCAAAATCAATGCTGAGCTAAATCAGAGTAAGTTAATTTACAAAAAAAAACACTTTATCACAATATTTCTGGGAAGTTTAATTTTAGTAAGCAAATTTATAGAACAGAGTTACATATAAGAAAACGTATAATAATACACCATAGATTTTTTCAGTCTAAGTTACAGAATTTATTTAATTAACTCGGATTGTACATTGGTAAAATATGGAGAAATTTGAAATTGTTAAATAATTCTCAGTGTACCTAACTTTATTTCTGTGTTTTAAAAACGACAGCACTGCTTCTCAAATAGCTTTTTGTTACTTACTGGAAAATTAAATTATTGAATTCTACTAGAAATCTATTTAAACCAGTCAAAAGGCAAAAGCTCTTTGGCCCTAATGATGTTAAGGAATATTGAATCTTTTTGTTTACTTTTCGAATTGAGAGAAGTAATATGATCTGAGATCTAATTTTTCAAATATATATGCAAAGTTTTTGAGATATCGAATGTTAGACTTCCCAAAAACATTGTTTTTGTGAAGTAGATTTCATTTTCATAAACATTATATAAATGTTGTAGATCTTTTTAGCATCTATAACTTTTGTATTAAACATTTTTCCATAGCAGGTGCCTTTTTGAAAGAAATCATAAGAAAACAAACATGATTTTTAACATTTACCCCCATTTTTTACCTACCCACCCCCTTTCCTCCAATATGTTGGTGTACCTTTTATCCTAAATTTTCCCATCACCTTTATTCTGCTAGTATTTTTTTCTTTTGCCTTTGAAAGCTGGATTGGCACTAGTCAAAAATATTGGTTGGTCGTGTCCAAAAAATTGTGCTTTTCGTTAAAAATAAAATTTCGATGAAGGAGTATTCCAAAAATATAATTTCGTCATGCATGTCGTCCGTTAGTGTCGGTTTGTGGGTCTATTTTTACTCTCATTTCCACTCTGCCCAAACGCGTGAACGGATTTTCGTCAAATTTTGTACAGATAATTCTGACGTAATTTCAAAAGTTTTTTTATTTTTGATTTATTGAATTTTTTCGAATTTCTATTTTTAATAAAAAAATTATTTTTTATATATAAAAATTCTGAAATCTTGCTAACAAAAATAATAGGTGGTATGCCATTTTCAATTTAAAAAAAATAGAGTCACTCATTCTTAAAAAAATGATGTTCTAAAATATAAAAATTACTTTTTTGAAATTTTGAGATTTTTAAGAAGCTTTCGTATAAAAAAAAATCATCAATATCGATTAAGTCGATTTAGAGAAACACAAAAATAAAAAAAAAAAAACCGTTATAAAAATATTTCTTTTATTTCAATAGCACGGCCTTACTTACAAAAGCAAAACAAAAATAAGAGCCTTTTTTGAGAGCCTAGCTAAGAGCCTTTTTTGAGAAAATTCAACTTTAAAATATTCATTACATAGCAGGTACCGTTAATTTTTGACTTAAAAATATAATTTAAATTTTCCCACTTAGAAATTTTACTTCAAAAATAGGATTATAGAATAGAGAATTGGCTTTAAGAAAACATATTATACTGAATTGTAGATAATTCCGTTATTTTTGTTCATTTTTAATACTTTTTTTTTACATGAATTTACCCCTCCCGCCGAAGTTGGAGGAAATAGAACGCACCCATAACTATCAAGTTTGAAGAAAATCACTTCAGTTATTAAAGGTTTTAGTTAACGATAGAAAAAGATAAAATTTGGAGACCAACTATTTTCGCACTCTCTATCATCGTTATTTTACTTCTGTCTCATTTTAATCTCGAGTTTTATTTTTTGTACGAATCCTCCACTTGCCCTATAGAGTGTAGGGCTAATGAGTAGCTAAGCTACTCGTAAAACAATAACAAAACAAATGCAGATTAGTCTAAGTTGTTTTGTGATGAAAAAAAACACGGCTGTTATATCTCAAGTTTGCCAAACCACCCGCACAAACATGAAGAAAAAAATTTAAAAAAAGGCCATTACGACTTTTTCTTTGTTTAATTTGAATGAAAAAAAAAACAAAAAATTATAAGAAATACTTGTTGAAATGACACATAATTTATAATAAAACTTCTAGAGTCGTTAACGGAAGTTGTACAGGTGTATTACCAAATTATAAAGAAATTTTCTACCAAAACTGCAACACTACAAGAATTTTTGTTCTATGAGAATAACAAAACATGCATTTCCTTAAAAATCAATCCAGACATTAGCTAGTTCGTTAAAAGCGAAAGATAGCTCCTTTCAGAGCACTCCAAAAGTATTAAACGAAAAGAAATAAAAAGAATAGTCATCAACTATTATTTGTATTTTCATTTTAATCAAAAAAACTTTGAACCCACTCACACTATTGAAAAATCATATTTTAGCCAATATTATACAGGGTGTCCCACAGTCATTGCCGCAGCACACAAAAACCATGGATTCTTGACGTCATTTTAATTCAACAAAATCAAGTTGCAATTTTCTCGTTTTCGAAATATAACGGTTTGTATTATTTTGCTCTATTTTCCTTTTACTGGCCATATATTTGCGAAACGACGTCCAATTTATATAATTTTTCTTTTATTCAATCAAAAAATTTATTAATGTCATGAATACCGTTGTGACTCGAAAACGACACGGAAACGAGAAAACTGCCTGGTAAGTTTTTCAACTCAGAATGACCTCAGAAACCCATGGTTTTCGTCTGTGGTGGTGACTCTGGGACACCCTGTCTATTTTTTTTTTTTTTTTTATTTTATTTAATTTGAATTGGTTATTGCAAATTAAAGACCTTTTGTACGTTAAGCTTATTTGTAGATTTTTTTTTTTTATTTCAAGTAAATTCAAATTAACTTAAGCGTGTTCAATGTTCAATGGCAGACAGAAAGCACTTTATGTTTCTGTTAATTATAACCGAGGTGGTGGGGAGATGGAGACTGGTATATCTGCAATGGTGATGATGATGGTGGGTAAAATGCTTGAAAACCCGCACCAATAATGAGCCAGAGTAGTTAAAATAACCAAATTAATTATTACAATATATCCCAGAGGAGAATATTAATTGTATGTGTGTGTGTAGGCAATTTATAGGTTGAAATTTTCGAGCGAGGTATGGAACATTCAAAATTGATTTGTGATTATTTCAAGTTAATTATTATTCGCTATGATGTGATGGAAGTGGCAGTGTGGGAGCTTTATTTTGTTTGCATAATTTGATAGGCGCATATAAAGTAGTAAAGGGATGTATTGGTTTGAGGGAAATACTTTTTAATTTTGTTGCGGTCGGCAAACAAACGTAATTTGTTGTTTATTAGAACCTATCATTGATGATAAATGGGTGTTTTGTTTAATGAATAAATTTTAACCAACAAAAAAAAATGGATGAGAATTTAAATTTATTTTATGCTAAGAAAACATGAATTGGGTATCTTAATGGCTGGGTATTAAATTAATTTTGTGTTGTTTTTAGAATATTCAGACAGTCTAATAATACAGTAACTTGTATGTGCATCAGACCTTGTTTAGTTCTGATTTTTTTGTTAAGTTGTTTACAATGCTAAGCTGATGTTAAATCCAATTTTTCTATCTCGAGCGCCGACCGCGACATCAATAAAAATGCAAAAAAAACGCTATTTTTTTTGCATTTTTTTCAGTACAATGGTGCTAAATTTTTTTTTTTTGTTTTAGACCAAATTTTTTAAATCAACGGAAAACCCTCAAGACTGTGCTCACGTTCCTGCCTGTGCAGCAGTGGACACACGGGTCACTCTAGGACACATGGAGAACAGCAACAAATTGTTCAGGTCAAACATTCTATCGAGGCTATCCTTATATGCTAGACTGATATGCGAAAATCAGACAAACCGTTCATCTTCTACCTATCGCAGAGCGGTACACCCAACCCAACGAGAATCCACGAGGGTGAACTCATTAATGAGGTTATCTAGCCCAGAGTCACCACTCACAGGCAAGGCACCCAACTTTTAACAGTGAAGAAGTGTTTCCACCAAGGCAATCCCAACTGATTAGACAGTAAAGGAAATGTTCTTTAGATGGAATCAACGGTGGTGTCACTAGATCCCTATACACCTTGTACTACTCGAACGTAATGGTTTATATGGAGTGGTTAATCCGGCCTCCCGCATACGAAAGAATCTGCTACCAAAAGTGCTACAGAAGACCGGACGAGGACAACGGATGTTCGGTTTGGTTTGTGGCAAGAAGCAAACTTATGATAAGTGCCTTAAGTACGACATCAAGCTTTTTCTTGGTGGCTCTAAGTACTAAATCGTAAAGCAGGGCATCTTTGATTGGACGGTCGGAAACTGATTAACTTTGCAACGCAGCAGGGCGAAATATCATCATATCAGTCGATTTCTGTACCTTAACGTTCATAAGGGCACTCTGCGGTCTTCCAGGCATGGATCCAATATGCTGGATGTCGGAACATTGCAAGGGGCCAACATGGACTCAGATCACTATCTAGTATAGTATCTAGAGTTCAGATATCCATGGCGGCCGCCCCAACGAATAGCAGATATTACTCGACACTGCTAGAAGACTTGAACTCTTCTCAAATGATTTCTGCAGAAGTAGCATGGACGAGGATGAAGAGGAAACAATCCCACACCTTCTCTGTTCATGCCTTGCTCTTTTCCAAAAACGGCCATGGAGGCCGCCCAGCGAATAGCGGATATTACTGGACACTGCTAGAAGACTTGAACTCTTCAAGTCCCACATGCTTGTTCATGCCTCGATCTTTCCCAAAAACGGAAAATTCATTTAGGCAAATATTTCAAGCGACTTAATGAAGACTGACATTCACAGTCAACACATCGTTTTATCAAAAGCTCCAACTAGATTACTTAGAGGTACTTTCTCAGACCCTAGAAAATAATAAGATTTTATGAGGAAGTTGATTGAATACCATATCAGACGCATTTCTGTCAACTTTAACAACAGCGTTTTTTTAATTGTTCGAAATAAAATTTCTTGTAATTTAACTTTTCCGGAATTATTAGCTAAAAGATTTTAGTCAAGACCCTATTTACAAGACTCAAACATAAAAAACATAATGTTGCTCTCATTTAACCTCTTATAGTTCAATTTTTCCTCACTTCCGCTAATCTTTTTCATGTTTTAAATGCTCCAAACACTAAAGAATTAAGGAAGAGAAAAAAAAAAGACTATACCAACCAACATAATAAATAATTGTGGTCAATTAACGATAAATGACAGAATGTGGCGTGTGGCTTAAGAGAAGATTCTTCACCATCTCAGCTGCATAGGAGGTAGGTACTCGTACTAAAAGTGTACTTCTTAAATTTGCAATCACACGTCGTCGTTGGTCGTACCTCGCCTTGAATGCCTCTGCCATCATTGCCATCATGTGCAACAATTTACACAACACAAAATTGCACATATGTAGGAGATCGCTTCGGTCTTCGGCATTGGCATCATATTGCATCCCTCTCTCTCCCCCAAACCAACGATATGTGTACGTACGTGTGGAGAAAGTGAATTAGCCAGCTGAGTGCTTGACCACCCAGGTTAATTGGTTTCCCATTGATTCCTGGTTGTTCTTAGTTGGTATGTTTCATTTTTTTTTTCTGTTCTTGTTTTATAGCAAAACAATTTCCTATACATGGATTGGATTTTGTTTCATTTAGAAGTGGTGCATGTTCCGCCATCATCAGACAACCACACCACCAACCAGCAACGACAAATTTAATTGATACAAGCATTGCACCATCAGAGTCTTGCTATGCAAATGATTCTTAAGGCCAAAACCTCTGGTCATTTTATTTGCGGTGCAATTGGTTGATGTAATTCCGATCCGACTATATAGAATGTGTACAACAGGCAAGTTGAGATGAGCCTCCTCTCGTTTGAATAGGATACAGCCGCCATTACTGGTCTCTAACATTGTGCCTTCAAGTGTTTCTTGGGTCTCTAGGTTGTGTTTTCTTCTTGGGACTTTTGTTTTGATTTTTTTGTTTTTGTATGTTTTTGTTTTTTGATTATCTGCTCCGATATGCATTCATGGCTAAGAGCAATTTGCCCCTTCGAGAATAGCTCTCGAAATCAATTAGTCTGACGCCCGACGCCAGCCGCAGGTCGCTGCGATTGCTGATGGGGTCCTGATTGCTACAACTATACAGCATTTCGACAGCATAGAGGGGAGTGAACGGTACGAAAATCAATCAGCCATTAACAAAACTATCAACACCTGTTTGCGATTAATTTGCTTGGGTGTTTTAAGTTAGCGCGGATATACGAGTACGTGATCACGTAGTCCGTCGGTCGGTCGTTGCGTTGTAACTCGTCCAAGTCGAATATTTTCCTCGGGCAGGTTGACATATTATTTCAAGGACTTGGACTCCAACCGCATCCTCATCATTATCATCGTACACAAACGTTTTTGAAGTTAAGAAAAGACCATCATCATCATCTTGAGGCATTTTGAGCGCGTCCTCGCTGCGCTTCCAATATTGAGTTTTCTTTTTTTCTTTCTTTTCAGGGTTGCCGTGCAACTAAGTAAGGTTATAGAAGGCGTTGTGTAGCTGGCCTTTTTGCCTTTTTTCAAGTCATTTCCGTTTAATGTTCTTGGTGCTTCCTTATGTTCCTGTCAAAATGGTGAAGTATAGGTACATAGTTTTGTCCATTATCCCATCGATAAATTATTCTAGATTACCAACACTGTCAGCGGACATACATGCCCAAACCATTACACTGTCGTCCCCGTGCTTCACTGTAGGCTTGATGTTTTCTTTCTTGAGCTTTGTATTAGTTTTTCGCCGCACGTTAGACAGTCCATCTGAGCCAAAAATATTGAATTTGGACTTATCCAAATGTTGTTAAGTGGACTTTCTTTTCAATAAGTTTATTCTAAAAAAAAACAGAACAGTCTTTCAAGGTTGCCATTTTGAAAGCAAATGTTAGAGGTCCCTGCAACGAAGTTATACAAATGCAAATTTCCAAGACTCCACCAAAAGTTCCTGCTAGTCAAAGTTGTAAAAACTGCAGTCTTTTCAGTACTGCAGTTAATTGACTAAAATTACTAAATTTCTTAATTCTTTTGACTTACGAAAGTACTTTGACTGTAAAACTACAAACAGCAGTCAGTATTAAAATGCTGACTGAACAGTTAATGAATGCAGTTAATTGACTAAAAGTTTATTAACTGCAGTGACTGGTTTTAGTCTTCTAGTCAGTACAAAGTTTTTTTTTATTGTTGTGGTTAAAATTTTAGTTAGGCGTATTGCCACATTTCCATGACACTTTCTTGTACGAATATAGAGCTCTGAAAGTAAGATTAAGTTTGGAGAATACAAAAAAAAACATTACAAAATAAACTTTCTACTGATTAGAAGACTAAAACCAGTCAAAAAATTAACTTTAAGTAAATTAACTACTTTCATTAACTGTACAGTCAATTTTTTCGTTCTTACTGCTAACTGCTTAGTTTGCAGTAAAAGTACATAGTAGCAGTACTAACTTGCACTTAAAATTAAAGTCAATTAACTGCTACTGAATTGACTGCATTACTAATTAACTGCAGTCTTTTACAGCTTTGCTGGTAGTTGTTCAAGAAGTGTAGTAACTAGTAATGTGTCAGAAACATCTATTTGTTGATTTATGGGTTATACTTCTGACAGAAAGTGATGGCTGTCAAACAATCGATGCACCTTTAATCGAATAAAAAATTATCGAAAAAGATTTGAAAATCTGGTAAGACCAACACGAACACATGGCAACTCCTGGACCACTGTAAATTTTGTAAAAATACGGCTAAGTCGGTAAAAGCAATATGTAGGTAGTTGAGAAACTTGCAAGCGGTAACCTGAAGAGTGAAGATAGTATTTTTTAAAAGAATTAAACCACTTTAAGGCTTCCAGCAGCTTGGACATAATTTCTGTGTCCGCTGGGAGATTCTTATCAGTTGTAGTTTTACACAAGCTTAATGGACCCGCATACATGCAATTAAGTGCAATCATTTTTTTATGCTGTCGTAGGTTTTTTTTTTTTTTTTGTTCGCTGTTCTCCTTATTCTTTCAATATCCCTGTTGCACTGTTTTTTTTTTTTTTTCGTTTTTCTCGGCTAAGTGTGTGCAAAATCCAGTGCGAAATACCTGTAAAACGAAAAGAGATGGATTTTCATGGTTTTTGCATTCCTTATAGTTGTTGTTGTTGTTGTTGTTGCTGCTGTTGTATAGTGTTATTGTTGCAACCTTTTAACCATCAGAAGGTTAAAGAAGAAGGATACACGATGTGGAGCATTGCGTCGCATCGTGTCGTCCTGGGCTATTATCGCGGCCGTATTGCATTAAGTGGAGCACACGGGTTACGACGACGACGAGCAGCTTAAGGGAACATATAGCCACCCACTTAGGCTGGATATATGCATCGTCGTAGTCGTCGTGGTAATAATAATAATTTTTAACAACAACAACAACAACAAAAGCAAAATGAGAAGAGAAATTACAATTTATAGTTTGTTAAGTTAAACGGATACCGAAGAACAACGACCCTCCGAGGGGGCATTTTGTTAAGTCTTTTTTTTTTTTTTTGCTCTCTTCTTTTGATTTGGCTCAGGTATGGGTATAAAGTTTCAGATGCAATTTCATTTTGTATTGTTCTTGGGGTGTAGGTTAGGGCTTGTTTATTGGCCACTTTTGAATTTATGGTCACATCTCAACAGTGGCATTATGGACAATTTGTTGTTTTTGCCATTTGGATTGTTGTACACAAAATTTTGTTGCAGGTACTTGACAGGTTAAAGATATCGAATTGGGTCGTATCGTATCGTAAACTATATTGGTTTGTGGCCATTACTTGATGTAATTATATGGTTGTTTTGTTTTGGAAGTTTTTATCGGCAGAAAATTGCATTAGGTGAGTTATGATATTCAAACTGGTGCATTATAAGCGAATATAGTTAATTGCTTTGAACTTTTTTGTTGTCATGGAAAAAAGGATTTTGCAAAAATTATCTTTTCTTTAGTTCTTTGTTGAATTTTTTTTATGATTCATTTTGAGGAGGCACAACTGTTTTTTCTTCGAATAGATTTGGTTGTTAAAAATAGAAACAGTATGGGTATTTTAAATCGGAGCCATTGATTTTTTCACATTTTTTTAAAAAACGAAAACTTATGTTGACTTTTACAATACACATTTGGTTATTTTTTAAAAAGGACATTTCTAGGAACATGTAATGTTATATAACTGTTGAAAAATCATTATTTTTGAAACGATAAGTTTTCGGCTTTATAAAAAAAAAATTGTACAAAATCAGTTATTAATTGTACATTTTTTTCATTTAAATTCTTTTCAATTGTGAATCTTACAGAAAATAATAACCTTCTTGGTAAAATAATTGTATGGCATTTTTTCCTGTGTATTTCGGTAGAATTTTCTATCCACACATTCCATACACACAAATAAGCAGTGAAAGGCATAATATTTTGACACAACCTGTCTTTCAACTCGAAGGTCGAAAAACCTGAGAAACATGCGTCATATCAAGAAAGATTTGTCCCACCCGCGAAATCAATAAATCTAAGGAACTATTAGCCGAATTAATATGAGCACCTTCTCAAATATACGATTTTTTGAAGCATTAGATTTGGATTGAATAACATTTTTTACGCATACATTTTTGTGGGCACCTACTTTATTACACAGAGTACCTACTTTGAGCACGTTCTCCGTTTTATTTGATTCAACGATTTTTTTTTTGTATTAATTTGGAATGAATAAAATTCTGGAATGCATACATTTTCTTGAGAATTCTACTCACTTTATAATGCTGAGTACCTACTCTGAGCACCTTCTCCGTTTTATTCGATTCAACGATTTTTTTGGGCATAAATTGTATTAATTTGCATTTAAGATGCATACATTTTCTTGAAAATCCTACTCACTTTACAATGCTGAGTACCTACTCTGAGCACGTGCTCCGTTTTATAAATATAACCCAGGGCACTGGCCGATAGAAAATAGCGTGGTTATTAGTTAAAAAAAAATGGAATTTGTTTGCTCCCAGAGGCTTATATTGTTAGAAACAAATAAAAAACAATATTCCCCAAGTTTCATGTCTCTAACCCTTTAATTTTATGGTTACAGCAGTTTTTGGGGATTTTTACAAATTTTTAGTTTTTATTGTTTTTGAGGTATAGCTAGGTGAAAACAAAGAATTTTTCAGCTGTTTTTCATTTTATCCAATCATACTTTCGTTTTTAATTCTACACTAAATTTTGCTGAAAAATTATGAAACTTGGCAGACGCTGACCCAATATTAATATCTATCACTGAAATTTTTTACAATTTTTATCTTTTATAGTTTTTGAGTTACAGCTAGGTTTTTAACAATTTTCAAGTTATTTTATATGAAAATTTTCAAAAAAAAAATTTTTGGATTTTTAAAAAAGTTAAAATTTTTTTTTTTTAAATAATCAATTTTTCGAAATCGCGTTAATAACTATTTTTGATATTTGGTTTTAAACGTCTATTAATATTTTCTTAAATTGGAATTCAAACTTTTTTTTAAACAAAACTTGAGAATTTGTTTATATAAAAAAATATTTCTTTTTAAAACAGATCCAACGGGTTTTTTCAATTTTTTTTTCTAAAAATTAATCCTTTTTTAACGAAATCAAATGGCATACTTCGTTTTGGCATCAAAACAATCTAAGAAGTTGTATAAGTCATCTTAGTAAAAAAATTTATATATATTTTTAATTTAAAAAAATTTAAAACTAATTTTAACTCTTTATATTTTTTACTTTTTTTGAAAAATTTATTAAGTTTTAGTCAAAATCGCTTAAGCCGTTTACGAGATATTCACAAAAAGCAAAATAAAAAAAATTTGCAAGAAAATGGCAACGCTGTTTCTCCGTTGTTCGAGCTTTTTGAGAAAAACAAAAAATGCAGTATTGTTACAATAACTCATAACATAACGTGCACAAAGCTTAATCCAAATCCTTAGAGCCGTTTTCGAGAAAATCCAATATCATAAAAAAAATAAAAACTTTTTTTATAACCAAATTCCATATATATTTATATATTTTCTTTTTAGCCAAAAGCGCGGCAATTTTTTTGGTTTTGCGGTTTACATATAAAACAACTGCGGCAATCAATGAGCCAAAAAATAATTTGATACTGACCAGTGATTAACGAAACATAGAGTGTGTTTCGCTAACTTTATATGGAAATTGGTTATACAAAAAAGTTTTTATTTTTTTTTTTAACTAAGTGCCCAGTTTTTTTTTTTATTTCACGGCATAAATACGACAATTATTCGGCAAATATTGAGGGAAAAAAATTTAATTTGACCAAAAATTAAAAAGTGTCATTCACACTTCCGATCAAATTCTGACCAAACTAAGAACGCGGCAATTTTTTTGAATTCACGGAATAAATGCTGCAACTATACGGCAATTACTGAGCCAAAAAAAAATTACCTTTTCAAAAGTTGTCATGCTAAGTTTATACGGGTGGCAGCTGCCTAGGGACTGATAAGGGGGTTGCCCGAGAAACTTGTTTTTTAAGTTCAAATTCACAACGAATTGAAGTGCCACCATAAGGCTCTGGTCACAATAAGTAAGTTAAAGTGTTAATTTTTCTTACTTTTGGATGACCGATGAAATGATTTTGATGAAATGTCCCTAGCATATCTTTAGTCAAATTTTAAAAATTATTTATTTTTTTTTACACAAACGACCCAATTGTGTTTTTCTGTAAAAACAAAATTAACATATGTATGAAGGCTACAAAAAATAAAACCAAAAATGATATCTTCATTTTTTCGAAGTAAAATCTTCTGCCCATCTGTTGCAAAATTAACCTTCCTTTTTGATGAGCTCCCAAAAAAGACATCATACTTAATTCCATCAAACAGAAGCAACAATAGTGACTACTCGTATATACACGAGTAGAATGTAGAGTAGGTACCTATCGCATAAAGGTATTAAAAAAAGAAATAGGATAGCAAATTTTAAGTAAGGAATTCCACTTAATTATTTTTCACATCACTTAAAAATTAGCAAACCTGAAAGAAGATCCCACATTAGCAGGTACCACTTCGTATCTTTTTTAGATGTATGTGTACCTTTATGAGTATCGAAGAAGAGGAGACAACATGTACATGACAAGACAGGTACGAAAATCCCCCAAAAACGAGTGTATCAAGTTTCTTATTTTGCATTGTTGTCGCTTTTTTGCATTATATTTTCGTGCAGTTCTCCTTTTCTATTAGCCAAAATATAAAAAAAAAAACGGGACACACACAAAAACTCATTTAAAATAAGAAAAAGAAAAAGAATCTTCCTTCCATTAACTAAATGAAGCAATCCATATGCAAGCACAGCAAGGAAAGATTGCCAATGATGAAAACCACACCACCGAACGACAACGAGGACGACGAAGCTAACGACAATGACGACGACGACACGATGAGAACGACAAGGACTATATAAAACGACAATGGTGACAACCAGCAACAAAGCCAACCAAACAAAAAAACTAAAAAAAAAAAAATATAATAAAACAGAAGTTGCGCTGGAATTCCTCAAGAACTCCTTTCTTACAAGTCATTAAGCACGTCATTCGATAATTTGCCCATACAAAGCGCCACATCAGTCCCGCTCCCGTTCCCTCTTCTCCCGATGTTGAAGGTTCTAAATACGTCGCCTTCATTCAACAATGCCAATATAAGGCGTGAGCAGAACACTAATATACACGTTCGAAGAAGGATTCTCCTCCCCTCCGCCCTCCGCCCTCCGCCCTCACCCAAAACTCCGTTTGAACGTTCGAAGCAGAAAGAAGCCAAAGGATTCGGATTCGGGTTCGGTTCGAGTTAATTTAAATTTACCAACAATCAATTTCCCACATGGTAAAGGCTGAGAGCTCACACATACGTTGAGGTAATACGGCAGGATTGTGTTTTAGCCCCCACAGTTATAGCTTCGCTATTATGGATGAAAAGGTAGATATTTTGCCGTACATCTACTATAGTAGCAGTACCCAGTACAGTCATGTATAGAGTATTCTAGTACCCTATGGCTTCAGAAACAAGAACCCTTCTCCGTTTAAGAACGGAAATCCCTTTCATCGAAAAAGACCCCATCACACGAAATGGGTAAGCATGTACAATTTATTTGCAAATGCAGATATATTGGGGTATTGACTGTATAGATGGTGCACATATGCATCCTCGTACAAACACAAAATAAGCAGCAATCGTGTATGGAAAAATAATAATAACAACCCCTCTTAGCCAATCAGCAAGTTCGGAATTTGTAGGAAGAAATTTTTATAGGGCTAATTATTTTATGACCTTATGGAAATGAAATCATATGCTGGGTTACTTACATAAGGCAATAATAAAGGGTTGTTTTTTGGATTTTTTTAAGGCTATGCCGAGTTAATCAATTTATGTGTTTGAAGTTTTTAAGAAAGACTATCAAAAAGGGAAGACCCACTCTATGCTGTGAGTCGAAACCAACTCTTCTTCTTAACAAATTTTTGACTTTTCTAGTGAATTTTATAAGGCAATGATTTTGCAATAGTTTAAAATATTTGCATACATTTACATTCTGTGACACTATTAGCTAATGAAGAACCTCTCAACAATTTCCTGTGTGCGTGTAGTTGGCAGGTTGGCAGGGGGCCAAACATTTTTTGCTGGTTCCAAACGGTATGCTGCACTTTTCATGACAACCAGTATTTTTGGATTTCTTTGTCAATTTCTCGCAAGAGGAAAAAGAGGAGAAAAAAATCTAGTTGGTATGTGTTGGGATTTGAACCCAGACCTCCAGCACGAACTATTACGCCGAGGGGTACTACAATAATTCTTGGTTATCATTGCTCGTAATATGTCCAAATAAAAGCGAAATTAAGTTGGTTGAATGCAAGTAGCCACCCCGTTTACAATCGGTAAAAAAATGGCAAAAATAATTGACAGATCAATAAAGAATTTCACTCTTTCAAGTCAAATCTAGTATCAGAATTGCTCTTCCATGCAAAGTTTTTGAGACATCGAATTTTGAACTTCACTGTTTTTGTGATGTTTTGCAAGAGATTTCATTTTCAGATAAAAAAAAAAACAAATTTTTGACAAAACTTTCGATGCATTTCAAACTATTCTGAATTTTTCAAGCTTAAAAAACATTTTCTTGTTTATTAAAATCAAATCTCTCTTTACTTAAAACATCACAAAAGCAGTGTTTTTGGAAAGTTCAAAATTCGATATCTCGATTTGAGGTAATAGAGCTAAAATCTTTATCGATCTTTTACAGCAATTATGTTGCTTTCTTACTAAGTCTTAAAAAAGGATTAAACCGAAAAGAATCCATCTCAAAATTTTCAAAAGTAAAAAATTTTTTCGCCAACTTTTTTAATTGAAAATTAGGCTTTCTTTCAAAATAATTTCGCCATAACACAAAAATTTAATATTTTGCTGAAAAAAAAATCTCAGTACACCCAAAGGAAAAACAACGTAAGACAAAGAAAACCACTTCGATTTAACTATTTTTCGGAATGATGTAGCTTCGAAGATGGATGAATTTTAAAATAAAAGATAAAAGAAGTGAATTTAAAGTATTTGCTCTTAAAAAAAACATGATTGAATCAAATTAGTTAATTTTTAATGCAAGACCAAAAACAAATACATCCGACAAGATACGAACTTGTGTCCCTTGAGTTACCGATCCAGTGCCTTACCCTAAGGCAATTTCGTTTTACCAGTTTTAACAATAAAATACTCCTTTAATTATTAACAGATTACACGAGTTATGATACCAAAAGAAGCTCACTCTGTTCTTTGCTTAAGTTTCAACAGAGGAGAAAGATCACCCAATCAAGGAAGTGTTCTAACAACTTTCTCGAGAAAACGTATAATAGGGCTCGAAATATGTCGAACAATACTTTAATTGGTTACTTGGCATGAGTCCAGTTAGGAAATTAGGTTATATTTTGTTCAATGATCTGAAGAAATAGTATGCTCAGACCTCCGGGCAGAAACCTAAGCTAGTACGCTTTACAGTGCAGAGTTCTTAAAACTAAAATCCAGATGCGGATATTGATGGTATCACAAAGTAGAAAGCAGTTTTGACTTCGAAACGCTTTTCCACAAGTGAGCTCTCGATAATGTTTGATGAAGAATGTGGCCGGGAAAAAGAAGAGGCCCGATCTTGCAAACCAGCACCAGAAACTGAAGAGACGATAACATGGTTAAAGCTCACTTGACATCCGTCGAACTTAAGCGAGATGGAGAAAGTATAAAATGATAGCAGGAAATGTTAGGGAATAAATATTAAGTCAATTTTCGGGTCTGTGATTGGTTAGCTGTCAAATTGGAAGGATTTTTGTTTTTGTCAGCTGATGCATCACAGACTCGAAAATTGACTAAATACCAGGCGCGTCCC
This sequence comes from Meliscaeva auricollis, assembly GCA_948107695.1. Lineage (NCBI taxonomy): Eukaryota > Metazoa > Arthropoda > Insecta > Diptera > Syrphidae > Meliscaeva > Meliscaeva auricollis. The sequence goes on along the minus strand of OX403617.1, from coordinate 27,626,185 downwards.
ACAAACATAGATCTCTGAGGGCTCTGAGATTTTTTTTTAGTGGATCAAAAAATCTCAGCTGTCAGTTTCCTGTATTTTGTGGAGATCTCTGAGACAAACATTTTTAGGATTCAATTTCTTAGGAATTTTTTAGTTGTTTGGACGAGTCTATTTAGTCCCTTAAATTTCCTGAAACTGCCTAGTATGTCCGAGTCACACTGGAAACTGCTTCCGAGAGGAAGATCGTCTAGACTATTTTGGAGATTAAGACAGTAAGCCGTTATAAGGTTGAAATCCCTTTGAGAGTCCGGCATACGGGGAGCTATAAATGTCGTAACGTATTCTTCCAGAATTAAAAAAAAAATCCGTTTTTGATGAGAACATTCGAAAAAATCAAGAAGAACCACAAACAAGTTGGTTGTTCCAACTTTTTTGTTTATTTTTTTTTTTTTTTTGTTTAATTCCTTCGCTTTTTTTTGAATGACAAATAAGCGGAACCACTTTATAAAATGACAATTCAAAAATTTATTAACACGTCACATGTTTCCAATGCAACAACGACCACTCCTGGTTTACATAACAAACAACAGAAGCATCATTGATCTTATCCAATTGCCAAGATCTTCGGCAGCAGCTGTTACCCATAGCAGGAGGCAGAAGTAGTACTTCTACCTACGTGTTTTTGAAGGCACTTTTCGTGGCAATGTGGCAGTGGCGGCGCAGCGGCGGGTGCAACGTGGTATCAAAACGACAAATGTGTGATCGCGATTTGCGACGCGTAATTAGGACTCTAAAAGTGGTTGCTTCCATCACAAGGAATGCTACCTGCCGTTGTTGCACAGCATGGTTGCCTGCAAATTTTATTTTATTTTTCATCGTCCGTCGCGTTGCGTCGTCGGTCGTCACGGTCGTCTTCATCTGCCTGGTTAAGGTACAGCTTAAGAAGTTTCACAACCTCAAAAAAAAAAAAAAAAAACAATCTTCGAGCCAAATTTATCCAAAACTCTGAATATAATACGCGACCGTTAAAAATCTGCAAAGCAAAAAAAAAAAAAACAGAAAAAAAAACGACAAAGACGTGAAGTCTTGGATTTCAACTTTGTCCATTCGTCGACTTGCAGACGTCGTCGGTCGCTGTCGTTGTCGTCCACCTTGTATTGGCTTCGTGCAGGAACTCTTTCTTATCCCCGGTGATGCACGACAAACGATCACTCCCAATCCCAAGGAGTCAAACCAAGAACGAAAACGAAGAAATAATACAGTATATCTGCACTTTGAGTCACAGCAGCAAGCTACAACAGCTATGCTAAGCTCCATGGATGTACCATCAGTCGAGTATGTATTCCGGTGCAGTGTGTTGAATTATGTCTGTATGTGTGTAGAAATTGCAGGCAGTCGGGTCAAAAACCTGGTTTCTTTTGGTTACCTCCATGCCACCATTGCCGCACCGCATGCAACAGCTTATATGTTTGTCTGTTTGTAAGCTGGTCTTTGGTTTTCTAATCTTGTTCAACGATTTATTCGGTTTTTATCCTTTTTTCATTATTTTATTGGATCATGTTAGCGGTAGACTTTACTCCTGTGTCTGTTGTTGGATGTTTATTGTTAATGTATACGATAGGAAAGGTAGAGGGAGGGGGGGGGGGGGTTGAGGGAGGAAGTAATTGTGAAAAAGGTCAAAACAGTATGAGCGCGAGGCTATAATAGGAGGCGAAAGGAGGCTTCACAACTATAGTGCGGCTGAGAAAGTCTTTGGCAGCGTCCTAATTTTCACGTTTAAAGATCCAATCATATCTTGGATAATGGGCTTTTAATGAGAGACGATAAGGAAGCTCTTTATTTCTCGTGTGCCAAGAGAAACCGTTACCAAGCATAGAATGTATCTTTAAATTGCTAATAAATATAATTTACGGATATTGTAGAAAAGTATGGGTAAAAGTGTATACATTTTGAGTAAGGTGGAAAATTAACACCTTTTGGGATTAAAGTTTCCATATATTGAACTTTACTTTGAAAAGAAAGGCTGCCAAGGAGGTCAATTGGCCAATTTATTTACAGTTTTATGAAGTTTCATGGATTACATTTATTTAAATACCGATTTTTTTTAAACACTTATATGTTTAATGATTTTGGATAAATCTTAGTTGTCAAGAGCAAGAACGAAGTGTAAAAAGTTAGGTGCTTTGAAAGAAAATGTACGCGAATTAATTCGCAAACTCTTAGACATGAAATGCTCAGCTAGAATCAAGCGTTTTCCAATCATCTAAGCAGACACTTAGATGATCACTAGAAGACTGGACCTGTCATAATTGCCTTCGGCTGCAATATTGATAATTGTTTTTGAAGTAGATCTTGTGATTCTTGATGTTTTCGAGAAAAGCGATTTTCGGCGAAAATCGCAATAACAATGTGAAAAATACAAGGTTGCGCTGTTTTTACTTGCGATATAGGTACTATATATCAAGTTATGCATTCGTACAAAAAAAAAAGTTGAGATAAAGTCAAACATGACTATGATAGAGAATGAGAAAAAAGTGGGTCCGACAATTCTGTCTGTCTGTCTGTCTGTATGTATCAGAGACCACAGCCTAAACGGATGGGTCGATTTACTTCAAACGTGGTATGTGGCGTTTTTTTGGAGACTATCCCTAGACATTTTTTTAATTTTTTTTTTTACCAAAAATAACGGTACCTGTCATATACCGGTTTTAGAAAAACTCATTTTTCTCAAAAATGGTTACTACGATTTTGATTAAAAAAATCATGGTCATTTTTTTTCATAAGGTCTATCTTAAAATGAAAACCGTTTTTTTCAAAAACCGTTACTAACGGTACCTGCCATAGAACCGTTTTTTTAAATTTTGATTTTTTCCTTCATTACTCAATCAATTTCAGCCATTTTTTTTACATGAATGCTTTTAAGTAGCCATAATAATATTTTATAAAAAAAATTCGAAAATTATTTTTTTGGTCAGCTTCACAGACAGAAAAAATCAGCCTGGGAGAAGAACCTAATCTGTGAAATAGAGAGCAGCCGAGAGCGAGGTCCGCACCAGGCGCGGAAGTTCTACCAATCCGTCCGAAACATGACGCAGTACACACCACGCTGCACATACTGCAAGGACGGAGAGGGAAATCTGATCACCGATCCACAAAGCATACTGGAGCGATGGGAAGTGTACTTTAATGAATTGCTAAATGGTCAGCTCACAGCAGAAGTGGAGGCTCCACTACTTCAAGATGAACACCCTATGCTACCGCCACCAAGCATAGAAGACGTTGAGAAGGCTATAGGACGGCTCAAGAAAAACAAAGCCCCGGGAGCCGATGGCATACCAGCCGAATTATTCCACCACGGCGGGCCAGCCTTACGTCAAGCAATTCATGATATCATAGTGCACGTATGGGAGCATGAAGAAATGCCAGAAGACTGGCGAAAAGGTATCATATGCCCCATACATAAGAAGGGAGATGTCACGACGTGCAGCAATTATAGAGGTATCACGTTGTTGAGTACCGCCTATAAGATACTCTCCTCTATCCTACAAGACCGGATAACCCCATACGCTAAAACCATCATCGGACACTATCAGTGTGGTTTCATTCCAGGCAAATCAACAACTGATCAGATTTTTACCCTTAGGCAGGCGATGGAAAAATGTCTAGAATTTAACATCCCAACATACCATCTGTTTATAGACTTTAAAGCCGCCTATGATAGCATAGCCAGGGTAGAACTTTACAAAGCCATGAGAGAATTCGGCATCCCAAATAAATTGACACGACTATGTAGGTTGACCATGACCAACGTAACAAGCCAAGTTAAAATAGCCGGATTGCTATCCAGACCAATTAACATCTTTAATGGACTCCGACAAGGGGATGGTTTGGCCTGCCTCCTCTTCAACCTGGCGTTGGAGAAAGCAATCCGTGACTCTGGCACGGCAACAAGAGGGACCATCGTCAACAGGTCCAGCCAGATACTGGCTTACGCAGACGACATCGACATCATCGGAAGAACCGAACAAGCTGTACACGATTCCTTCATCCAGATCGAGCAGGCGGCACAAAATCTGGGGCTGCACATTAGTGAAGGTAAAACAAAGTACATGGTGGCGTCGAATGCGAGAAGAACAGTTGGTCAAACAATCAAGGTAGCGGAGCACGAATTTGAAGTGGTGCAATCCTTTAAATACCTTGGGTCGACAGTAGCAGCCGATAACAACATAGAAGAAGAAATACGCGGGCGGCTTCTCAAATCCAACAGAGCCTACTACAGTCTGTCAAAGCTATTCAAATCCAGAAATCTAACCATAACTTCAAAACTGCTGCTGTACAGGACCATGGTCCTGCCAGTACTCATGTATGGATCCGAGACTTGGGTGCTTAGCAAAAGGCACTGTGACCTCTTAGCCGCGTTCGAGAGAAAAGTCTTACGGAGAATTGTTGGCCCCATATGTGAGGAAGGACGATTCCGGAGACGGTACAATCATGAGTTGTATGCAATCTACCTTGAAGCAGACATAGTGACAAAAATTAAGCTCGGTAGACTCCGGTGGGGAGGGCACCTAGCTCGTATGAGCGAAGAGGAACCTGCTCGGAAAGTCTTTTGCGGTACATTCTATGGTAGACGGCAGCGTGGTAGACCATGCTTGCGCTGGAGAGATGGCGTAGACCAGGACGCCCAAAGCCTTGGGGTGCGCAACTGGATGGCGTTGGCTCGAGACCGGGATAGGTGGAGAGACTTGTTGAAAGAGGCCAGGACCGGACCCCGGTTGTCGAGCCGATGATGATGATGATATGCTCACAAAAATTTTATTGGTAAGTTAAAAAAAAAATCCGATTGATGCCCGGTTCCGAGATACTACTATTGGTTATTCGAAAAAAATAGAAGTGAAAAGTTAGATAGTTGTTTTAGGAGGGAAACTCAATTGGGATCAGAAAAGAACTTATTCGGTGCATGAGCTTCATAATTTGTATTCTTATCCGTTTTATCTAACGCGGCAATGAATAAAAGGATAGGAATCTAATTGAGGTGTGAGAATTCCTATGTGTGTGTAAAATAAACGACTTGAATAAAAATAAACGCCATTTGTAAAACGGCATACTTACACCTACTACCTGTATGGCAACTACTACAAACCATCGAAAGGTTCGCTTTGAATTTTCTGTTGTTTAAGTTTTGTTGATTCAGAATCATATTTTATCGAAAAAATAAGTTATCGCTCTGAAAGAAACCGATAAAAGTGAAGTCATAAATATAATTTGCACACCATTCCCTACACCACAAATGCCAAACATCAAAATAAATATGACAGTTCAACCATATTTGAATTCGTACATTTGGTCTTTCGCAATTTAGAAATAATCCGTGACGCGCCTCCTTAAGACAACTAGGTACTGCTTTTAACTTCTAGGTACATAAAAATGCAATATGAGAGCTTATATGCCGTGTCCGACTGTCCGGTCCGTGTGTAGCTGCTACTTCCAGTTCTACTTAAAATCCAATAAAGTTGTTTGCTGTTCAACCCCTGCCCAACTACTCACATATACATCTTTTGAATACCAAGACCCTAACAAAACTATACTGTTTCTATTTGCTGACGTTAATTATAATAAATTTTACTCCCGTGACAATACGCCCAGTCCGGTAGCCATTGTATATGTCTACAAAGCTTACCACTTGACCGGACTTAAGGAATTTTCCCTGCACACGCATCTAACATACATACATATGGGATATGTAGATATGTTAACAAAGGAGCAATTTATCAGTGCCAAATGCATGCAAAGTTCGTTTGTCGTAAGCAATATCTAGAAAAATGCGATTAGTCCTGTCCACCAAGTATAGTATAAGCGAGCTCTGTAAAAAGGGGGAATAAAAGATTAAGCGACAATATTCAGTGAGAGAGGGCAAGTTAAATATTATAGAATAGGGTTTTAGGCTCAGTTAACACTGAAAGTGCTCGGATGTCGGATGCCTATGCGAATGACCTACTTAAGAGGTTTTTCCTTGTAGCTTTATAGCAATCCCCCACAATTATTATTTTTTTTTTTTTTTTTGTATTTTCCCTTTTTCTCATGCCCATATATTTTTTTTTTCATGCAAGGGTTAGTCATATTAAATGGTGACCATTTTGACATTTCAAATTAAAAGATCTTGGGTTAAATGGTTCTAAGAAACAACTTTTTTGTTCAAAAATTTTACTTCAAAACCGTTTTGGGGGAAAAGAGACAGAAAATTGTAATTGCATTTGAAATAGACAGAGATTCTGATAGTTTCACTGAAATTTTTGGCAACTGTTCGAAGTAGGATGTCCATTGAACTTGGCAGCATCAGGAAATACAGAGTAGTTTAAGTGTTGCCCAGGACAGATTTTGATTACCAGTAATGGGGTTTTACTGACATAAACATTGAAAAAAGGCAAAATAAAACATACAGATAAGCAAAATAGTCAAAAAAGGCATATATTCAAACAAAAGACAAAAAAAATGAAAACATAACGGAAAATTATTAAAATAAATACACAATTATAGTAGAACAGCCATGAGATTTTAAAAATGTTGAGGCCTGCAAAGGTCCAATTGAAAAATTCGACATAGCCAACTTCAATATTTTCAGCAATCTCACGACTTGCGTCACCTTTTATCACTCAATTTACTTAATTCAAAGCCTCAGATTCAATTTGGCACCAGACATTATTTTTGTTTTGATCCAATATCATTTTTTTCAAATCTTGATTTGCTAGATTTATTGCTAATTTGAACACGCAAACACTAATTTTTGACATTTTACTGAGCATTTGTTTGTTTTTTTTTTTGACAAGGATTTTTTTTTTACAGAAATTTGACTCCCACATGATTGCAAACAAAGATCAATCTGTTTTTAGTATTCATTTGCCAAGAAGCAACAGTAAATCTCAGACCAACATTTCATAAAATCTCTATTTCAAAAGTAAATCGACATTATATTTATGCGTATTATTAAGATTTTTTTTTTTATTACATTTTATGGAGTAATAAAAACTGGTATGAATTAAAAAAAAATTAGCCACGAGTTTTTAATCAAAAAAATTTAAAAAAAATGAGATTTTTATCAAATTCTTGAGAACAAGCAATGAGCTTTCAGGCGAATTGTATTCTTCGCAAAATATTGTTGATATAAATTGGTAAGATTTAGAAGAAAATCCTATTGAAATTTAAAATACTTAAAAATGCATTTCTCTCAATATCTGAAGAATCAATAAAGATATCAGTTCCGGGTGAATTTTCTTCTGCACATAAGGATGTAAAAAATAATGTTTAAGATCAATTTTTCCGCAAATGACAGCAAGATCAGCCAGCGAAGGGTGGTTATAAAAACCAAATAAAACTTTTGGAAAAAATTTGTTTGACTATCTGAACTCGAATCTAGTATCAGAATTGCTCTATCGTGCAAAGTTTTTGAGATATCGAATTTCGAACTTCCCAAAAACACTGTTTTTGTGATGTTTTTGGTAAAGATAGGTTTCGTTTAAAAAAAAACCAATTTTGGCAAATTTTTTATGCAATTTAAACGAGTCTGAATTTTTTTTAAAGTTTACTAGAAAATTCTATTGTTTGCAGCAAACGTATAAATAGTTTGCGAAGAACCTCTCCAGAAAGTTGTGTGTTGCAAAGAACTTCACTTTTAGTGTAAATATACAATTCATTTACAACAAATGACTGCAGGAAACAAATTTTCTTAAGATTTGGCCCTATATTTGTGATGTTTATATGCATTCTATGCTACACGAAAGTTATTTAGTTCGTGGCACAATGGCAACAGTCTTTGTTCGAAATCGAGAGATCACAGGTTCAATCATCGGTTTTACGCCGAACTTTTTTTTTGTATTTTTTCGCTCGCAAAAATTGTTTCAGCGAAACGAATTTAAGAGTTTGCTGCAAACGAAATTAAAATCGAAAGATTACTATCCAACAAATGAAAAGTGGTTTGGCGCAAACAATTCGTTCTCTTATTTTGTTTATATGCATTCTACGCCAATCATAAATTAAATATAAGCGAGAGGTCGCTAGTTCAATCACAGTTGTTGCGCTTAACTTTTTTTTTATCGTTCACAGAAAGTGTTTAACCCAAACGTATTTACCAATTTGCGGCAAACGAAACCGAAAAATTGCCCAGAAAACCAAAAAGTCGGTTAGGCATTTTTTCGTTTGCCGCGATAGATTTATTCTTTCAGCGAAGGGACACATACACTATCCACTGAAATATCATAGAAATCACTGAAATAAATTATTAACCAGAATTTGCATCCAAGCACATAAATGCTCCTACGGCCTGGATGATAATCCCAGGACTAAGATCATTCGAAATTACTGACCCTAACTAGGTTCGAATTTTCTAACGAAACCAAAACTTTGTCTTTAGTAAATTTTTCGCAAATAAACGAAAAGTATCATTCAATGGATATCCATAAAATTTTACTTTCAACAATATGGTCAAATGGTCACCCTAATAATAATGACTATACCAGTAGGTACTTAAACTACAAACGATATACCTACGTTTTGAAAGTTGCAGTGCAAAAATATGAACACAACGATGAGTGCATAAAAAACAAGGACTTTCTTTGGCTTGTCATTCTAGATAATCGTTATTTTTTTGTATTTCCATTTTTTTTGTTGTGTTTTTTTTTTTTTTTTTTTGTATCACGATTGCCGCTGTCATATTCAATGGAGCCATTTCGTGCAATAGAAAGATTATTAACCCGGCCAACCCGGCGATAAAAAAAAAAGATATCAAAGGAATTTTAGTTAAGAGAGTGAGATAGGGACTGTGTAGCGTTTTTATATAATAGGAAGCATACATAGGTTGTTGGCATTTACGCACTCCGGGAAGAAGCTTAAAAGTGGTGTAGAATTGCAAAAAAATTGAACGGGGAACAGTTTATGTATGTGTATTCGACTTCATAAGTCTAAAGACTTTTTTTTTATCCTTTGATACAAAAAAAAAAAAAAATAAATTCATATTCTATATTTTTTTCATAGATTGATGCAGCAGATAAAAAGATTATTTTGCTTGAATATAAAAATTATTTCCATTTATTTTCAACCTCAGCAAAATTTATACTTATTCTTCTCTATAGATTTGCCGAATTTTCAATACTTTCCTTTTTTTTCATATTTTTTTTCCACTCTCTCTCTCTTTGGTTCACTAAAAGGGCCAATGGTAACTTACCAACCGAAAAATTCATATATATTTTAATAAAAATGATTTTCTTTTGTGAAAGAAAAACATAATAACATAAAAGATGGAGATTTATCGTTGTGGCTCTTAAATGTTGTCAAAAATGTCATTTCGCAAAAAGAAAAATTACCAAAAAAAAAAAAAAAAAAAACAGCCGGATATTGAATGCAAAGGATCATACATTTATTTATTTGAAGAAAGTAGAAATGACTATGGATGGTCGTCTCATAAGTGATGATGTGATGAGAACTTGTTGACATCAATTTGAATATTTTTTTTATGCTTACATAAATGAAAAGGCATAATTTGATAATTTTACAGACAAAATTTATGTAAAGGATTTTACTTTATCTAAAGTCATGAGTAGAGAAAAAAGGCGATTTGTAAACAGATATTTTGCCAGATTGACATATTGTGCCAAGTTTTTATTTCTAGTTTACCGTAAATGACTTATCGGAAGAACATATCAAGGCATCATTGATGGATTTTTAAGTATTAAAACGAAACCGTTGAAAATGGGCTGATAATGACCTGAAAACAAAAACTGTTAGAATTCAATTCTCGGAAATAATAAAGGCATAAGAAAATGATGGATATGTTCCCAAAACGACTGTGGTGGTCTCAAAAAATATGTCAATCTGAATTATGCATTATTAAATATCTTTATTAATCAAATATGACTTACTTTCGGTTTGTCTATGTTTTATTCCTTAAAATAATACGTTTTTCTGCTATTCGAAAATATCTACGAAATACATAATTCTTTCAACTTTCTACAAGTTTGTTGACTAATTTTATAAAAAAAAACACCATATTAACCATATTTGCATCAGATTCTGACTTTAAACACCAAAAATATTCAGATTTGTTTCGAGAATACTGTATAGCTCATTCATAGCCTAAAAGCATTCCCGGAAATGACGTTTTGCTCATTATTATTGTTTATTTTCTTTTTAACAAAATTAAACAAATTATTTGTTGTAGTAGTCTTCGTTTTACATAATAATATTGATACAAAATTATAATTTTAATCTTTATACATCCCAAAACAGGCGTTCCGGGAATGACGCTTAAATGATGTACGCTCCTTTTATAACAAATTCAACTTCAATTACCACTTTAATTTAATTTATTCATGCAGAAAATTAATTATAGGACATTAAACCAATTCCATGAGGTTTCGGAAAGACCATTTGTAGCGCTGTCTGAACGTTAAATTTATAAAAATAAAAATGTAACTACATTGAGACATATTTCTTCTGACATTTTTTTGTTTAAATATTAATTACGGTTCCTCTCAGTTTTTTGTATGGCACTTGAGTATTCTTCAAGAAAATTTTGCCTTAGTAATGCTAAGAATACAAGTAGATAGATTTAATTGATTTTAGTGTATTTTTTTGACACTTGAATATCAGTTTTTGAGTTATTGATGCGTTTCCGGAATGATTTTTCGGGTATATTAGATCGAATATAACAAAAACTAACTCTGTTTCAAACAAAGTTAATACATTAGAAGATTCATCTCAATTATATTAACCAGTACGTCAGAAGTGAATTTAAATTTTTCCACTTCCATGATTTTGGCCCATATACACATGTAATTTTCAACAGAAAGCCGACAGGATGAGTAAGACACTGGACTGGTAATACAAGAATCTCTAGTTCAAATCTGCCGGTCGATGCGTTAGATGCTTTACCCAATAATGTCGATTGGAACAAAACCTCACCATGATTGTAGAGTATAACTTCGATATTATTTAAAGCTGTAACTAAAAACTAAGTCCTCCAGGGTATAATTTGCCAAAAACTGCAAAAACGGTAACTGTCAAAGAAAAAGATAACTTTTTTCAAAAACGGCTTAACCATTTTGATTCAAATTGTTGTGTCTACTTTTGATAGAAGGCTCATACTTCTGAAATGAAAGAAATGTTGGTAAAAATTTTACTAACGGAACCTTCCATAAAACCGTTTTATTTTTTCATTTTTGACTTTCTTTTGACTTTGCATGATTTTTTTTATATAGAAGCTTCTTAACAAACTTAAAATTGTTTGATATCAAAATTTTCAAAAATATAATTTTTGGATTTTTAAAAAATCTTTCAATTTTTTTTTTTGCCGAAAAAGGGTTAATTGATATCAAATTGCAGGTAATTAATGTGCTGCTGCACTCATTAATTTGCACTCATGGATTTCAGATTATGCTTTATTATGTTTAATAATTAAATTAAGATGTTCTTTAAAATATTTGCATCCAAAAAAATATACAAATCTGTGATTTAAAAATTGATGTCCAAAATCGTTTGTAGCGGAATCACCCTTTATTTTATTTTTACATTTCTTATAAAATGAAGAAATAATTCTTACAACTTAATATAAAATGCTTTAACGTCAACAGCAACTTCGTTGTTTTGGTTTTGTACCCAGAAATATTGTTACCAAATTTGTATTATAGCTTGGCACAGGTTTTTTTAATTTTTCGGAATGGGTCGAAATGGAATTAGAATTAAACGAAATAGTCAGGAAACGTCATAAAACTCAAAGAAAACACGTTTTGGAGACATTTTCCAGTGCGAGCGTTTTTGTCGTTGTCAATGTCGCTAGAGTTGGCCTTGTATATTTGTTAACACGATAACTAAGCCTATTTGAAAATTCAATGTTTTTTACTATTTTTGAAATCACTACGAACCAAAAATCTAAGAATTCACAAAACTACTCCAATTGTGAGTGAAAACAATAAATTAACATCACAAATTTGACAGATTCTTATTTAATACATTTTTGACCTAAACCAAAAAGAAAAAAAAACACCACAACTGGGTGGTCACCATCAACACAGTTGGAATGTCAACTCATCTTTCTGCCAGATGTCAAAAAATGTACTCAATCATTCTTTCTGCGAACTGGTATTAAATAATTTCCCTTATACTGAACTTAAACATGCCACATCAATTCATCAGCGTCATGCTTCCTCCAACTAATAGATTTTTTTTTATTATTATTATTTCTTTCATTTAATGAATATAATATTTATGTATTTTGTTTTTTTTTTTTTGTTGCTTTTGCATCACCCTTAATGAGTTTTAATCATTTCCGTCATTTTTCCACCCATTTCACTAAAAGATTGTTTTATTTTCCATCTGTCATGCCAGAGGATGCAACACGGTATTCTGCCTCCCTCCCACCCTCAGTTAACTAAATCAGATGTTTCATCTCATAGCGATGCACTCTGGGGCTCATAAATGGAAAGAAAGAAGATGCATGCTGTATAGTAAAAAGGCGCATAAACAACCCAACATTAGCCAGAACTCGTCACGAATTAATATTTTATCGCTTAAAAGTGCTTGCCTCAGGGCAGCCAGTTTACAGCGATACTTTTTTTTTTTTTTTTTGTTTTGTTTTCTTCTGCGAAAAAGACCTCTCTTCTGGTGATGCTGGAACGAAATAAGTGTATTTGTGTGTATTCGGATATGGGTATGGGTATGACGCGTGTATTGATCATGACCGCAACGCAAGCACAGTGGGTGCAACGTCGGTTGGTCGGTCGTCGTCAGCCGTACATCCGATACTCTCTATAAATGTTGCACAACATTTAACACGAAACCAAAAGAAATTAAACGAAACAAACAAGAGATTTGCGGTTGAGCTGAGCGCTGAGGCATCTTTGAGGTTCGAAGAGTTAAAATTGATTTGATGCATTCGGCATAGCAAGCTGCAAAAATCGTGTACGGATGTGTGAATACCACCTCGATAAACAAGTGGGCTTCAATGCAGCTGATACATGGATAATGGATATGGGATATGGAAGATGCGATGGAAGTGCAACGCCCGCTCATCTTGGTCGTCATTGGGTCGCTTGGTTTGTCGGTTTTATGCTTTTATAGTCAGCAGGTCAGCGGAAGATCTGATTGAAATCATCTGCTCACATTTACATTCAACATTTTTTTATTGTAATAACTGAGCTGAGACTGCAAACAGGCGTGCCATTTTATTTAGATAATAGTAATTTGTTTCTTAAAATTTCAGCTGAGAATGTTAAATATTAATAAAAATACAAATTACTTCGATTGCGGGTTTAAGGTTGATCTGATACTTCCAATATTCTATGCCTAAAAATACAGCCGGAGTTTTTATGAAAGGTCAAAATTTGGTGTCCTAAGAAGACACATTTTCAGGTTCTTGCAGACTTCTTCTAAAACCTGTTGAAAAAATGGATTCTAATTCTGCCAAATACTATATCCTCTATTTTATGAATAATAAAGAATTTGTTTAAAGAACAAAAGTTTCGGGAAGGACAGTAGTAAACCTCCCCCTTTCGTTTATACCTCGGTCTTAGCTTATTTTTAAGTCTTCTATCATAAGCAAAGAAATGAAAATTGAGTTAACTTTTTAAATAATCGGATGGCAGTAAAGATGCAATTATAATAATAGCAACCGCCACCGTTCTTTGACAACTACAGCAATTCTTAGTAGATATTCAATTTGAGAGATATTTTTTTTTCTAACAATTACTTAAGTGGATTAGAAATCAACACCTGTTACACTGATATCTTTTATTCAAAGAAAGTTCTGAGAAAGAGGTATAGCAAAATCATTTACCTATGTGCTTTGTATGAAGCAATTACTTAAATAATTCAATTACATTTATAGAATATTGCACTCAATCAACCACAATTGTGTGATATGAAAATATTTGTCAAACGATATCAAGAAAATATTGTTTTAGAAGAAGATAAACCGCAAAAACGTAATTTTCTTGAAAACTCTTCTTCATTTTTGGTCTTAAATGCTTGACAGAATATTTTCTTCTCTTATCTGTGATATTTATCTATTTCAATTATTAAATTTGTATTTAAAATTTTCTCATGGCACATCCAAACCAAATCAACTCTTTGATTCCGATTTTGTAAACACAAAATTTAATTCGACTGATAACTGGACTCAAATTGAAGAAAGATTATTTAAATAGGACTCAAGTTAATAACTTATCGAAACGGTGTAGAAATTTCTATAGAAATTTCAAAAATTGCTTGCAGTCTAAACAAAATTGGAGAATAATTACAGAAAGGTTCAAAAAAATGAATTCATAAATTTGTATGGCTGAATCAATGGAGAGTGCAAAAGGTAATCTATAACATTTGTTTTACACCGAAATTCCCTCAGCCACTTTTAAAGAAGAGTAGAGATGGGAGGTGCTGTTTTATTTTTTGTTGACGTACATTACACAATGATTATGATTTTACAAAGTATTTTCTTCAAAAAGGTTGAAACTTTTATGCCAAATTAGTGAACCATTATTTTAAAGGAGGATTTTGCTTATTTTTTCTTTTTTGTGAACAAAAATAAATTCATCATTTCATAGTAAAGGACTAAGTTTATAGATACGCAATGACTTATTGATTATATTCTCAGACAATCTAGCAATTTTAAGTACCTTTATTTTTTTTTCGCATAAATATTACTCCCATAAAGTGGATTTTGTCATATCGTCCATCGGTCAGAACTTACTTCTCAAAATTGAGGCTAAATGGATGTGCCAGTAGTGGAAACAAATAAAAGGTTTGCATCTTAAATTTCATAAAAACCACATACAGTTGTTCATTATGAGAATAATGAAACAATATGGAATATCACTGAAAAAAACGTGAAAGTTGCAGAAAAAGGTGTGAAAAGTTAAGGAATAAATGTGAAAAGACAGGGAAAAAGTGTGTTATACTTCAATAAAAAAACAAAAACGTATGATCGAGGTCACGAATAAATTTGAGCTTTTTTAATTGTATCTTTCGCATTTACCACATTGTTTCACATATTTTTCCACGGTTTTTCACGTTTTTTTCCGCGATTTTCGACGATATTTTACGTATTTTTCTGCAGTATTTAACGTTTTTTCATGACTTCTAATGCTATTTCCACGATATTTCGGATCTTTCATACCGATACTTTCTACTCTATTCCGCGGTTTTTACTGCAGTATTGTACTGTGTTTTGAATACTTTTTCATGATGTTTTTGCCCCTTATTCAGTTTTATTTTTACTTGGTCTATAAAGTAAGTATCAGTTTCGTGTCACAAAAAAAATTGAGGTTCTAATCAACACCAACATAACGATGATGAAGAAGAATACAAAAGTGTGCCTTCCGTCGGTCTATGCGTCCGTGCATCCATCTGTTCCGTACACATTTCCACTGCCCAAACGCGTGAACGGATTATCTTCAAATTTGTTTTAGATGATTTTTATGTAATTTCGAAAGTTAGTTTTAGTTTGCTTATGAATATCTCATCTAGAACAAGTACCTCCCATACAACATTTTTGAGTTATTCGACATTTCTCGAAAACGTAATAAAACTTTTTAATATGATTTCTTTTATAAAGCTAAATTTTTAGATTTTTGTTTCCAAAATCGTTCGAGCTGTTTCAAAAAAAAATGTTTTAATACAAAATTTTCTAACGATTTTTCAAAAAAAAGTTGGGTATGCCATTCTAAAGATATTATTTATCAACATCTAAAAACTAATTTTGAAAAAAATTCATTGACCCATAATCGAAAAAAATATTAAAAACAAAAGCAAAGATTTTCAATCTAAGTTAAAACACAATAGCGGTGGGCTACATGAGCCAGTTCGTGTGATCCAGTAGTGCCTTTTATTTTTCCTTTGTTATTTTACGCCTTTAACTACGGTACACGGTTTTTTTCATGATGTCTCATGCTTTTTTTCACGGTACTCTGCGATCTTTCATCGGTACTCCGCGCTTTCATCAACAACTTTACACGTTTTTTTTGTGCTTTTTACGGAGTACTAAGAGCTTTTTTCACTTTTTTATCACTTTTCATGCGTTTTTCCGCGTTATTTCGCGATGATCGTTAGGGTGGAGTGAAAAACGGTCTTTTCTTATTTTTTGATATACATAGACAAATGAACAGCGCTTGCAAATTATTGAATTTTACTATCAAAATTCGTGTTCGGTTCGAAATGTTCATCGCGCGCTGCTTCCATTTTATGGTCGGCACTCTCGACCTTCTGAGCAGTCTATTCGGAAGATTGTGACCAAATCAGCTAGTGTGACAGAAGACCGCGAAATGTCGATTCGGCGCCGTTCCCAGCAGTTAGGCCTTTGTTACAGCACTACGTGGAAAATTTTGCGGAAGGATTTGGCCGTAAAGCCTTTTAAGATACAGCTGGTGCAAGAACAAAAGCCAGCCGACCTACCACAACGCCGAATTTTTGGGTGAATGGGCTCTTGGAAAGCTGGCCGAGGATCCGCTTTTTTATCGAAAAATTGTGTTCAGCGATGAGGCTCATTTTTGGTTGAATGGGTACGTAAATAAGCAAAATTGCCGCATTTGGAGTGAAGATCAGCCAGAAGCATTGCAACAGCTACCAATGCATCCCGAAAAAGCCACTGTTTGGTGCGGTTTATGGGCCGGCGGCATTATTGGGCCATATTTCTTCAAAAATGATGCGAATCGCAGCGTTACTGCTAACTTGATGGACATAATGGTGAACGCTACCGAGCGATGATAACAAACTTTTTTCTGCCCGAAATGGAAGTTCTTGACTTGCATGATATGTGGTTTCAACAAGACGGTGCCACATGCCACACAGCACGCGAAACAATGGCGCAATTGCGAGGCGAGTTTGGTGAACAGTTAATTTCACGTTTCGGGCCGGTCAATTGGCCGCCTAGATCGTGCGATTTGACACCATTAGATTATTTTTTGTGGGGGTATGTCAAAGCTAATGTCTATAGGGACAAGCCCGCTTCGATTGACGCACTGGAAACCAACATCCATGCATTCATTCGTGAGATACCGGCCGATATGTGTGAAAGAGTATGCCAAAATTGGACTCAGCGGATGGGCTACCTGAGACGCAGCCGCGGTCAACATTTGCATGAAATTATCTTTAAACATTAAATTGCAAGGTTCAAACTATCGATTCAAATAAATATTTCATTCATTTTTTTTTTTTTGTGTTTTTTTTTTTTTTTAAGTTCTAAACCTCTTAAAAAATCACCCTTTATATCACTCATTATTAAGGATTTATATTATAAAAATATGTAATTCATAACTCAAAATTCTCTCAAAATTGAGGTCCTTCTGTAATTAGAAGAAAAAATAAACGTTTTTTTCGATTTTACTCAAATTTCGCTACTGCAGGATCTTCCAAAAGTTATGGTTGAAACTGAAAATGCAGTAGGCCTTGGTCATGATCTCCCAAAATTTAGAAACTGGTTTGTTTCGAAACACTATCGGTTTTCGATTTACTGCAATTTTTATCGGTTGAAAATACAAAGAGTACAAAAAGTGGGGATAAAGAAGTGGATAAAGTATATATCTACTTTGAGAGAATTAACAAAAAAGATAAAAAATCCTTGTTTCTATAATAAAATACTGGGTGAAATTATTTATTAAAAAAACAATACATGTAGGTACAATTTTTCTTATCTTTAAGTCAAATGATTTCCATAACTGATGGGTTCTCCCCCCAACAACGTCAACGTTTTATCGATTAACTGTTGCAAAATCTTTTTAAAATCTTTTCATTTCGTGCACGGATGCCCTTAAATATCAACAAGAAAATATCAGATTCGCTCCAACTTATACGTCAGAAAGGCATTTCTAGGAAAAGGATTATTTCTTAAAATATGTTTGTATGTATACAAAAATGTTGCTGTACGCCCGCCATCCTCAACAATTCCGTTTAAAATGTTTAAATTATCTAACAAAATTATTCACCCTGTTGTGTGATTACATCAGATTCAGATTAAATGCCAAAACACGCCCCAATGAATGCTTCCAGATTATTATATTCGCATGCAAGTAGACTGGGATAAGTATTCTTATAGGTACATCGCCTTTAGTCTCAATGTCTTAAACATGTATTCAAAATTTTCAAACGCATCGTTTAGCAAATAAGTTGAGATAGAATTCATTGCAACTGTCAAGAACACAACAACTGGAAGACGAACCGTAACAAAAATAGATAGTTTTCTTCGTTGTCATCTCATCTTTCGGTTATCATCTCTAAGCCATCATCCTTTAAGTCGTCTGCAGAAGTTAGATATTTGAAAACTTTGAAATAAGGGATGATGACCTTCAGAAGAGAAAAATTGACCACTAAAACCACTGGCTGGCTGGTTGGTTGGCTGGCGCTGCTTGCGGCTACACTGATGGATGGATAAACTTGTCTAACTAACATACATCTATGGAAGTATATGGCAACGTCCAACGTCTTCAATTTGTAGGTACTGCTGTCCATGATGATAATGATGATGATGATGAAGGAAGAAGCAGAAGGATGAGAGAAAGAACTTGATTGCTGCCGCACCAAAACTGTTTTGACTGATGTAGTGGATGTAAGTTGAAAAATTAGCTTAGAAGCAAAACAACGCTCCAGCAAATTAAGCAAATGTTGTGGTTTCATTATGCAGATTTATGTACCTACTCTGCTGTGTCTGTAAATACCTGCAAACAAACATAATGTGGTGGTATCATTTCGCAATGGCCGACATTTGTTTTTTTTTTTCTGTCTCAACCACTTGGCTGTGTGTGCTTAGCTTACTTCCAAATATGGAAAGTACCCGCCACCGCCGCCGCTGGCATGCAGCTTGAATACCTATGCACGACCGATGCGACGGACGACGTGAGGTCCGAGGGAAGATTACGCGCATGGCGCATCTTTTTTTCTGTTGCAAAATTCACAGTCGAATGCTGCGATGCGATGTTGAATTGAAAAATTCC
Organism: Meliscaeva auricollis; assembly: GCA_948107695.1. Taxonomy (NCBI): domain Eukaryota; kingdom Metazoa; phylum Arthropoda; class Insecta; order Diptera; family Syrphidae; genus Meliscaeva; species Meliscaeva auricollis. The sequence continues at coordinate 27,607,241 of OX403617.1, read as the reverse complement.
ATTAAAAATAAAATTTGTCTCAACAAAGTTACCTATACCGTTACGAGTTTTTGTAGCCTTCTCTTTTTCAGTTCTCATTGTAGCGATTGTTTGTTTTTTTTTTTTTTGTTTTTATGGGCCAGCGAATCTGTATTCTCAGCATATGGCTTATATTACGCGATACCACCACAACGCCACAAGAAGACAAACAAAAAAACTCTTGTCAATCAATAGAGCCCTGGTCCACTGGAGCTTCCTTGTCTCATATGAAATTGCATAATAATTGAGACCTACTAGTTACGTGGTATAACTTGCTGGAAGATCCTGTGAATTTTAATGGAATATAAGTACATTTATGTAACCACCACATTAATTTGCCATATCATGTCTAATTTTTTGTCAAATTGTGTTTATGAAATGAGCTGTATTATATTTTAATTTATTGTAATTTTGAAATTATACAGCAAGAATAATATTTTCCTGCTAGGTAAATAGCATGCACGACTGGGTAGCACCAAATTGATTTTAAAGTTCAAGGATATCAGCATTGTTGTCTTCAGATGCTATGATACATGTTTCCAATATTTGAGCTTTGCAATATGTAACTCACATTCTAATCGTCATTTATTCAAGACATATATGACACGAAAATTTGCATGCAAATCATCTAAGGAAACATTTTTACAAACAACGGCCAATCTCCAGAAATATTTTGATTGCTGCTTTTAAAATGTAATTCTCTTTGTTTCGGCAAAAAAAATACTCAAGGGAAGGTGAATGGCTAGACCCCAGTGCCAGTATTAAAATATGTCACTTTTTCAGATAAAAAAAATCATTCTTTTTACTTGCGATATGGGTACCATATATAAAAGTTATGCATTCGTACAAAAAAAATAAAATTCACGACTGGGTCGCACGTACTTGCTCTTGTTTATAAAGTTACTATGTATGCTAAGCCTTTTTAATTAAAAATTTGTGAATGCAGTTTTAGAAAAAAAATTAAAAAAGCATAAAATTCGATTTTCAAATGACTAAAACAGCTTCTAAATTGAATTTAACCTCAAAACGAAGTGTGCATTCTGATTTCTTCTATAATGAGCGGTTTTTTTAAAAAAATTTCTATATAAAATTTTGCAAGGACCTTTTTAAAAAAAATTGTACGCCATTTTTAAGATATTATTTATTAACATCTATAAACTAAATTTTGAAAAAAAAATATTAAATAGTTTTTTAAAAAATAATTTTTCAAAAAAAAAATTCAAATATTTCTTAAAATTCCAAAAAAAAAAATCGAAATTATTACGACAACTTAAAAGCTTTCATGTTAAAAAAATGGTAGAAATTGATTGAGTCATGAAGAAGAAAATCAGGATTAAAAAAAAAAACCGTTCTATGGCCGTTAAAAACGGGTTTAAAAATAAATGATTTTGGTTGAAAGATAGACCATATCCAAAAAAATTATCATGATTTTTTGAATCAAAATCGTAGGTACCTTTTTTGAGAAAAATTAGTTTTTCTAAAACCAGTATATGACAGGTACCGTTATTTTTGGTCCAAAAAAAAATTCAAAAAATCTCTGGGGATAGTCTCCAAAAAACGCCACATACCAAGTTTGAAGTAAATCGACACATCCGTTTAGGCTGTGGTCTCTGATACATACAGACAGACAGACAGACATTCAGACAGACAGAATTGTCGAACCCACTTTTTTCTCATTCTCTATCATCGTAATGTCATGTTTGATTGTTATCTCAACTTTTTTTTTTGTACAAATGCATAACTTGATATAATTATAGTACCTTACTATATCGGAATTAAAAAATAGTATAGAGCTTTTTTAGTGGTGCATCCTTTTTTCCTTAAATGGAATACCACCTGCAGTAAAAAACCGAAAAGTGAAGGAATTAAAATTTAATCTTTGCATACTTTGTAACTCCCACAAAAAGTTAAGGAAAAACATTGTGAATTGGCAGAAATGGATTTTTTTATATAAAGTTTATTCCGATTCAACAAATTTCCCGACAATTTTTCTCGATGTAGTTACAGGATCGCTAAAAGGCAACGAGCCTTTAATTCACATGATTTGGAAAACCTAAACTAAAACCGTGTTTCTTTAAATTTAAAAAAAAAAAAAAAAACATTCCGCCGGATGTGCGATCTGACAGAAAAATTGTGTTCTTGTAGTTGAAGAAATTTGCACACATATTTTTTTTCTTTACAATAAGCAACAAAAATCCTTACTTATAGCCACTCCAACAAAAATGTGTAGAAATTTCCTTTCTTAAAACCCCCGATTTCAAATTCACAGTTATGTACAATTATACCTACATCGACAAAAAGAAAACTGCATACCTCTCTATCCAATCTACTTCATGAAATACATTTATTAGTTACTGTCACGTCCGCACAGTCCCAAAAGAATGCTTTTAGCAAAACTTTCATCGTCCTAAATCATAATTTTAATACATAAATTATATTTCCTATGAAGATGGAATATCAAGACTAAGTAAGTAGGTGGTGTAATGTAGGTAAGATAGGTTGCGGGTAGATAAGTTATATAGACATAGGAAGAGGTTTTATACTCCAGCCAAGAATAATAAAGGAATTCATATAAAAAAAACATTGCAAACAAAATATACAAACTCACCAAATAGAACGAACAGACGAACGAACAAACGAAAACAAAAAAAAAAAAAAATAGTAATCCAAACAAACTACGCTGCCTGTCAGAAGTCCAAAAGACAGCAAATCCTTATTTTCCTGGCAACGTTGCAAAGCTCCTCATACTAGAATATAGGTATTCTCGTTGCACACACGCCGCGCCGTGCCGCGCGCCGCCTTGGCACTATTTATACGATATAAAACGAACACTCACACACACTATGACACTGCATTTTTTTTTAGTGTAACGGCAAATTATACGTTTACAACACTAATACACTTGTTAAAATATTTCCCAAATAATAGAGTTTCCCGTTAATATTATGCTCTATCTCTTTCTCTATTGGGTATAACTTTTTTGCCTATTTCATAATTTATCCACTTTTTGACATTTCTACTAACTAATACTACTGACTGACGTTTTGTAGTAAATCAGCATACCTACAAAATCGTAACTTTATCGTCCTGTGGCAGCGATGGCGGTAATGCCATCAATAGAACCCACACTTCGTTGGAGAATTATATGGAAGAAGTACATTTTTAGGCGTTTAGCATCCATTGGTCCTCCTCGCGAGAGAGAGACTAAGGTACTAGACATTCATTTAGCCATTATCGCACCTTGCACAAGTCGCTAAAAACGCACTTAACACAACACGTTCTTGAGAAGAAGAGGTTCACCTTCCAAGTTATCGTTTCGGCGGGGGCTGCTTAGAGTAAAATATCCTCTCGATCTTCTCAAAGTGTGCCCAGGGAAGGAAAGAAACAAACAAAATTAACTATCCAAAGAACGCACTGAATTCTGAATTGTGGATTGTAGATTTTTGCCGGAACCCGAAGAGTGAATGAGGCAAAGTATATAGCCAAATGTACAAGAAAAACGACACACGAAGAGATGTATCACTTTCGGCCGGCCGACTATGACTTATACAAACTCCTCCTGCGGGTTGGTTCCTCTCCTAACAATATAGGTTTTAGCGGAGGAAAGAGTCGCTCCTTATGTTGATGGTGGTGATGGTGAAGTGGAAGTGGGCCGTGGGCGCTCGTTGGCAATGTCTTTTTCGGTCGAGCATTAGGAGAAGTCCATGATGGGCCACGAAAACAACACAAAAAAAAAAACTACACGACGACCGACGAAGACGACGATGATGAGCCCACAAGCGGGCAACGGCAGCAAAGTGAGATACACAGAGCTACGTACGGCTGGCACCACCAGAATCTCTGTTCCCGAACTCCTTTTGGCAAAAGTCGGCACTCGGCTCGATTTAGCACCACCAGTTCCAGTCCCCCCAATGATGGGACTTTAAGTAAACTCTCTGAGGTTGGACCGGTTTTTCGGGGGACTCCTTTGGATCTGAAGCTGTAAGGCTGAATGGTGTATAGCTTTGTGTATATTTGACCAGCAGCAACAGCAGCAGTAGAACCGGATAGGAAAATTCCTCAATCCATTACTATCTGAGAAAATATTTCCTTTTCATTTAATTAGTTTTCTTGTTTAATATTTTTTTTACTTTTTTTCTACAATATAACGGTTTTGTAAATTTTTCTCATAAAAACTTATTTTAGTATTAAATCAGAGACACAGTAGGCTTATAAGTCAATGAAGTCTTCTTTAGTTGTTGTGACACTCCTCACTCACTACAATTATTCTCTTGTTTATGTTTAATTGAGGCAATAAATTATAAACAGTTTCGTTTCGTTTTCAAAATAATATTTATTTTGCACGATTTCAATTCACATTTAAATCAAATCAATTCAATCAATAAATTATAATAATTGGAAATGCATAAAAAAAACAAATATTTTCCATATCAAAGAATAAAAAAACAACAACAAAAAGAAAAATACCACGCGAAAACACACGCGAAAGGGGGCCAAGAGATTGAATGTTGTTTTGTTGGCTTCAGCAGAAAGCTTTGTCGTCGTATGCCGAAAGATGATGATGTATCGTTATCGTCGTTGTTTCACGACGCGAAAACCTTTTTTTTTTTTGGTTGAGGAAAACAACAACTTTATACACTGGCGACAGTGCAACCTCCCACTGTAGAGTCAAATCTTGAACTGAACTGAGACGAGATGACGAGGCCGCATAATCAAGACCGGCGCGCGGTAATGTTGTATAGTATAGTGTAGTGGCTTTGGCTGCTATGCTATTATTTGGTATAGAAAAGAGTCTTTGGAGTGAATATCGGATGGCGATGGCGATGGATGGTGGATACACGGATAGACGGATGGAATTGAGGGTAAAAACGTGTTTCTCTGGTTACGTATTATATACGTACTGTTTTTCGTTCAAGTTTTGCCGGCTAGCCGGAGTTGTTGTTTGGTCTGGTTGGTCTGGTACTACTCTGTTGGTTGCAATAAATGAGTTGCCAATTTTGTGCGGCATAATGTTTTATAATTTTTTTTTAAGGTATTAAATGTATTGCCGTGGATAGTAGTAGTACAATTTAATACATACCTACTTTTTAAATTAAGGAACTGAAGAAGTTTTGTTTAATATTTAGTAATGTTTTCAATGAATCTGAATCCTGACAGAAAATAACAGTAACTTCTATATAACCTTATTTATACTATCCAATTTTCTCGTAAGCAACTGAACGGATTTCGATGGCAATTTTTCCAAAAAATTTCTTTATTTTAAGAGCCAGTTTTTTAATAGTCAATTAAACAGTCAGTTAGTACTTATTCATTAGATTCTATTTTTCATATTTTAAGAGTCAGATATTACGTATTCTTTGGAAAAATCATTTTAATAGTCGAATAAACTTATCTGCTCATTTCAGAGCTTGACAAAAAATATTCCTAGGAATACATTTTTAAATGTCGGCACAAATTATCTGTCATACTCGTTTACAAATCCGACAGCTTTACATCAAAAAAAAACAAACAACAATCAAAAATTTTTAACTTGTTTACTTGCTCTGCAGGGAAAGTATTGGTTTCGTGTCAAATAAAAAGTTTGAAGTTTTAATCAAAACCAACATTAAGATGATGGAGAATTCATCGGTCTGTGCGTCTGTTCGTCTGTTCGTCTGTGCGTTTATCTGTACAGAGAGCCACAGCCTAAACGGGTTGAAGGATTTCCTTGAAATTTGGTACAGATAACTTTTTGTAATTTTTAAGGGTATTACTTGCGAATATATGTAGGTACTATAGGGCTAGTTTAGGATTCGTAAAAAAAATCGAACTCGAGATAACAATCAGACATGACATTACGATGATAGAGAAAGCGAAAAAAGTGGGTCTCGCAATTCTGTCTGTCTGTCTATCAGTCCGTCAGTCTGTCAGTCTGTCTGTTTCTATCTTGAGCTAGAGCCTAAAGTACTTAAGCGATTATCTTCAAACTTGGTAGTTAAGGGCTTTTGGTGATTCCCTAGAGGGGAAATTGAATTTTTTTTAGGACCAAAATTAACGGTACCTGCATACAACCATTTTAGAAAATCTTGATTTTCTCAAAAACAGCTCTAACGATTTTGATTAAAAATTTTATGTGTAATACAACAGGCAAGGTCGTACTTTTGAAATAAAAAAAAATATTTTTTTATCTGTTAAAAACGGTACCTCAAATAGAGCCGTTTTCCTCTTTTCTGATTTTCTCGTAAGCTACTAAACATATTTCGATGAAAATTTTTCACAAGAGATTCGCAACAATTTTCAAGTTATTTCATATCAAAATTTTGAAAAAAAAAATTTTTGGATTTTTCAAAAAAGTTTCAAAATTATTTTTTTATCAAAAATCAATTTTTCGAAAACGCGTGAATGAATTTTTTTGAAATTTTGGTTTTAGATTTTCATTAATATTTTCTTAAAATTGGCATTCAAATTTTTTTTTTAAACAAAGCTTTAGAATTCTTGTACATAAAAAAAATATTTTTTTTTAACGGCTCCAACGATTTTCAAATTTTATTTTCTAAAAATTAATCTTTTTTAACAAAATCAAATGGCATACTTAGTTTTGAGATCAAAACAATTTAAGAAGTTGTTTAAGTCATTTTAGTAATAAATTTTATGTTTATTTTTTAATTTCTTATAAAATTAAAAACTTTATATATGAAGCTTTAGCATCCACAGCAACTTTGACCCTAAGAGCAAGTACGTGCGACCCAGTCGTTCATTTTATTTTGTTTGTTTTTGAATATTTCTATTAGAACGATATCTCCCATATAACGGTTATAGTTTAGTTATTCGATTTTTCTCGAAAACCGCTCTAACGATTTCGATTAAACTTGGTGTATGTAATGGAATAATTAATTGTAACAATACATCATTTTTAGTTTTTTTATCAAAAAAATTGAATAACGGAAATATGATAAAATGTAATAAACGGTTTTTCAGAAAATTTTCCATAATTTTAAGTTATTTCCGTCACTCAGAAAAAAAATCATTGTTATCCCAAGAACTTTCCATTGTTATAAGATTGTGAATTAAAAATTGTTGACTCTAATTCTAATTTTTTAATGAATCAAAGTGTCATGTTTTAAAATCAAGTTCTTGATAGAACAATTTTTACATTATTAATCATTTTCACAGAAAAAATCTTTGTTTCAACTATTTTTGCTGTCAAAAAAAATCATTCAAGAATGACATTGTTGGCCCAACAACTCGTTCTGGAAGTAACAATTATTACCAAGAAAAAAAATTGTTGATATGAGAATAAGTTCTTGGGACACTTTAGAGTGTCAATTTGACACCTTTTCAAACGCTCGGACACCAGGACACCTCTTTTTAAAATTAATCACTTTTTGACACCTTTTAGAAATTGGGATACTTTTCAGAATAAACAGACAATTTGTTCAAAAAAAAGATAAATTACACTTGTAAAAAGTATATAACATTTCTGATTCAAAGAACAAAACTTAAAAAAAAACTACTTGAATGAATTTCTTAAATCAAATTTGCACGGATTTGTTAGTTAAACGTTGACTTTTTCGCATTAGTGCGAAAGCTTCTTAAACCAAACTAAAACCCTTTTAAATTCAATCTTGTTTAATCCAAAGAATTTAAATTCAATTGAATGTCGTTGCGTTTTACTAAAAATTTGTATGGGAAACTTTTTTCCTCTCGGACACCTTTTTTGGACACTTTTTGAATATTTTCAGAGGTAACTCTGCTTGGAACAAGACAGAAAAATATATTTTCCTAGAAAGATGAGAAGCCATATTTAAGTATGAGCGAAATGTCAAATTTATATTCTGAGAGTTACCATAACCTAAGAGAATTTGAAAGTTGTTGAAGTTAAATCGATAATAACTAATTGGAACCTGCACTATTTTTGAGAGGCTTCCTATTTTTTCGAGGTAAAATGTGTTATTTAGTAGATACAGTTTTAATCGCAGTAAGATTTTGCACAAGACATTTTTTTACGTTTCATTTCATAAAATTTTAACAAAGAGAAAGCAGGAAAGTATAATAATACATTTCTTGCTTTCTAATTTCTTTTAATTATTTTCTTGAAAGATTTGGCATTAAATGACAAGAAGTGATAAACATTTCTGTAATTACATAGTCCAAAAATTTTTTTCATACACCAAAACAAAAGTTGTCATGTAAAGCAACAAGTTGGTACATGGGGGCGTATGAGTAACTTTTTCTAGTTTTTCATTTTAATACTTTGTGAATTGTTTTTTTTTTTTAGTCATAAATACAATTAGTGCATATTGTTTTTTTTTTTTGTTTAAGGAAGATTAAAATATTTTTAATATTTACACATTTTAAATCATTTTGTGGGAATTTAAAAGAACAATGAGAATGGAAATTAAATAAAAAAGAATTCTTATTGTTGATACGTTGTTTGTTATTCAAGTGCATATTACCAGAAAGAACGTCAATGCAATATTTAAAAACATTAAAATGTCTGTCATTAGTCGACTTTTGATATTTTATATACTCCTTGTGTTGTTGAAATTCATTCTTGGAAATTAACAAACAACATAAGGAAAATAAAGCTTTTTTATTGATACTTTTGCGTTTTTATGTATTACTTACTATAAAACAGCACAGCAACACTTTTTGGACTGGTTTGGTTGTTGTGGTTGTGAAGTTCGTTGTGCCGGTTGATGTCAGTAGTTGATGTGGTTCCCTCTCTTTAGTTTGTTATGCTTATGTTCTTTTACATTTTGTTTTTATTCGCGTTCTTTCGTTGTAGGTTTTTTTTTTGTTTTGTTTAATTTTTTTTCTCTTTTTTTTACAATCTTTCTTTTTGTTCGCTTTCATTGCATTTTTGTCAAATACTCTTGGTTTCGGTGCGCCTCCACTCCACCTTCTTCGTGTTTTTTTTTAACATTAAAGCCGTGCTCCGTGGAAGTGGAACCATGGATGGAGCAGAGGTTCTTCTTTTCTTTTTCTATTTTACCATCATCGTTCAACATTTCTTGTTTCGTGGTTGTTGCTGTTTCTGTTGTTGCTGGTGCTTAGCTAGCTACAAGAGTTACGAATAGATGTGCATAGATACAAAAATACTCTAGTATACTCCTTTTTGCAGCTGATGATGATGATGATGGCGCTGGCGATGGTGATGGTGATGGAAACAGCAAGGATTCTACTGACTTTTGTTAATTTTTTCCGCATAAAAATGCAAACAGCACACAGAGAGCTAAATGTTTTTTTTTTTCTTCTTTTTTTTTTTGTAGTAGAGATGCATAGATATATTCGTAAATACATTGACATGCAAAGGAATTATTCATACTTTGGCAGATTTGTAAATTTCTTGCTTGCATTTCTGTATGTATGGTGGTACGCGCTATAATGGTCCAGTGTGGCGGCGGGCGATGTATGGCGGTAGTATACTTCACGCACTTTGGGTGGATACCTTTTGCTAAATCAGAACACAATGCCTGGCACTCGAGGAGGAACTTGGAATAGCAAAAGCCATAGGCCGATGCCGATGTGGACCTCTATAGCATCATTGAAGCAGAAGTAGAAGAGTGGTAAACAGAACGCTCCAACGGATGCGGATATGCAAGTTTTTTTTTTTTTTCTCTCTTTCTTTTTTGTACCTAAATGAACACAGAGGCTTTGAGTTTGTTTACATGCCTACGAACAATGTGATATAGATTCATTCAGGGAGGATTGGGGGCATTGGGAGATGTTTGGATCTACATAATGTAGATTACTTTTGAGAAGTGAAATGAGGAGCGACTGTTGGGGATTCAGTTGGATTAAAATAGTTCTTCTTTGCTTTGGTTTTTTATTTTTTTTTTTTTTGTATTTTTTGCTACTGCAAATAAAATAAGCGCGGGAGTATCAGATTTGCTTTCACTACGGAAAGTTTATGTTAAAACAAAGGGTGAAAGCTTTTACGAGAAAGCTTTTGTCGTAAGAAATTTTGCCGGTAGAATACTATTTTGTAGTGGAGTAGTAGGTACTGTAGAGTGTAGAAAAATGCTATTTACATCACACACATTTCAATGAATGAACTAGGTTTACTTATGTATGTAGTTTGTTGTAAGTGTTATGCACACTATTGTGGTGCACGTACTAAACCTTGAGACAGACAGGTAAGCTTTGAAAAAATAGTTATGAAAAAAGTACATGCAAATGCAATTATTAAAATAAAATATGAACGACTTGGTCGCACGTTTATGCGCTTTTAGTACATTTTGTTCAACATTTTGTTTCTTGCATCAGCAGTAAAAACATAAAAACATCCCAACGTGGCATTTATTAGACAATTAATTACCTAAAGCCCAAAATATCATAAAAGTCATTATTTAATAAATTGGCCGTTAACTAGGAGCAGTAAGACCCCTTTCACATGAGGCGGTGTACAGACAAGTAGCCAGGGGTAAAGGGGGGGGGGGGGGTATCCCAATTCAAGCGTTTCTATAGGTGGAAAGTTCTAAAGCAATACTTTTCATATCTAACTTTATGTTTTTGTGGGATGTTGAGTATGAATCAGAAGTTATCCAACAAAATTTATCACGAAAAATATGAGAAATCATTGAAAAATATACAAAAATTATTTATGTATGTTGAAAAATCGAGAAAAATCAATCCTTTTAAAAAGCACAAAATGGCTCAATATGTAAAAATTTATTTGACTTAAACATCCTTTTTTTTAAACTAGGGTTTTAGTTCAAAATTACTAAAAGCCAGAAAATCGTCTTCCTCTATAGAATCGATAAGGGATATAAACATTAATTTTCCCAGACATGGTTTTGTATTTTTTGTTAAATGAATAACTCGAAAAAATTTGAAGAAATGTTAAGAATTATTCAGAAATTGAAGAAAATTCTTAATATTTTTCATAAAAATAGTAGTTTTGAAATTCTGAATTTATATTCTGTAGTCTTAGTTTTTGTTTTTTCTTTGAAATAACAGTTTGATTCTACAATTAAAAGCGACTGTAGTGTAACTAACGTATCGACTTGCAGCAAAGCATTATTAGTAAAACAAAACTCTAAAAAAATATTTTTTTTATTATTTTCCCATTTCAATTATATATAGGTATTACATGTACTTTGGCTGTAGATATAATTTTAAATTATAAAGCCTTTAAGGGGAAGATTTTTGAAGTTAAAAAACACCTCTGTATTTGAAAAATCTTATACATATATAATAATACTTAAGATGAATCTGTAAATATGGTAGTATTCGTAACATAAGAAATAAAATGCACAAGTGGGTCGAACGGACTTGATCTTATTGTCAAAAATGCTGCTAACGTTAAGGCTTCTTATATCAAGTTTTTAAAAATAAATAATCTTATAAAAAAAAAATTTAATTCATTACTAAAACGACATAAACAACTTCTTAAACTGTTTTGAGCCCCAAAAAAACTGTGCCATTTAATTTGATTAAAAAAGCCAAATTTTTAGAAGAAAAAAAAAATTGAAAATCGTTAGAGCCGTTTAAAAAAAAAAAATAATTTTGTATGTATAAATATTAGCAAATATTGTTTAAAAATAAAGTAAATCGAAAAATTGATTTTTCAAAACAAAATTTTGAAAGATTTTTTAACAACCCAATAACTACGTTTTTGAAAATTTTGATATCTAATTATTTTAAGGTTGTTAAGAAGCTTCCACAAAATAAAAAAAACATCAAAATAGTTTGAGTCGCTTAAGAGAAGGTCAAAAATGAGAAAAACAGTTGTATGGGAGGTACCGTTGGTAGAATTTTTACAAACATTTCATTTATTTTAATAGTATGACCTTATTAACAAAAGTACACACAAACATTTAGTCAAAATCTTTAGAGCCGTTTTTGAAAAAAGTTAACTTTTTCTTAATGCTTATAAATATGACAGGTACCGTTAGTTGTGGTCCTAAACAAAAATCCAATTTCTCCTGTAGGGAATCCCCAAAGGCCCTTAACTAACAAGTTTAAAGAAAATGGGAGTATTTTCAGTTGCCCGTACCCACCATACGTGCTAATAAAAGTAAAATTTTAGTTCAAGTTTGTTAACAAAAAAGAAACCATAAACGAAAACTAGAAGTATTTCTCCCTTTAATTACATACATTTTCGATATCTTCATTTTTATTATTCGCAAAAAATCATCAGAATTCTGAAAAGCAGAATTTTGAATGCAGAGTTTTGAAAAACTGAATATTTTAAACAGTATTTTGGCATAAGAATTTTGATCCCAACTCGTTTTTGTTTGGGTAAATGTAGAAAAAAATGGAATTTTTGAAATTGGTCATCTTATACAGTCCAGGTGGTTTAACAAAACTATATTTACATTGTTTGTCTACTTTTTAAAGCAGTAAAAATATTGAGAAACTGCTAGTTTGTTTAAAAAAAATTACTCTGTTTTTTTTTCTGTAGAAATACATATAACAATCTATAAAGTAAGCTAAAATTATTTTTGGAAAATTTTCATTCTGTCATTAAAACTATCACTCTGCTTTACTGGTTGACAACTGCTGAAAAGATTTTGATTAAGGGTGGAAGCCGTTTAAAGTTAAAGTTGTTTGATTACTGATGAAAGCCAATACCTGAATACCGAATACGAGAAAACCAGAACTCTAACACCGTTCCAATACCGATAAACCAAACAGAAACCTTGAAAACCCAATAAAAAAAGCTTCGAATTGAAAAGATAGTCAATTGTGCACTTTGTAAAGAAAGCATGAAATTTTCATTATTGATGGTAGTACTCCATATAAAAGTGATTTTGCGATATTGGGCCACTTTGGATTCCATCTGTATGTGAAGATACAAGAGTATTTTTTGTATTCCGGATTCATATCAGTCTCAGCTCCACATCCCTTCTATATAGTGACCAGTTTAAACTTTGTAGCAGTCTTAACCTTTTTTTATTTATAAACATTTCTCATCAAAAGTTCATATCTTTTAAATCTTAGAAAATGGCAAATAATCTGTCAATCAATTCGAACACAACACAATGTTCTGAATTTTCTGTGAAATCTTATTTCCAAAATCAGCTAAAACCACTGCTGTTATCTGTCAAAAAAAATTCAAAGAACTCTGCACGATCTTGAGCCGGCAAAGACAAAATATTGCCACCGATGTCATCCTTTTCCTGTTCACCCTCTTGGCCTCATACATGATACCAACCGACAGCCATCCACCAACTTTATATAGAATAGTGTGGTTTTCTATTTAAAGCATTGCGCCGCTCGCTGTCGCTTTTCTTGTCGGTCGTGACAAAATCCAAACTCCCAACGTTCTGTTTATTTTAATTTTGCATCTCATCGATCGTATATAATAAAAACTAAAAATACTGCCAGTGGCACTTTACCATCAGCTATTGGCTACACAGCTATACTACCGCCATATAGTCTTTAGAGGACATGTAACATCTGGCCAAGTTGACAATTTGAATTTGGCTTCTGGTATTTTGGCAGAGCAAAGCTGGCAAAATACTTCACTTCGAAACAACCTCTGGAATAAGTGCAGCGACACCATAGATACACAGAAGCTTAGTCGATTAATCACGATTTTGAGAACGATGTTCTTTGATCGCCAAATGATCAATTAAGACAATCGACAACAATTGAGCAAAATCAAGAATTTGTCGTGAACCAACAATACCACATCAGCTGGATGTTTGGTCTATGTTGTCTGCAATGAAAAGGGAGTTTTAAATGGCAAATGCTTGATAAATTAAAAAAAAAAAAAAACAATAATGGATTTAACTAAATAAGGTATTAAAGACTTCAAGTGAGAAAAAAATTGAAATTGTACATTTCACCTTCGATCATGGAATTTATATTCACATTTTTGAAGTTATAGGTACTTCTTTACCGGCGAACTGTGGCGTCTTTCCGCAAAAGTGCTTGCAAATTTAAATTTTCGATCTATTCAATAAAATTTATTTAATAATTCTAACCCATATACTTTTCGCGATGTACAAACATTTTTAATTGCGATATGGGTACCATATATCAAGTTATGCATTCGTACAAAAAAAAGAAGTTGAGATAACAATCAAACATGACATTACGATGATAGAGAATGAGAAAAAAGTGGGTCCGACAATACTGGCTGCCTGTCTGTCTGGTTGTCTGTCTGTCTGTCTGTATGTATCAGAGACCACAGACTTAACGGATGCGTTGATTCACTTCAAACTTATTATGTGGCGTTTTTTTGAGACTATCCCCAGAGGTTTTTTGAATGTTTTTTTGACCAAAAATAACGGTACCTGTCATATACCGGTTTTAGAAAAACTCATCTATCTCAAAAACGGTGCCTACGATTTTGATTAAAAAAATCATGGTCATTTCTTCGGGTAAGGTCTATCTATAAATGAGAACCATTTTTTTCAAAAAAATAGTTATTAACTGTACCTGCCATTGAACTGTTTTTTTTAATTCTGATCTTCTCCTTCATGACTCAATCAATTTCAACCATTTTTTTTACTTGGATGCTTTTAAGTTGCCGCAATAATATTTAGTAAAAAATTTCGAAAATAATTTTTTTGGATTTTTAAAAAAAGTTTAAAATTTTTTTTTTGAAAAATCATATTTTCGAAAACTACTCAATACTTTTTTTTGAAATTTTAGTTTTTGGATGTTGAAAAATAATATCTTAAAAACGGCTTACCAATTTTCTTTTTATAATAGTCCTTGCAAAATTTTATATGGAAAAAATTGTTTTTTCTAAAAAACGGCTCTAACGATTTTCAAATTTTTTTTTCTAAAAATGTATCATTATAGGAGAAATCAAATTGCATACTTTATTTTGAGGTTAAATTCATTTAAGAAGCTGTTTTAGCCATTTGAAAATTGAATTTTATGCTTTTTTAATTTGTTTTTTTCTAAAACTGCATAAATAGTAACTTTATCTACAAGAGCAAGTACGTGTGACCCAGTCGTGAATTTTATTTTTTTCAATTTTACCCCATTTTACCCTTATTTCCCGGTGGAATTCCCAAGAAAATCCGGTTTTATCTGTTACTTTTATCCCATTTTACCCTAACTTCACGGTGGAATTTTTAAAAATCCGTTTTTACGGAATTTTACATTATACCACCTACAATTTGGTGTATTTAGTTTTTTCTATTACTTTTAGTGTAGAAAATGAATCAGTCAGATTATCAATAACAATGGCTGACTTCTAATTAAATAAATTTATTGTCTTGCACACAGAATGCAAAATAAAAAAGAATAAAACCAGTATAAAATGTGAGTGTATTGCCACTATTTAAATACTTATAGTGTCTGTATGAAAAAAAAACAGTAGCAGGTAATGGGCTGAAAGAAAGAAATATAGCTTCAAAAACAGAGGTTGAAAAAACAATGATTTCAAGTGTTACGAACTGCATGTCCTAGCCCAAAATAAGCTTTTGGTTTAAGGCTTCTCTCTTTTCACTCCTTTTTATGTGGAAAACTTTCCTTCTTAAGTAACTTATATTTTTTTTTCAATTATTTATAAAACTTAAGAACCGCTTTAATTTTTTGCATTGTATTGTTTTTTAATTTTTTGGCTGATTATTGGGTGATAAAATTTCATATACTCATAAATTAACTTTCCATTTTCAAGCATTTTCAAAAACAATAAGAACCCATTAACTTGCCCATCACCACAAACTGAAATTTAATGGAGCGCCAAATTAAAAATCAAACAATATTTACTGTTGAAAGATTGAAACTTACTTACGACCTACATTGTTACATAAATCCTTGATTTAGTCTGATGACCCTCTTCCATTCGCTAATATTTTATAAGTAAGTACATTAGAAAAGTACATATTATAAACCTAATAGCTTCGCAGCCGTTACCACGGAGAATTTTTCTGCGATTTGAGACCAATTAATTTGATTGATTGATCGAAATATACTTTGCCTTGAAACAATCAATTACCCACGCCAAATTTACTCGACATTTACTTTTACCCCCCCTCCTCCTGAACCCCTACCTATTTGTCCAGTTCTAAAGAAAGAGTCCTCGCGAAATTAATCTTTCCCAATAACCGAAACGAAATGCCAACAATTTCTCCCTTCCTCCCATTGAGTTTACCAATTAAAGAGGTCGAACCGCATCATTTTTGCGTTCTTCCACGACCGTCACCACGTCCATTGAGTGTTGTGTCGTTTTTTTTTAGGTAAACAATTTAAAACAATAAACGACTCATGACAAATTTTTATCTACAATCGTTAATCAAGTTGTTTTTTTTTCATGTATTTGTGTTGGTAAAAAGGAAAAATGAATATACAAAAGTATCTAATCTGTCTGTTTGTCTTTCGATGCCAAAGGGTTGTTTGTTTCTTAATGCATAAACGCAGATCACTTGCCAGAGGACGCATATTGGTGGGCGGATCGTGTTGAACAAGTGTTACCCGCCGCGAAGCCTTTGAAATTGCACATCATGCATTTGTATCTTTAGCTGCGAGTATAAACCAGCAATGACCGTGTTTAAAAAAACAAAAGTGTGTGAATGAATCGGCTTAGTGATTAATTGCAATTGTTATCCAACAATTTGTTCTTCGAAAAATATCAAGAATAACAACAACAACAACAACTATAAGCGAGTGAGGGCGCAAAGCCACTTGGACTCATGGAGATTCATTGAAGATTTAACTTTTCACTTTTATTGTGAATTTTTTTTTTTTTGAAATGCTTTTGTATCTTATGATGCGCAGAGAAGAATGGAGATCTAATAAATGAGTAAGCACGCATAACCAGTAACACAGACCCTCGGCCTCAGTCTGTACAATATTCAGACTATAGGGGGACCTCAAGTGAATAATATGTGCTTAATGGGGGGGCACGCATTCATGTACATATTTTGCTTCACAAAGATGGAACACGTTGAACGAACTTGTTGAACGATTTAAATGTCAAATACGGATCGCGGCACAAGTGCTCGACAATATTTGGGAACTGTGCCAATTTGAATTCAGCTTCAGTATATGGGATGTTTTCTTCTTTTTTTTTTTTTTTTTTTGTGGACATATGGTCCATACATGAGTTCAGTATACCGAAGATGGCATGGTCGTGTTTTCTTAGAACTTTTACAGTAATCATGTTTGTGTTTGGTGTCATTTGAGGTAATAAATTTTTAAAATTGGATTAATCAGGTCTGAAAAAGTCTCCCAGTTAAAGATATTTTCAAGGCTATTTTCAATTGAGATGGAGATTTAATAGAATTTATGGGTTCTTATTATATATTTTATTTAAGGGAATTTCTTGCAATATGAAATGATATTACAGAAGTTTTACTTCTTTACCGGCGTTCAAAAATATTCAACCATTAATAACACATAGCCATTTTCAGCCCATTATTACTGTTTTTTTTTTGCACAGACACTATAAGTAGGTAAAGAGTAACACACTTACATTTAATACTGGTTTTATTTTTATTTTTTTTTTATTTATTATATACAGAAGGCGGCCATTGTTATTGATAATCTGACTGATTAATTTTCTACACTATAAGTGATACACTATACCTATAAGATTCCGGTAAAATTAAATTTTTTTAAATTCCACTGGGAAGTTAGGGTAAAGTCGTGTAAAAGAAAAAAAAAACTTTTTGTACATCTCGAAAAGTATAAAGGTTAGAACTATGAAATAAAGGTAGATAGACGAAAAAAGGCGTCTAATACAGATTATATTCAAAATGCTCCATAATGGTTTTTTTGATGAGGTTTAAAAAACACAAACGTTTTTGAAAGTTTATGTGAGTGGTATAATTGATTTAAAAAATCAGGGGATAACCATTTTAAATTGGCCGAAAGGAAAAATAAACCAAATTACAGGGGCTTGGTCGATACAATATCAATTACATATATGAAAATTTTGAAAGAATTTCACAATGCTTCGTTGAACAAATTTCCTTGCTAGAATTTTTCACTACATTTCTTAAATAATTAACAATATCCAAAATAACTAGGTATACAAAAATAACGAATGAGAGGAAGTATAACTTCTGGCGCGCGTACATGAGAACACACACCTTTTTTTTGTTTGAATTTCAATTAAAATTTAAGCCAAATCGTATTCAACAGTTTCCTTTTTTTGTTTTTTTTTTTTTATTTTTATTTGATATAAATGTAGGTTTAATCCCAAAATCGGGATTTATGGTGATAAAACGCTTTTTTCAACGGCACAGAGATACCCAACGCTTGAGACCGACGTGTGAGAGACACATTTGGGCTTTCTGCAACTGGGGCGTCAGCGGCAGCAATATTCTCGACACTACGGGCACTTCTTTGTCTCACTGTAACAGGAACATTTTGTACTGTAGGTACGCTCAGTTGTTAATCTGCTAGGACGATTATGACGACCATAAACGTGAGGCCACTGACTCCAAAATTCGGTAGTAAGTTTTAATAATTTCGAATCGTTGTTGGCTTGTATATCTTTCCATCATAAAATGGCAAACCTTCCTGAAGTGAAATGTCAAAAAGATGGCAACAAATATGGCGTCGTTTGCTGTGCCTGTCGCTCTACTTTTGTAGCGTCCCTGTTGAAAACCCCTTTAATTAAGAATATCACAGAAAAATAGTCCTTTCCAATGTTGTATCTGGTACTCTTGTATCATTAAAATTGGCTTTTATGTTTCGCAATTTTCTAACTTTTTTAACGAAAAGTTTGGACCAACATTGTTGAAAAGTAATACAATTTTTAGTAAAATTTTAAAATCCTATTTTATTCTGCGTTTAAGGATGAATTAAAATGAAAAATCTAATAATAAATTAGCCAACTTATAACAATTTGACGAATTCGGTGTTTTTTTTTTTTTTTAAGCTGAAACAGAATTTACTTTTAAATTGAAATGTTAACAATTTTTTCATACATATACATATTTTAAAGTTATTTTCTTAACCTCACACAGTGGTTTCATAATTTGTTTTCCTGCGAAAATTAAAAAAAAAAAAAACAGTTTCTTATTAAGTATTATTATTATGAACTTTTAATGTCAAGCAAAATTTCCATCTAATTGGGAGGCAAACGAAAGTAATATTTGTAGCAAAATGCCGTGTTTGAAAATAAATTGTCCCACAAACTATTGGCTAAGATAACTTTATTTTAAAATAAAATTCAAGACTAGATTTCTGCACTGACATAGGCTATAGGTTTTTTTTCTATGTGTTACCGTGCTTGAAAAATTATTATTTCAACATGTAAAGTAATTTTTTATAAAAATTGCCCCTCCTATCTGAACTCATTTTCTTATACTCGTTGTTTGATTAATGGTATGGGTAAAATTTCGCATTTTAAATACACCACCGCACCTTTTTTTTTTGGCAAATAGTGTAGGTCACGTTTAGTTTTCATTGAATAGATCATGTTTTGACATCATTTAAAGGGCGTATTTTTTAAGCAAAGTGATAATTTATTGGAGAATGTGTTTTATTATATAACCATATTTAATCTGAAACTGTAAGCGTTATGGTATATTTGTAATATAAGAACAAATAGATCGCCAATCGTGTTGTTTGTTGTTAGTCACGTATGGAAATCCTCCAAAGTTGTGGATTTCATGACGTTCAAGTACTCAAAAGTGCATTTTATTTGATATTGTTGAAAAATTGTAGTCTCAAACATATGGCTGGATATGAAAACGAAAAAAAAAACGCTTCCCGATCCCGGCGTATCTCACGGGCAAAGAAATTTAGAACACTATGTTGTTTGAAGTAAAAATTGTTTAACATTACTATTTATCATCATCACCCCATACAGTCAAATTTGTTTTTTAACATTAATTTAAAAACTGAGTTGCGAAAAAAAATGCAAGTTGTCTGTGAAGCAATCCCAACAACTGAAAAGATGAACGTAATGCGTTGAACTCATAACTTCCTGATGCATGCATAAGTATTTGATAAGAATTAATATAAATTTAAACGTCTGCAACCTTTTTTCTTTGCATTTGTAACGAAGCGGGTATCATTGGTAGAATCAAAGTTGTTTTGCACATCAAACACTTCGTTAAAAATAAAAAAAAAAACTTAAACATTTCAAAGAAATACAGAAAAAAACACAAAATCAAAAGATTTCATAAAGAAAAAACTTTAACTTTGAGTTAAAAGAAAGTTATTTTTTTTATGTTGTCTTTGATGGCATTTTTTTATTTATGTATAGCAATTTGTTTATAAAATCATTGTTCTTGAAATCATGCGGGCCTTACCTTTACTTAAGTTTAATTAAAGGGCTTCGGGCCTTTCTACCTTTTTTTTTTTAATTTTTTTCATTCTTTTACTCATCAAAGTAAGTATTTGACTTCATAGAGAATTTTTGTTTGAAAGAGAGGAACAAAAAATACTCAAGTCTTGCAGTTTTATTCTTTTATGATTTTCCTATTTCTATTTTATTCATCAGACATCAAAGGAACACTATGCATGCATTTTGCATATGAATATATAGTCTACGCTGTGTTGTCTTTCATGTAGCTAGTTTTGCTAAAATGTCATATAAAGTATGTTTTAAAAGGGTTAGAAATTTCAGTCAATCCATTTACAACGAAACGCATGCAAACATTCTACTATAGAAGATCCTAGCTATCCTAACAGTACTTTCATATGCGTGTTTTTAAAACATTAAGAGCAAGAAAAATAAGGTGTTTTACATTTCTTAAGCAATTAAAAGGCATACTTCAAGATGGAATGAAGATAAAATGTTTAATGGGAGGAGTATGCTTAAAACAATAATAAGGAAGATGGGAAGTTAATATGAGTTGAGACTTAAACACACATTGACGTATGACGCATGACGCATGACGCATGACGCATGACGCATGACGCATGACGCATGACGCATGACGCATGACGCATGACGCATGACGCATGAGGCATGACACACGACGCATGATGCATGACACATGACGCATGACGCATGTTTCGTAGACACCTATTCACGAACGATTGCAGCTTACTTGTGACAGTTGTTAAGTTCAGTTGATAGTTCAGCACCCATACAGAAGCACGGATTCAACATTGGAGCGGAACAGTCTCAGCTTGGTCTTTAAGCTAATAGAATTATTTCTCCATATTTTGGACAGCATTCCGAAAGCAGCTGTTGCCTTTTTAATACGGCTGTCGACGTCTTGTTCAGTTCCACCTTTGGTAGAGACAAAACTCCCAAGATATTGAAAGTCTTCTGCTTTCTCTACCGGGTGTCCAGAAATATTGACTTGAACGGATGAGTTACTTCTGAGGCTGATCATTTTTGTTTTTTGCCGTGTTAATTTTCAGCCCCACGATTTCTGCCCCACCCTTGTTGTCATTTGATGGAGATCCATGATCCTATGAGAAAGTAAAGCATACGTCGTCCGCGTTGTGCAGATGTTTTAGTTGGGATGTCAGACTCCATTGAATTCCACCATTTCCGTTTAACAGGGCTGCACGCAGCACATATCACTTATCACTAACAGGAAAAGTATCGGCGATAGTATGCAACCCTGCTTGACACCACTTTGAATTTCGAATTCATCCTCTCCTGCGTAAGGAAATTCAAATAAATTCTCTGTCAACACTATCAAACGCTTTTTCAAAATCAATTAACAGCAGGTGAAGTGAAGATCGATATTCGACACACTGTTCAATAATGATTCGCAAGGTGTTGATGTGGTCAACACAGGATGAACCAGTACGGAAACCTGCTTGTTCGGCGTCGAGTTTGTCTTCTAGGTGTTCCTTTATTTGCTCTGATACAATTTTTGCTACTATCTTGGCAACCGCAGGCAGAACGCAAATCCCTCTTCAGTTTTCACACTGCATCAAATTAACTTTCTTCGGGAGCTTGACGATCATTCCCTTTTTCCACTGCTCTCGGAAGCACTCAGAGTTCCAGGCTCTCTCTATGAGTGGATGCAGTAGCTCACTTGATGTCGTTGGTGCTGCTTGTAAGAGCTCTGCAGGAATACTGTCTAGTCCTACCGCTACCGCCAAAGGTGCTTGCGAACATATTTTAGCACTCATGACTTCTCGCCTAAGGGTTCTAATGTCCTTCTACCTAGTCTAAGTTCTCCAATTTTTTTTTCGGCTGCACGTAGTCAGTTTAAGGTCTTAACTTTTCACATGCGAATTAAATTCGAAAACAACTGTCAAAGTTTCATTTCCTAGGTAGTCCACATTTTGATCATCCGAATCCAGCTTGTTGCTCGCTACTAAAGATGTTTCTTTTTATGTACTTGAGTCAATTATCTCAGCGAGTTGTAGTATAGCCGTTTGCCATAGGCCCGTCTGCGACGCGAAGGCTCTTACCTATAAAAGTCTAAAAACTCGTCATTTTTTTTTTTAAGAAATTCAAGACCTTTTGTTTGAAGAAATAGGCCTATAATTAAAAAAACACGAATTTAGAACTGTGCTCTGAATTATTAACGATGCTCAACAAGAACTGTGCTTCCGGAATAAAGAGAAAATTCTGTAGATTAAAGTTTTTTTTTTTTTTTGAAAAAGGAACAAAACACAAACGAACCCATCTTAAAAGTCCACAAAGATAGTTCAAGTGATGCATCCTTTTGTGGCTAAGTAGACTACGACGACGACGACGAGGACAACGACGATGTAAAAGCTTGTGTCATTAGTAAATGTCAGTTGCGTATTCTTTTATTTCCTATGCTAGAACCTTAAGCGCCATTTAATGCAACCACACATTCAATTAGGACACTAGACATGTTTCCACAGAGTTTATCTATATATACGATACCACGGTAGAGTTCGGTACCTATACTATACCCGCAAGTGCTGGGATGCTGTAGCAGCTCAATTAGATGTGTATCTGCAGTTGCTTGCATTTACCAAGAGATGGCATAGCATACCAAACTAAAAGAGGAACGTGCACTTGCCAGTTCCTAACGGTAAACCATGCACAAATTTGTGGTAGTTTGTCAAGTGCACGCCTGTAGTACTACCGCCCGCAAAAGCCTTCCCCCATCCCCTCCTTTCAACCACCACACGCTGCATAGTTTATCTATCACTTCATTATTCTGCAGGAATGAGGAGCACACGCAGAGACCTTTTTCGAATACCTCTATACCTATCTATACCCAGGAGGATCCCAGTTACCGATAGAAACGTTTACCTTGACGAGAGAAGTGCATGGCATTTGGTTCGGAATGCAAAGAGCACGACAACAATGCGCTATGGATACCGTTATTTTTTCATACTTTTCTTTTTTTTTTTTTTTGTTGCTCCTTATTTGAAATTTTTATTTATTTCATTTTAAGCAAATAAAAGGATGTGCGAGTTGAAACGGAATATCTGTGAAAAGTTTCAAAAAAAAGTTTCAAAAAAAGGAAAAAAAGATAAAAGCAGGATAAATATAGATAGTTGTAGTCGCTTCTAGATTTGTTCACCAGGGGGTGGTTAGATCAACATCTCGGAAAGACTCTTCTTTTTCTTCTTCAGTTTGGAATGCTATGAAGGTTTTTTTTTTTTTTATTTTACAATGTTGGCTCTCTGGTGTACTGATGTGTGTATGTCTGCGGTTAAGGATCTCTAACTTTTCCCATCACTCCTTCAAAATAAGACTTCTTTAATGTTACTCTGTATGATATACTCGTGGTGTGTGTGTCGTTTTTCTTTACCACCCATCACCGCTACCACACCTACCATGCTGCGCGCCACTTCGTCGCTTTCTAAAGACGATGACTTTTGTGTTATTAGTATAATGCTAGAGCAACGTTGGTAGAGCAACGCAAGAAAAAAAAAACTAATCCATAGCCAGCAAGCAGTATGTATCAAGAGGAAGAGTAAAATTATATAAAAATGAAAACTTTGGATTCCCTTAAGAGATGCACTTTTGCAACAGCAAGCAACATGCAAAAAAGGAGCTGGAACAAAAAATAAAAACACACACACACTCATACACATCCAGGACCAAGAGAGTTATGTCCTAGTTGATGTCGTGTATAGTATACCGCCACGCGTAAGTTGTAGGTAGTCAAAGCGGTTGTGTGAAGATATATTTGCGAAAGATTGTTAAATACGGTGACCAATTGTACGGATTTATATGCAATTTTACCTTTTAATACTTCAAACTTAAATACTTACCATTATTTCAGAAAATGAAAATGATTTATCAGTTTTTTTTTATAGAAATAGACTTAAAACGGTCACTATGGCGTATGTGTAACATTTTGTGGTTTTTATTCATTTTTAAGACTTTTTATTAAGATTTGGTCTTCTTAGTGTATGGTAATTTTTGTTGGTACTAAAATATTTTTGTTTCGGAACTGTTAACATTGTTAATCAGACATGACATTACGATGATAGAGAATGCAAGAAAAGCGTGTCTATCAATTCTGTCTGTCTGTTTATCTTGGGCTACAGCCTAAGCTCCTGAAGCGATTTTCTTCAAACTTTGTGGTCAAATTTCTGAAATTAGAAAACCAAATTTAGAAATGTTAATAACAGTTACCTAACATAGAACCGTTTTTTTTTTTTCATTTTTGAGTTTCTTTTAAATGACGCAACCGATTTCAGTGAAGTTCATTACACGTAAGCTTGTTAATATAATTAAAACTATTTGAAGTTAAATATTTCAAAAAAATAGTTTTTGAATTTAAAAAAAAAATTAAATTTTGTTTTTTGAAAAATAATTTTTTTAAAAATGAGTGACTGTATTCTTTTGAATTTTTGGGTTTAGATTTATTTTTCTAAATCAAACCAAACTTAGATTGGAGCTCAAAAAAGTTTAAGTTTAAGCTTATGGATTTGTACACTTTTTTTTTAAAGATTTTTCGTTTGAAATTATTAATTCTTAAAAACTATACATATATGAAGCTTTAACGTACACAGCAACTTTAAACCTAAGAGCAAATACGTGCGAGTACAAGGCTATTATCTATTAACTTAGATTGGAATTTTAGCTGTTAGATGTTGATAAATAATTTACTAAAAATTAATCATTTGTAAATTTTGTATTGAAAAAAATATTTTAAAAAAACGATTTTTCAAAAAAAAATTCTAAAAAAGTTTAATCAAAATCGTTAAAAACATTTTCGAGAAAAATCCAATAACTCAAACCCGTTATATGGGAGTTATTCGTTCTAGACGAGATACATATTCTAAAAAAAAAAAAAAAAAAGTTTCGAAATTACAAGAAAAGCCGTCCACGCGTCTGGGCAGTAGAAATGTGAACAGATAGACGATAGACGATACTGCAGCAAGAGATGTCTAAGAGAGATACATCAAAACGAAAATTTATTTTATTTTATTTTTTTCTGATTCTTTAAAATAATGCTCATGAGTACTAGCAACAATATTATTATTTTTTTAATTTTGTAAACGTCAAAAATCGCCCAGTCAAGGTCATATTTAGTTAGCGGTCTCTGGTCTCTTAAGGGACTGAAATAGGTGGTAGATGGTTAAGGGTTAAGCAAATATACTAAAAAAAAACTTTATCAAAATTTTTCAATAATATTTTTCGTTTAAAATACATATCTCAAAATAATTGCAGCATAATTTTAAATAACAAAATGTAGGTACTAAAAGTTGTTCAAAATTTAAATAGATAAACAAAAACGGAATATTTTTGATAAACAAAATCGGTTAGACCATTTTCAACGCAAACACAAATAACATCAACATTGTTTTATATTTAACCAAGATTTTTGAGATAATTCTAGAAATGCAGTTTTGTTGAAATAACTTTAAACATTACACACACCGTTTTTGAGACTTTTGAAACATTTTTTATGAAAGCTCTTAATTTAGAAGAGATATTCAAAAACAAAAAAAAAAAACAATCTTTCAAAATTACGTAAAAATCATCTGTATATACTGAATTTGAAAAAATCCGTTCACGCCGTAAGGATCTTCTTTCTCTCAACAAAAAAAAATTACTACCCGAATAGTTTAGTTCGCGCACAGAACAGCAGAAAATAAAATTTAGCAAGAATTACGTTCAGATCCGAAAAAAATATCATTGTTTGTGTGTGGCTGGCGGTAATGGCAACGTTTGGGTTATGTTTCAAGACCAGATATCATGAATAAATGCTGCCGAAGAAGTCTTTTCCGAAGAAGCTTCCCCAATATTCGAGGATTTTTTTTTTGATAATCTTTTTTTTTATCAAAATAATCTTTTGCGAAATAAATTGTGTATGAAAAAGGTATGGAGATCACTCCAAATAATTTTGTATAATCGTCAATTTCATACGTCAAACTGCTAATTGCAGAACGAAATTCTTTATTTACGATTTCGTTGTGTGATTTTTGTTTTCAATTTGCTTTCAGCAACGCACTGAGGATTTATTTATAAGTAATCGAAAAACCTGAAAGTATCAAAAATATAATTCCCGGTAAACTTTCATCGCGAAAACGAATTGTTTATTCTGTAGTACAAAATGTTACGTATACGCCACAGTGTCCCAACCTTTAATCAATACACACGACTCTGGAAATTCATGGAAATCTTTTAAAAAGCTGCTACCATTTCTCTTTTAATCTTATTTTTAATCCTCTTTACACATACATTCAATTCGAAAATCACAGGACCCACTCGTTCGTGGCCAGTCTTTTGGATTTAGAACAACTCTCGAAATCTTAAAATTTTGTATTTTGGCTTAGACCCGGAATTTTCATCATGATTTCATGATTGATCATACTTTCTTTGGTTGATAAATTTGAATTTAATTTATAGAATTAAAAAAAAAATGATGGTCACCATGAAAATTATGCAAGAAATCTCTTCTTGATTAAATTGGTGTCATTCAGGAGTAGATTTAGGATGGTGATTTAAGGATTTATTTTCAGTTCGTGCATCGTTACCTGTCTTTTTCTTTGGAATAAATTGAATTTCAGCCCCGAGTCATTGCATTTTGGTAAATAAGAAAATTTTCTTGACTTTATCTCTCTTGAATGTTGTTTTCTTTTTCATCTTTTTTGTGGGTGCATCAATTTATGTTGCGAGACTACAAAAGATAAACTTTATGATAACAAAAAAAAAAAAAAAAAATAAACATACAAAATAAATAAATAGTACAAAAAACCTTATACAGTAAAGTTTTAAATCTTTCTGATGTTGTGGACTTTTTTGTTGTTGTTGTTGTTGTTATCAGCAGTTCTTATTTTTTAACACAACAGCTTTTAGTTAGAGCTATAATTTTTAAATGAAATATTTGTATTAGATGAACTCTTAAAAATTGATAAATTGAACACACTTTGTGTGTAGATAAGGAAGGGTTCTAATAAAGGTGAGTACTTTTTCTATATTCTTCAGGATAAAAAAAAAAAAACAAAACATCTTAAAAAGACAAGAGGAAATAATTTTTAGCAAGATTTTAACACCCAAATAAATAATTAAGACTTTTAGAATAGAACACGTAGTTCTAAACTTCAACCAAACAAGTTTTGCAGTGAAAAGTATCTATAAGTACTCTTTTATCCGTATATGACCTACTTAAAACTCATATAGCATTTGCTTTATACTAAAAACCTTTTTTTTTCTAAAAATTTACAAAATTTACTGACATCTTGTCACAATCATAATATTAGGTAAATGAACAGTCCCACACGTAAAAACTGATACCTGAATCTAAAATTTGTTCGATAGACCTATGAATGTAGATATAAACTAAAGTTTACTCTTCCAATAGGTTTTGCTAATTAAGCTGCTGTTAGTTTGTCAGGTGCATATACGAGTATTTCCTTGATATCACAATGATTCCCGTCCGGAACAGGAACTGATTGCAACTTGTTACCTCGAGTCGAAATATGACATTCAATAATATCAGGTCACATTTTACACTGAAAGAAAAATTAAACAATTTGGACATTTTAAATATTGGAAGACATGAAATCAATTCTGAAGGATGAGTAGGACTCAAATTTCAAAAATTTCAAACTGAATAATACTTGCCATTGACTTTTTCTCTAAGATCAAAGGGAATGAAGTAAACTGAAACTCAAAACAATATTGTGGACACTCTGCAAAAAAACGCAACATAAAAAGTAAATGGCTCTAACTAACTAAATTGTAACATGTTTCGTTTATTATTTTTATGCCATAAAAGTCATTTCCAATAGCTTAGATTTTCGACTGTAACTCAAGCACCGCTGGTTCGTTTACTGGTAATGGCCATCATTTTTGTTTGTCGCTTTTTTCGCGCACTCAAAGAAATAATATATTTTTTTTTTGTTTGCGGCTAGTGAATATCCTTTGAATTCGTTAAAAATCATTTGCTGGAAAGTTAATTCAATCCCGTAAAAAAGTTAAAAAAAAGTAAGTGTATCATTCGTAGCAACTGTTTTATATTTGACACAAATTGTGATTCTATTACAGCCAACATAATGCTCATTTTCATGAGTTGTTTCCCACATCTAAACACCTTTTCGTTTACAAGAAAATTAATTTGTTTGCAACAAACGAAGGAAAAGTTTGTGAAAAACCTCTTTAGAAAGTTTACATGAAAATTTACTTGTTTGCAACAAACGAAGGAAAAGTTTGTGAAAAACTTCTTTAGAAAGTAGTTTCTTGCAAAGAACTTTACTTTTGGTGTAAACATATAATTTATTTACAACAAATAACTGCAGGAAACAAAATTTCTAATTATTGACTTTATGTTTGTGGTGTTCATGTGTTCTATGCTACACGAAAGTTATCTACATACATAGCTCATGCCGCAATAACAACAGCCTTTGTTTGTAGTCGAAAGGTTGCAGCTTAAATCGACGGTGTTTGCATAAATTGTTTCACCGAAGCGTATTTAAGAGTTTGCTGCAAACAAGTTGGAATCAAAAGATTACTATCCAGCAAACAAAAAGTTGTTTGAAGCAAACAATTCCTTTTCTCATTACGTTTATACAGACCGTGGCGGAATGGGAAGAGATTTGCTTCGTAAGCGAGCAGTCGCCACAAGTGTTACGCTCAATTTTTTTCTAATAATTTAAATCGTTCACAAAAAGTTCTTAACCCAAACAAATTTACCAGTTTGCTGCAAGCAAAGCCGGAAAATTGTCCAGCAAACGAAAAAGACGTTTGTGCAATTTTTGTTCGATTTTTTCTCTCAGTGCCCTTTCAAATAATGGTACAGTGATTAAAAATGACATGAACATCTTATTTGCAATGAGGACCAAGAATCAAGGAGCATTGCTCTCAACAATTTCCACCAATAAAAATGCAGTAAATTGTTTTGTTAGGATCATACCTGCTGTTTATTTAGTGTTGCGGAGCTATTATGAAAACTGAAGAAAAAATACAAAAATGTTTCAATTTGACAACTGTTTCTATTTATTTATTTTTTTTTTTTGTACATATTGGTTTTTGACCGAATTTACATTTCTGCCTGTAGAAATTCTGTGTTGTGAGTTTTTTTGCAAAAAGGTAGACTCTTTATGAAAATGTTGGGAAATCGTGCTACAAGAAGAGAATCGGACTTTTTCTAGCATAAAGTGTATACTATATCCACAAATGCTGTAATCTCTTTTGTTTCAATAATTTTTCTTGCATAAACTTTTTATCCTTAAATTTCCCACCACCCTCACCCTGCTAATAATTTTTTACTTTTTCCCTCTAGAAACTGGATTGGTATTTGTCTAGTTTTTCATAGTGCTTTGAAATAGAAGAACTTCGACAGATCATCACATTTGCTTCTAAAATGTTTTTATCTTACAAATTTTTAAGGCCTTTAATGTGATCTATTCATTTATTTCTATACTAACTGAGGTAACTAAGTTTTCAAAAGACTATCCATTAGCACCACACGGAATTGAAGATGAACCATTTCGTGTTGCGATATTAATGTTTTTGTCTATAAATAGCTTTGTTCAATGATACGTTGTTTTAGACTGTTTGTAACCAAAAAGTACAACTTTTTATTGTTCAATGAGTTTTTTTCTGTTCTAGACTGTTCTAGTTTGACAGTCAAGTTATTAGACCAGGATTTTCTGTACTTGCTTTTGAGTCGGAACAGGTTAAAACAGATTTGTGAGAACTATCAAATGTGTTTGTGGTGGGTTTCTGTTTTGACGTTTCTCAACATTCTGTTCTGATCTAATCTGTTCTATTCTAACAATTTTGTCGTTAAACATAGCTAATAAATGTAATTAAAGCAACCTTAACCGCAACTTAAATCACAAGGTAAAATTTGCATTTAAAACAGAGTTAATTTAAGAATGTTTCTGATAACATTTTACTCTATTTTTTCTATCAGTGTATCGATCCAATCGAAATATACATTCTATACCTTCATGAGAAGTGAAAAGCCTTGCCAGCCAAATAAGGCTATTTTACACGTATGGTGCATCAATTTTACGCAATATACCTACTATAGTGCACACAATATCGCTACCTGGTTCTATATGTGTTTATGGCACAAAATTGCACTAAAAGCTGCATCCTATAATATGCCTTGCACTGGAGGATACACACTAAATCCAATTCTGCATCCTTGGGGTCTTTTTACTATTCTATCGCACAACTGCCACAAAATGATGCAATTAAAGTTGCCAAGGGAACACTACACTACCATCTCTCTGTGTATATCCTCCACTATCTCGACACCAAATCAAATGACCCAGAAACATAGGACTCACTCACTCACTCTCAATAGCAAATGTGTGTATAGCTGTTGTAGTTATTCCCAATTGTCTGTCTGTGCCTTTTGGTATTTGTTAATGCGGAGAACGTTTTTCCAGGTGCTACCTACCTAGTAGTTGCTAGTTTGAATATGCATATGCAACGCACATCCTGCCAACCATACCCTCTACTGCACGACCCAATTGCAGCGTTTTATAGCGATGGGAAATTGGCGGGCGTCAGCCAGCGTCAGAAACAAAGACAAATATTTAGATGAAGGAAGAAATAATAAAAAAAAACAACCAAAACAACAACAAAAAATAAAATCGTCGTTGATGGAGATATGAGAACGTTAAGGACGCGGACGCGGATGAGGATGAGGACGACGCTGCCGACGACGACGACGAGCGACGACGTAGTGAAAACAACACGCAAATGCTAAGTAGCTATTTCAATTCAAGATGAGATAACAAAACGACAATTAAGATGCATCTTTGCGAAATTATGCGTCTTTCCCGAGGGCGACGACATCGCATCTTCTTCTTCGTCGTCCTCGTTGTCCTCGTCGTTCTATTCGTCCTTGTTCGTTCATGTCGAGTACGAGTTGTGCTCTCTGTTTGCATTTAGTGCAATTTTTTTTTTGTTGTTGTCTGATGGTTCCCTTTCTGCTTGGTATAACAAAAAGGACTCGCCTCTGTTGAATAATTATTAGAAGTGGAATAGGACACAGCGAGCTGTACTACAGAGTAGGTTACCTACCTCCATTCCTACACACAAGAAAATGTTTTCATTTTAATCAAACCCAAGATCGAGATAATGAATTCAGAGATATCATTACTTCACAGGAAGATATCCATCCATTGCATATAAATCGCACAGTCGTCTCCTCCTTATTGGGATGGTTGGGGAGGGTGTGTTTCACTATTAGAGATGCGGTATCCCGCTCAATTAATTTAAACTAAACAAAAATCAATTTTATTGCATACCATTACACGAATGAAATCATCAATTTGTTGGGTAGCTGCTGCAACCAGCGAGATGCATCAATGTTTTCCTCTGGCTGCGCAGCTATATAGAAGAAGAATTGAGGAGATGCCAAGTCCTGAAGAGTGAACTCTGAAGAATTCTTCTTCCAACTTATGGTATTACTACATCCATGGCTGTTGCTATTCTAGCAGAGACACACCACGCCATCCATGTGGCTATTGGGTGTACTCATCCATCGCCCACCACCACCACCACCGCACCGACCGTTCCGATTGCACAAGGTTTTGATGTTTATCTGGATTACGGAACCGTGAAATTGATAGTACTCACTTGCAGCAACAGCAGTTGTTAGTTACATTGTTCGATTGCAATCGCAATCGGAATGGACTCCTCATCTTCATCATTGGGTATTGGGATTCGTATATAATATGGAAGAGTAAAGAGCACCAGTTCCAGGCAGTTCCTGTCCCTGGCTTGATGGTTGTCGTCATCATCATCAACTGTCTCACAGTCCACATCTCAGTGTAGGTCGGTATAAAGTCTAATACAGTCACATCAGAGACTTTATAGACGAGTTTTATGTATACTTCTGTAGCTGCTGTAGCGGGCTATAGAGAATGGAATTCTCTTATCGAACGTTTAAGGCTTTGTGTGGTCAGATATGGGATTAATGATGTTCCCTGAACAACATTGAGTCTCTGTAATCCTTTTCGCATAAATTTCCGCTTTAGATGTGAATGAAGCTACAAAGATAGCATTGGTCTAGTTTTTTTTTTCTGATTAAGTTTTCCCTATATACCAACTTATTGGTATTGATGCAATCTGGCAATCTAAGGCAGGTGAAAATCATTATCTCAGGGAAATGAAAATTCTCCTTTTTGTTAGTTTTTTGCATTATTGGTGAAGGAAAACAAGGATATAGATGTTGACGTTACACATAGCATACCTACCTATGGACATTTTTTTGAATGTCTAATTGAAGCTTTTAAATTTCGAGTTTAATTCCTAAAAAATTAATATTAATTCTTATATTGTCATGCTTTTTCTCGAGGCTGTGTAAGCTCGTTGATCTCCGGAGTTTTGCTGAAGTAAGCAGAAATAAATATAAATTAGCGAATGATCGGAAAAAAACAAAATCTCGAAGTGAGCAGGGAAAACTGTGCAGAAGCTATAGCGATCAGAAATGCTTAGTTAGTCTCAAGTTAGTCTCATAAGTTGAGCAATGATACTTCAAAAGAAGATTTTGAATATAAATGATAGCACAAAATGATTCATACGTTTTTTTACTAGCGATGTACATAGGTAATAAGTTTAGGATTCGTGCAAGAAATCGAACTGGAAATAATAATTAGACATGACATTACGATTATAGAGTTTGTGAAAAAAGTGGGTCCCGCTATTCTGTCTGTTTGTCTGTCTGTTTGTCTGTCTGTCTGTCTGTCTGTGTATATCTCAAGCTACAGCCTAAACCGCTTAACCGATTTTCTTGAAACTTGGTGGAAAAGGATACATATTTGGTGATTTTATAGAGCGGAAATTGATTTTTTTTTTAGGACGAATACTAACGGTACCTGCCATAGTAAGGAAAAGTTAACTTTTTTTCAAAAACGACTCTAAAGATTTTGATTAAAATTTTTGTGTCTTCTGTTAGTAGGGTCATACTTATGTAAAAAAAAAAAATGTTTGTAAAAATTCCACTAACGGTACCTTCCATATAATCAATTTTCTTCATTTTTACTTTCTCTTAAACGACTAGGCTAATTTTGGTGATGATTTTTTTTATGCAAAAGCTCCTCAACAACCTTGAATTTTTTTAATTTCAAAATTTTCAAAAAAAAAACAATTTTTGGATTTTTAAAAAATATATAATTTACATTATTACATAACTTTTTTAAATTAAATATGACTTCACTTCTCTTTTCTATATCCGTGCAAAAATCATTTTTGCTGGTTTTCCATTTTCTATTGTGACTGAAAATACCATCAACAAGAAACAGTGTCATGTCCAGAATACAGCATAACTCACAGAGTTGTAAGAACTCCATTCATTTCGATACTGCATTGACTAAAATGACTAAATTTGTTAAGTTTTTAACTTACAAAAGTACTTTGACTGTTAAACTACAGTAAGTAGGCCTGAACAGTTAATGAAAGCAGTTAATTGACTTAAAGTTAGTCTTCTAGTCAGTAGAAAGTTTTTGTGTTGTTGTGTTTTAATCAGGCCTACTACCACACTTCTATGACACTTTCTTGTAGGAATATATAGCTCTGAAAGTAACTGTAAGTTAAAAAAATAAAAATAAGAAACTTTCTTCTGACTAGGAGACCAAAACCAATCAAAAAAGTACTGCAGTTAATTAACTTTTAGTCAATTAACTGCTTTCATTCATGCACAGTCGGTTTATTTTGCAGTTAAAGTAAATAGTTAGCAACAGTACTAACTTGCAGTTAAAATTTAAGTCAATTAACTGCTACTGAATTGACTGCATTACCAATTGACTAGAGTCTCTTACAGCTCTAATAACTCATTTCTGGCGTTCCCAAAAATGACGCTCATACCATTATTGTCCTATGTTTTCTTTCTAACAATGTTAGAAGAAATATTTCGTAGGTTCCTGTTGTAGTGGTCTCAGTTTTGTACAATAATATTGACAAAAAAAATTATATTTTTAACCTTTATTCCTCCAAAAACAGACGTTCCTGGAATGACTCTCAACTGATGTAAGCTTCTTATTAACCAATTTAAATCTCAATTACCACCATTACTTTATTTATTTATCCGGAAAACTATTAATACAACGATAAACCAATTTTACGATATATTGGAAAGACTATTTGTAGCGCCATACCTACGAGTATACAATGTAAAATGAATAAAATGTTGATTTTTTGTCCCTGTAACTACAATCAGACATATTTCTATAGATGATTTTTTGAATTTTTTTATAAAGCAAGTAAGATTTCTTAAAGTAAATTGTGCCTGGTTATAGTGTTTTAAATATGTTTTTTGTCCATTGATTGATAAATGCCATTATATTTCATAATTTTACTAGCATTTTTTTATTTTTTTTTAATAATTGATCTTTTGAGAGGTCAAAAATTGGTAGGTACCACATAATTGTCAACTAGTTACATAATTCAGTCGGCGATGGACATTTTTACGTTTTATTCAATATTTAATATATTTACATAAATGGTCACTGTGTCGTATGCGTAACATTTTTTTTACTAAACTAACAAGTGACCTGAGGAATTTCTGAACAATCGAAATACAAAAAAAAATCTATAAACCATCAAATTACGAGTATGAAAGACTAATAAAAAAACAATTTAAAATATTTATGATTTGCTAAATATACGCCTAATTAAAGCTATTATTATTAAATGTACATTTTAAGCTCCTATTACATTTTACAGTGCCTAACAAAACACAATTTTGATCGACTTTTTGATTCAATTCCCCAATATGGGATAAAAAAGTAATATGTAATTTTCTTTGTTTAGTTTAGTTTAACATTTCTAGTTTGGATGAATTTATTACTATAATCTATTTAGAAATTTTCCTGCCTTACCACATTCACAGATTCCATTTCTATATTATGTTTTATAGTTTATTAATTAATATGAATTGTGATGAGGACCTTATTTTAATTGGGAATCTCTATTTTTAAAGTCCAATGGGAATTGAAATTTCATAAAACGCAAATATATGTATTACCCAATTTACATAAAGCATTACAATATTGCAGAATAAAATAAAAGGAATAAACAAAAAAAAAAAAAAAAAATAGATACGTGCGACCTAGTAAGTGTACCATACGAGAATTCTTTCATAGCACTCGTAGAGATGCGCCCATTGTGGCAGCGTACAAGGTATGAATTCAAGCACACCAGCACACAAAGCACAATTATTATAAAAGTGTAAATCATTGGATCAATGACAAGAAGACATGCACCATCTTCATCCCATGGTAGCGCATTCACCACCACCAGCATTTTTGCAAAGACACAAATCCTTAGAAGGTATACTATAAGACAAGCACCAAGGCAACAATTGGTGTGTATAACCTCCTCAATAGAGAATACCTCGCCTCAACCTCAAGTATGAGGCCGAAGATATGCAGCCCCAATGTGTTGCGGCATATATACGAGTTAAAAACACAAACACTTTCGAATGCACGACAACAAATCCATGCGATGATGATTTCCTTTCGGGGAATTCGATATTCCAGTCTCGTGATGCTCGAATCAAACCGATAAATCGTAAATCTTTCACTTTGCTGGGGATTTTTCACTGACGACCAACGCCAACGACGACGATGCGATGGGAAGAAAACACCACAGCAAAAGGAGAGGAGCAAGGCAGATAGTTGCAGCAGAAAAAAAATAGTCGACACGGAAATAAAAGGGAAACAAAGAGAATTCGAAGACGGAAAAACTTCGGCAACCTCAAGGAACCTTTTTGGTCAGGCCCCCATTGGGAAAGGTAGGGGCCTTACCACGATTTGCCTTCCAATGTAACTTGTAGATAGCTTACTTTCCGTCGGCAACATATAATAGTGTCCATCCCAACTCAATCTTAAGACTCTATTCTGATAAAATTCTAGAAAGGCTTTGGATACTTTTCTTGGGTCATTTGTTTACCGAAGTCATTTCTAAGACCCTTTTCTGGAGAAAATTCTAGAAAGTATCACACTTTCCCAGGATCATGCCCCAACACACATTTGAGACCCTATTCTGACAAAATTCTAGGAAGGTTTATGAAACTTTTCTTGTGTCATTAGTTTACCTAAAGAATTTTGTAGACCCTTTTCTGGAAGAAAATTTCTAGAAAAGATGACACTTTCACAGGGTTATGACCCAACTAACCTTTAAGACCCTATTCTGACAAAGTTCTATAAATATTTTTGACACTTTTCTAGGGTTATGACACAATTTACTTTTAGGACCCTTTTCCTAGCAAAATTCTAGAAAATGTGACACTTTACCAGTGACTCAACTCACTTTTAAGACCTTTTACTGACAAAATTCTGAAATAGCTTATGACACTTTTCTAGGGCAATGACCTAACTCACTTTTAAGATCCTATTCTGACAAAATTCCAGAAGGAATTATGACACTATCCCCAGGATCATGACCCGACTCCCTCTTAGGACCCTTTTCCGACAAAATTTTAAGAGGACCCTAAAGTGACAAACTTCTAGAAAGGATTTGTTCATTAAAAAGTTTTCATTTCTATAAGGTTAATGAGCCTTTTAAACTAATAGACCATGGGAACCTAAAATATGCGCCCATATTCAGTTATCGGATTTGGTTAAGGATATACCGGCACTGTTCGTACAAAAATATCAGTTTAGTGCTTTGAGTGCAAAGGAAGAAAAAAAAAAATAAACATTGCTGGCATGTTCTTCTTTATATTTCGTTCGACGATGATGTTTGTGCAAATCCAGGTCGAGCTGCAGAGGGCGTACATCTTCTTCGTTCTTTTTTTTTATGCATCTCAGGTCTTAACTCATCATCAGCATCACTCTTTGACTCGCTGTTGGATGTGTGCTGTTCCTTGTTCCCCCTTTGAATTCCGTCGACCATCGGTCATCGTCTAAGATGACCAATTCTGCTGCTGCTTCTGCCGTTGCTTTGGTTGAGGTCTTAAAGTGGTAACGGGATATAAATCAAATGCAGCAGTTCCAGCAATCATCATGTTGTGCTGAAGAAGCAGCAGCAGCAACAGCAGTCAGCACGAGCAACAAAATTACGTGGATGTTAAGAAATTGTAAATCGATTGGACGCAGGGCAGCGAAGGAGTCCAATCAATTTTGACATACAAAACGATCTGGGGGAGCATTAAATCCATTTGAGGATGAAGTAAATGAAAATCATTCCCGATGTACGCATTGTTGGCTGAAGTTTTTCGTATATATATATTTTTTTTTTTGTAGCTGTCATCGTCGTTGTCCTTTTGATTTTTTTTTTGTTTGGTTTTTGTAAAGAAATGAATCTGCTGAAGGATTGAATTTTTGTATTCAGACAGTAGACGTGTGTGTAACAAGGAGCAATGCGCGTGACTCGGGATTTTCGGTCGTAATTCAAGGGTAATTTTATTGGGATGATCCACCTTTAGTGTTTTTTCAACGTTTATATCAATCCATTACAACTAAATGATGTTACAGGAAGAAAATGGGATAAATGCGAAATTTGCCGCACTTTCGGTTGAGGCTTTTTTTTCTGTTTTGATTGTTGTCGTCAAACCCAAACGAAATGCCAATGACCCCAGGTCGTTGGACTAACGGTAAATGACATCCGGATTGAGTTTTGTCTGGTGTAGGAGATTTATTGGACGGTCAAAATTGCGTTACTTACTTATAGTAAAAAAAAACTTTTGAAGTATTTTTTTCTTGTTTTCCTCGTTTTCAAGTTATACGTTTTTTTTTGTTATACGGTGTTTTTTTTTAAACTGCTATATTTTTGCCAAACTAGAATTAACTACACTTCAAAATTGATTTATAATTTTTTCCTGCTTGATGAACGGATTCTCTGGAATTTATTATCAAACTTGATATTTTATATTACACATTATGTCTCACAAATTAGGAGTACCTACTTAAACTATTGCACTTAAATGTTGCTGATAATTTTATGGGACCATTTCTAAGAAGAACATTCAATCGAGGACAAGCCTCCCCATGTACACTCTCAATAATAATAATACAGGATATAATATCTTCCATTGACAAAAGTATATTTTCCATGAGAATGTACTGAGGTGTTTTTTTCTTTCTCAATTGACTTTATATGACAGGAAGTTATGATGGTTTCCTATTCTGGGTGGTAGAGATTATAAATATTTCATTTTCATTTTTTTTTTGTTTTTGAAATGTAATTTTTTAGTTTAATCTTGAAGTGAGTTTTTTTAACAAAACTGAGAAGATTCATAGAAACGACCAGCAAGGTAACGGATTTAAATAAATGGGTCACTGCCACCGATGCTGACGAAAACCATTTGTTCCTGAGTTCATTCTAAGAGCTAATTCGAAAAATTTAAGAGGTAATTTTCCTGTTTTCGCTTCGTTTTCGAATTATAACGGTTTTTATGATGTTGGCTCTAGTTTCCTTTAACTGGCCTAATTTTTGACAAACGATGTCCGATTCGTAAGATTTTTTTTTTTCAATAAAGAATTTATAAGTGTTTTAATTCATTAACTTTTTTTTTTTGCAGCTGCTATTCGAGTATGGAATAGGCATTGTCTTCTTATAGATTTCCTGAGAATTACCTCACCAGCCATTTTTACGAAGAAATTGTTCTTTTATGAATTTTAGCTCACAACAAGTTTTTTTTTCAATGCTTTTTATTTTAAAATCTACATTCATAAAATGTAATTTGTACACAATTTTAATTATATTTTACCTTGTTTTCTCACTTAAATATGATTTTATTCAAAAAACACGTTATTGAGTAAATTTTTTTGAAAGCTCAGTTAATTTTTTTTAGCGACAAACATTTTAATGAATAAAAAATACAAAAATTCTTAGTTTACGTTAAAAACAAATGACCCGAACTTTGCAGACAATTTAACTGCTAGTCTTTGGAACTCTGCCACAGCCGTAAAACTGAACTGATTTTTGAAAAAAGTACGGCAATCGCTTTGTACCAATAAATGCTCGGTACGCCATTTTTTATTTTTTTTTATTAACCGTTATAACGAAGTAATGGTCAAAAAAGTCAGAATCGCTCTAAAAAAGTGTCGTGTGAAACTTTGGCATTCTGCCACAGACGTAAAACTGAATCGATTTTAGAAAAAAGTACGGCAATCGCTTTGTACCAAAAAATGCTCGGTACGCCATTTTTTTATTTTTGTTTATTTACCGTTATAACGAAGTAATGACCAAAAGAGTCAGAATCGCTCTAAAAAAAACATAATTTCAAAAAAAAATTATTTTACCATTTTCGAAACATAGAATTTTGAAGAAAAAAACAGAAACGTTTTTTAAAAATCCAAAAATTTTTTTTTTTAATAAAATAATTTGAAAATCGCTATCAATTACACTGATCAACAAGGTTTTTGCTGCCCAAACATTAATAGCGGTTTCTAAAGGTTTTCCACGTGCTAAATTCGAATTAGAAGTCAGAATTTTCAAATTGGCTCAAGTTTTTGAGAAATTCCCGTTACAACTATGAATAATTGATAGTGATAAAAATAGAAAATCGAAATCTTAGTATTCAATAAGTAAAAGTTTTGATAATAGAGAAAAATTTCCCGAAAATTGTGTTCATCATATTTCCGTTATTCGTATTTTTTTGAGAAAAACTAAAAAGGCAGTATTGTTACAATCACTTATAACATAACATACACCAAGTTTAATCAAAATCGTTAGAGCCGTTTTCGAGAAAAATGCAATAACTCGAAACCGTTATATGGGAGGTATTCGTTTTAGTCGAGATATTCAAAAACAAAAAAATACAATCCTGGAAATTACAAAAAAGTAATCTGTACCAAACTTCATGCAAATCCGTCAACCCGTTAAGGCTGTGGCTCTCTGCACAGACGAACTGTCGAACAGACGAACAGACGAACAGAAGAACAGACGCACACACCGACGGACAGTATGACGAAAACCACTTTCTTGGACTTCTCCAACATCGTTATGTTGGTTTTGATTGAAAACTCATTTTTTTTTTACACGAAACCAATACTTGCCCTATAGAGCAAGTAAAAATTATATCTCGAAAACTTGATTCTTAAGAATTTTAAGGCCACATATTTATCTATCTATAAAAATTTATTTTAGTGTTCAAACTCTCTTACTTTTCAAGACGTACAAATTTTTTTTTTTGACACTACCCCACTTTACCCTAAATCCCTTATCAAATTTTAAAAATTAATGTCCCCATCAAGATCGTTTAATAAGTTTTGAATATTGTGTGATATTTGGAATTAAGGGATATAAAACGTAGACGTGCATTTTAAGCATTTTTGACTTTAGAGTTCCAACCAATCAAAACCAAGTTTGTTATGTGGTAATTAATCAGTACAAATCACAAACTATTGTCAGCAAACCGTTTGTGATTGTCGGTTCAAACCATACTAATAAAAAATGCTCAATCATCTCGTTAAAAGTTTTTCTTATAAACAATTTATTGTTTAGTTTCAAATAAATGTATAAAGGGTAAAAGTTTTAAAAGGTTTTTTAACATCAAAGCCTCAAAGTACCTACTCGTATCTATACAAAATAACGAATTTGAGTAATTTCATAGTCAAAAGGTTCACAACTTAATCAATTAAAGAATTTACAACTACAAAACATATTTGTAACCCACAAAGGATTCCTTTTTTATTTTTTTAGAAAAGCTTTACTACATTCATATACAAAACTCCAAAAGATTGTAAAATTGAATTAGATGCTAAAAAAAAATGCAAAAAACAAAATTGAAACACAAACTCAAAGCTAACCCTTTTTTTTTTTGTATGCACATCCACTCCATAGTTCATTAACACCAACATCACACCGCATGTTCCTTGAAAGTGAAAGAAAAAATTATGGTGCAGAGTAGAAGTTTGAAAAAGTCATGAAAGAACTCCCTGTTGCAGATACACTTACGTTAGCCACTTTAGAAGTCAACAAGCAAATCTAAGGGAAGGTCAGGAACACCCTCACTCTTCCGAATGGACATTTGCAAACCAAAAACCTATACCATTGCTTCCACTCTCATATTCGTATAGGAATAACTCAACGCCTGAGCCCATTATATTTAATTTAGCTAACGATGGAGCAACACACCTACAAATGCATCGCACGTTCGGAATTTTCGGCCCAGGGAAGCGTGATGTAAAGAACTTCGAAGTGGGACAGAAGTTTCATTCCAAGTAACCTCAAGTAACTGAAGCAACTAATTGAGAGAGCGAGCAATGAAAAAAGGGTTATGCTGAACTTTCTCATTATTCCAGGATCCAGGCAGGGGATGCAGGTATAATACAAAATATAAAAAAGAAAAAATGAAAACACTGCTGGGTAAAAAGGGTTTTGTAGGTGAGGAAGGAAGCAATTATATGACCTCGGTTTATTAACCGATGAAAAGCTTGTCCAAGCGCATAAGGCAGGTATAGGAGGGATATACTACGGTGCCGTTGATTTGTTTTTCTTTTTTCTTTCTGCTACTCCGAGATTACTACGAGTGAAAGGATTTTACTTGCATACTTGGAGCTGTGGTTGTTGTGTAGTTGTAGTATGATTTAAAGGAATTTTTACTTTCCAGAAAAGAATGATGGAAAAAAAAGAAGTAAGTAAAGTGCTGCTGCTGCTGGATGCGAGTTGATTTTTTACTCAAGTTATGTGCTGGAATAATAAAGACGATTTAAGGGTTCGTTAAAGATCCACGATATTATACCCACTCAGTTAAGTAAACAAATCATCTTCTAAAATAAATTGCATGGATGAATGGCTTTTTAAAATTACCAATGTAGGTGCGAGAACCATAACCCGCAAGCGATACATGAATGTCAAAATCCTCTTTGAATTTTATTTCTTCGCAAATGAATTATTATTATCGTCGTGAAAAATTATAACCACCAGTGCGACGATAACTGGTAAAATCTATAGAAGAATTTTTGTCGAGGATATGTAATTAGAACTTGCAAGCGCATAGATTTTGAAGATATAAGGTCTAGAGTAGAGTGCACTACAGCAATTAATATGAGCACCTGCTCAAATCTTCGCTTTTCAGAGCAGGTACCTATACCTACTCAATTTGGTATCAATAACATTCTTGATCACATACATCAATTTTCATGAGCACCTGCTCTCTTTATTATGTTGAGCACCTACTCTGAGCACATGCTCTGCTTTATTCATATATTGACTATAAAATGATCTAACAAAAAACGATTGATTAATGACAACGGGGATCTTGTGAACTCATATTAAGGCGCCCTAGATTGCTTTTGGGCTACGTTGAAGCACAAATACATAACTGCCGATCTTGAACAGGGTGATCAAAAATTAAATCGAGGGCAAACAGAGCAATGTTTCACATTTGAGCAGTATTATAATTGAATTATAAAAGTGCATTGTCCAAAAACATAAACTAAAAGAAATTAATGATTTTGTGAGCCTTAATTAAAGAATATTTATAAAGGAGAATGGGCAATT
The DNA here is from genome assembly GCA_948107695.1 of Meliscaeva auricollis. Lineage (NCBI taxonomy): Eukaryota > Metazoa > Arthropoda > Insecta > Diptera > Syrphidae > Meliscaeva > Meliscaeva auricollis. The sequence goes on along the minus strand of OX403617.1, from coordinate 27,564,601 downwards.
TTGTATGGACTTCGTTTAATTTTTATAGCTTCAACATGCAAATAGGCTTGTTTTGACATTTAAATCAATTTTCAAAAACAATTAGTTTAACAGATATAGTCAATCCTAAAATTGCAATATGTATGCATTTTATTCAAAATGGTGGCCTAATCTCAAATGGGATTCATTGCAACTTTTAGAATATGAGTATGAGCATTACTGCCAAGCAATTCCTAACAGTAAAAATGCTATAAAATATTGCTTACCGCCCAAAACCAAGAGATAAGGTGCATATTTCGTTGACTAAACAAAGCATTATAGCACTTTTCCTCCACCACATACAAACTGATGCTTATAGAAAACATTTAAGTACTAGTTGAGATCTTTTCAACGATATACGTCATTATGTGTTACAACACCAGGGACGAAATCCCGAAGGAATAGTGAAAACATATTTTTTTTCCTTGGGGATTAGGGGGAGAGGGGGTGATGGGACATCGATTGCAATTCATCTTAATGATCACCTAGTATGTTCCACTTGAATTTATTGTCATTTTTAATTTTTTGACCATGAACAAATTATTTAATTGCATTTTTATTTTGGCAGAGAAAGCGCAATAACTTTTTTCTCCCACGAGATACGGACTTATGCCCATACACATAATTCGTGCTTTTTGTTCCTCCTCGAAGAAACACCCTTTCATATATAAAATTATTTTATGGACTCTTTACATTCTTGGTTCCTACGCCAAATGTAAAATTTTTACCAGTTTTCAATTAGTTACCAATTTTGTAAGTGATGTTAAGCATTAACTCCGTATATTTCCTCCAACTCAAAAAAACACCCTTTCATTTAAAACAATGTGATACACTCATTTGATTCTTAGTTACCATGATAAAGGAAATGTTTATACTGATTTTTGTGAACGTACCATTTAATTTATTGGTTACTTGGGACTAAACATAGAATGGCATAATTTAAAAAAAAAAACACCCTTTCACACAAAATATTTTTTTGTACTCTTTTTTTTTTGGTTCCAATGGCAAATAAAATATTTTAACCAATTTTCATCAGGGAAACATTTTTACTCTAATTTTTATCGCTGATTATCCCATATTTTCGTTCCTCTCGAAAAAAACACCCTTTCACTCAAAAAATTTCTTGGACTCTTTATACTCTTTGTTTATATGTTAAATGTAAGATTTTTACCAAGTTTTATAAATGTATCATTTTTCAGTAAGATGCTGTGGTACCTTTTTCACCGATAACTTACCCCCTCAAAAAAACACCCTTTTACCAAAAATATTTTCCACGTCTATCTAGATTCCTTGTTCTTGATTCAACGCTCTTACCGAATTTCAAGAGTGTATTATCTTTTTTCATGGGTTTTGGTTCCATTTTACTTCTTTAGGCAAAAATAAAGACACCTTTGCTTAAAATATAGTATAACTTTTCATAGCGTAGGCTTAGTTTTAATGTCATTAGATTCAGCATAAAAAAATACATTAAAATCATGTATCATATGTTTATATTGAAACACCAATTTTTTAATTTATTTTTTTAGTCTTCAACATCTCCCTCTTTACCACCAAAAAATACCCTTCCATATACAAGATATTTTTATGGACTCTTTTGATTCTTCAATCTTATTTGCAATTGTATAGTTTTTGCCAAGTTTCATGAGGGTAACAATTTTTTTTTTATTATTAAATACCTATTTTACCCGTACTATTGTAAAAACATATAACTCAAGCAAAACCCTATATTTTGTTAATTTCTAACATACATAGTTATAAACTTTATATAAGAGGCAAGTCTAAGAGCAAGTACGTGCGATCCAGTCGTGCATTTTATTTTTTATTTGCATTGGTAGGTAGGTACCTTGATATAGTTTTTTTTTTTTTCGTTTCTTCATTTTGTATTTGTTTTGTTTGTAAAACGTCTAGAAAGTTGACGGAGTGAAATATTTCTTGGTTTGAGTTAATTGAGTGCAGGAACTTCAATTAAAGCCAATGGAATTTTTAATTATGACGTAATAATACTCGTAAAGAATATGAATATGCAGAAAGTGCTGTTATGATATTTTTCTGTAAAATAAGGAAAAATATAAACTTAAAAATAAAATAAAATAAAATAAAATGTAAAATTATAAAAATAAAATGAAAGTTAAAAAAGAACTAAAATATATCATGGTCTTACATACTTTCTTATTTAATCATAAAAATCATGCATTAAAAATTGAAATTTTATAGATTTTAATAACCATTTTTACTATTTTTTATTTCAAAACTATAAGAATAAAAAATATGGATCCGATATTTGAAGGGCTTGCAACGAAAAGGAGCGCAGTTCAATTTTAAATCGTTATCGTATCGTAAAACATTTTGAACAAAAATAACGATACCTACTAAATAGCGGTTTAGAAAAACTTATATTTCTCAAAAATGGCTCCTTTAAAGATTCATATTCATATTATTTTTTGTCAAAAAAAAAAACGACTACTAGACCAGTGCCAATCCAGTTTTCAAAGGAAAAAAGTTGAAAAAAATATTAGTAGGATAATGGCGGTGGAAAAAAATATCAATACAAGAGTTGTAGGTGGTAAAAAGATTAGCAACTTTTGTTAAGATAATTTTTCTATATAACCTCAAAAATATTGTGAAAATGCCAGGAACGATTTTTTTTTTATTTTTATCTTTTGCAAAAATAGTTAGATTTTGACGAAACTTGGTCTCAACGTATTTACATTGCTATTTCTTTTACTTATACAATTTTTTTCAGACTATGTAAGAAAACAACACAGTTATTGAAGAAACAACTGTCAGAAACTAGAAAAAAACGTATTTTTAAGATTAAATTTCCGTAAATGACGGTAATATCAGCCAGCAAGGAATTGTAATAGAAACCAAATTAAACTTTTGCAAAAGAAACCGAATTTTGAACTTCCCACAAAATACAAATTTAAATGAAAAAAAACATACTACTTCATTCCCTTTTGGAAAAAAATAATTCATGGTAAATATAATCATGTGTTCTTTTTATTCTCAATTAATTCAGTCAGATTGTTTTTTTACTACCAATCTTTCATACTTTATGTTTTTTTTGGTCCTGAATCCGAATCTGAGGTTTGCTAACAAAATTTTGTGACGCAACATTGTCAAAATTGCAAAAAATCGCGAAATTTTCTGCAGTTCTAAGCTATGTTTACCCTGAAGGATTACAACAGTGAACCTACGTGCTAATAAATACTAAATTTGCCAAAATTTGAGCCTAAAACTGTCTACTTAGCCATAATAGTTTCCAAAGTGCACCTCTTCAATTTTTCCCATTTTCTGAAACCTCTAAAATTTAGTACTATGTATTATTAATAATAGTTCAATGCAATTTGAATTTGACCCAGGAGCATTTTTTTTATTCTGAAATTTGCTAAATATGTTAACAACAATGGCCTTACTTAAATATCTTAAAACCCAGGATTAATCTAAAAAACTTAGGCCAATCTGCCGAAAAATTCCAGCCCAGCCCATCAGCAGATTTGCTGGGCTGGGTATTAAATTTCTTTCGAAGTAGTTCAAAAAAGATTCTACTTTGTCAATTGTTCTTGTGGGGCCAGGGCCAGTAGTGTTCCTGATAAAAACGTTTGGTATACCGGATGAGCTTGCACTCTTATTTCCTTGAAGGCGTCTGAAACTGGTTTGAATGCTAAGGGCCTTTTTTATAAATTTAATATTGTTTTTGTGACTGATGAAGCTCCGGAATATGGTATACTAACACACTGTAGTGTACTTGTAACTTGTATTCCACTGTTGACTGTGTTAAGATCTTAGTGGTATGGGTCTTTCTGATTTCTGAAACTAGCAGTTTTTAATGCACTGAAGAATCAATTCAGTGCATTAAAAACTACTAGTTTCAAGGAGGTAATGGCCCTGAAAGTTTCCGAGTTTTGAAGATTCCTGTTTGCTGGGAGGGATCCTTATGCTTTAATAGATGATGTCAGTACGGAGGCTTTCAATATCAAGTCTTCTAAAAATTAAGTAGTACCCAGGAAGCTCCGTCGCTAGAGAACTGGTTGGCAGATGATGAGCCAAACTGTTATGTATCTACAGTCTACTGTTCGATATTAGTCCAATTTCAGCGGAAAAAATTACAGATCGATAAACTTGAAATGTTAATTAATGACGTTATTTTGGAGTGTCTCTCTCTTACTATAATTGTAAACAGGATAGTAAAAAAGTAAAAAAATTGTATTCGGTTGATTGTTTTATTTAATTTCAATTGAAAGAAACAACACTATACCTACTATTACTACTCCCTACTCAAAACCTTCCTACAAAATTTTATTTATTTTAACAGAAATAGCAAACATTTTCATCATTTAACGTTCTTAATTGGAAGAAAAGGATTCTCATAGATACTCGCCATCAGTCACAAAAAAAAAATAAGCTCAAGTAAAAGTTTGTCCAATTATATTTCATCAAACGATTCGCCACCAAACTGTCCCCATCATCGCCACCACCACCACCGTCATCGTCACCATCATCTTTATATAAACTCAAACAACTGAAATTAAAACATCACTTTCGTAATTCTGTGAACAACTTAAATCTTCTGTCAATTTATATTGTAAAGTAACAACTGTTCCCGAGTAATTAGTGCAGCAAAACATCACAACTTTTACTGCAGAATAACTCCTGAATGGAAATGAAAATTCAAATTCCATTGCACAATCTTTTATTCATTTATTTTGTTGAACATAAATTGGTAAAAGAGGATTGGGTTTCTCGGGTGTGATGAAGTGCGAGGAACGCACCACTTTAGCTGGAGCTGTGCTCATAGCCCTCATTAGTGGAACTGCATCCTTATTTTTTTTGGTAGCTGATTTGGAATCTGCATGTTGGATGCTTGGCTTGTATACCTGTTTTCTGCTTTCTTTGGTGAAAACATTACCCACTCAAAAACTTGTGCCTTTTGCAAAAACTTTCTGATGATAGTCGACTTTAATTTTGTGTATCATAAGCTTCCGTCGTTGTCTCGGCCAATAAATGTCATTAATTCACCGTTTTTCCACCAGAGTATAGTTGCATTCAACTGCTGGGGCAGCCCCCAGGAGATGTTTTGTGTGAAAAGTTTTCATTTCAAGGTGGTAGGAAAACTCGAGTTTCCGACCTAAAAGTTACGCAATTTAAGCGGAGTATTATGTGGTGTATGGCATGCGGTGTGATGTGGTGTGGTACCGACGACGATGCTCCAAGAGAAAACAGCTTCATTAGAAATATCAACTGGTAAAATGGGCTTAAGAGTTTAATTGCGCCATTGAGAGTTTTTAGAGACTCACTATCAGTGGTGTATTCATCAGTGATGTGCAGTTTGTCTGTCCTTAATTCTTGAGAGAATTAAGTTTACCTGATAGTACCTACCCTCTTGTGTAAGGTGGGGCTTAACTTTTATTTAAAAGAACAAGTATAATCTCTCTCTCTCTCTCTCTGGATGGTAAAACTGTTTAATACCTACTTGGGAGATTCCAGAATCCAGAATGACCAAGCATTTAACTACTTTTAAACTTTGCCTTCCATCAGACAAAGAAGGAAGAGGTTTACTGCCACATTTACCGAAAACTTTATACACCTCGTGCATCTTGTATATTAATAGTTATGCGTTGAATTCAGGAAAAGGCAAAACACAACATAAGGAAGCAGTAAAGCTTATAAAAAATAGTATTTTTTAATTATAACACTTGCCTTTGAGTTTCTGATTGGAAATCGTTTGTTACAAAAGGTTAAGCCCGTAGTAATGAATTTATTTCATAAATATTAAGTACAGTGAGACAAAGTTTTATGAAGCTATCAAAGTGAAGAAGGGTGAATTGAAATGAAATTATTATACCAAAACGTTATCGAAGTGACACGTTTACCGAAACATCAGCGAAGAAGGCTCATAGAATCTTTAGCGAGTTCTTGTCGAAGCAACACCAAAAAAAGTCATCTAAGCAATACCGAAGCACTATAGGAGCCTTACCGAAGTGTTATTGAATCTTTATAAGAAATAGCACAAGTTTTGTACTTTTTTTCATTCAAGCCATTTAAATGCATTGTTAAATGCTTTTCGAAACATTTGGCTAACAACCTGAAAAGATCACACATGATGCAAGTAAGCACCCGGATTATTTCTCACTTTGTGTAGGGATATTTCAGAAACCATATGAATCCACATTTGGGGTACAATAGCCCTGAAAGCAGTTAATTACAACACGATCATGACTCAGAAAACACCAGACGGCTGGTAGGAAACTTTTTAGAAGAGGATAATCTTCATTTTTTGGTGTGGCTAATCCAATCTTCTAACCTGCCTCGTGAAGAAAATGAATGGGAGCTTGTACACCGGGAGATTAGTAAGCTGAAACGTTCAAATTACTTAGCTAATGGAAGAAATAGGAAAAGAATATCACCAAATTTCTCCAAATTATTTCGTGTCCTTAATTGGCTCGAAGGTAAATAGGTTAAGTGCCGTTATTGCTAGTAAATTGTTCCTAACTAAAGATTAGTCTGTATATAAATACAAAATTTTGTTCAAAGAAATGAAATTATCCGTTAATTTTTAAAGTTTTTCACGTGTTTTCATGTTTTTTGCTCGGCTGCAAACTTACTTTTTGCACTAATTCAACTATTATTATATTTTTGGATCAAGATATTGTAAAAATCGAGTCGGTTTAAATAAATAAGATAAATTCCACAAATGTGTGCAAAATTTTGAGTGGTTACCACTTAAAATAGCTAAGTTCTGGACCAAGACAAGACCATACCATTTTGTTTGCTACTGTGTGTCTGGACTACTTAGAATTTCAGGCAGATAGCAGAATTGCCATGTCCTAGTTCTTAAAGTAACAATTATTGTAAAATTTTAATAAAAACAAATAAAGAATCTAATCAAATCTAATCTAATCTACTTAGAAGTTTAAATATCCCTCAAATTCACTGAATAAATATGTTAAAATTTTTGTAACATTACCAGAATCATGAAAATGGCACAACTTTATAAAACAAAAATTTTTATTTCTCGAAACTATTCTAATCATGCTGGTACATTATTGCTAAACATTTGCAATTGGGTATCATTCTCTCGAGATTGGTTGTTCTGCATGTTTGACTTTTCAGTTTTAATATCTGATCCAAATACAAATTAGACAATATTCCCAGGTCTCAGAGCACATGCATACATTGTATGTGCGAAAATATCCTTCAGTGCTCTCAGTTCATGTTCAGAGAATATGTATATGCAGCAGGTATTTAATAATTACTTTACCTCGCCTCTATAGAGAGATATGTCACGACACCTACACTTAATATAGAAACATACAACTGGCGGACATAATAATTTACAGAGATATCTGATGCAGGTACTGGGTACACTTTACCTATACATCCCTCTTGTATAGAAATACACTATTCAGGAACTTCAGGACCTCGGACATTGCACAATGACTTGTGCTTCGATTGTACACTTCCATTATTTATGATGATCGATATTTTTCACATTTGTTTCGATTCACTTTTCGTTCCGTGAATTGTATAATTTTTTTTTTTTTTGTCCTTTTTTGAAGGAATTGTGTTCTGTTCTTTTGTTGTTTTTAAACTTGAGTGTTATAGTCAAAGTCCAATATTTATCAAACTTGCAGAATTTTTTTTTTGTTAGTTCTTACAGTAAAATGCCTTTTTTTATTAAATTTTGTTTTTGGAATGTCGTGTTTTGTTGACTTTGGGAAAGTTCACCAAAGATTTTAACAGTTTTCTGTACATGGAGTTACTGCAAACAGCAAGCCTGAATAATATTTAGTACAATGGGTGATAGGTATATATAATAATAATCGTTTGCTACCGGATCTCCAGTGAAGATCCATTACTGGAGTTTATATTTATTCTGAAGAAGCTGAAGAACTACTTCAGTAACTTATGACTCCTTGACGACTTACAAAATTACAGATGTTGTTTTTTTTAATACATATATGTACTAACTACTATTGGCACCATTTACTTCAAGAAAAACAATTTTCGTCTGATGTTTTGAATTGCTTTGAAATACCGCCGTTACATACAGCTCGATGGTAATGGCCAATGATATCTACGTTGCTTACATACGCAAGTAATTTGGCGTATCTGTTGAAAATAGTGGTTTTCATATCGGTCACATTTGTTCCAAATGAAAATTGAAGAGATTACATGAGTGTGCATGTCGTTCCGGATACACTGTCTGCCTTCCTACATGAAGTTGAAGCAACCATGGACTCTCCAGCATGAAAAAATCCACATTCTGCGACACTGCGCTTCCAAAGACACTGAATAGTCGTCCTTAATAGTATTTTGCAGCAAAAATGAAAAAATGCAAAAATCGTGACTATTCCGAAGAAATTTAAAAGATTATGATCTTTAACTATAGTCCAATTTCCCTTCTCAGCAACCCTAGATGTTTTGTACCGATAACAACATCATCTGGGACATGCATTTCGGCTTTGTGAAAAATATTCCACACTATACTATGTATTGAAGTTTCGGCCCTTAACAACCATTAAGTCGCCTTGGCGGTGATTTCTTGATAACCAAAAAAATTTTCATGGAACTTTAAAGATACAAATCAACAGTGATGAGCCGAAGTTGTTCAAAGCTAAAACTGAAACATGGTCATTGGTCATGCATCCAAAACAACTGATAAGGAGGGTGACTGTACTATCCAGTGACCCTGGGTCAGCCCACTATCGTTGCTTAGCGTCACTACCATTCCTATAACCATCTCTAAACAATGCTGTCACTTTACAATCGGGAAGTCTAAATGTATAATTCTTCTATCTCTGCGCTTTGGTGACTAGGTTATCATCGGAATGTTTCAAAAAGCTTATGTTTCCATCTTAATATCAGCAGCTAGTAGCTGACTCACACATTCGTATGTTGTTAAATAGCAATAACTTCGACCTCTGAAACAATTTGTTGGTAGGCTTTGAAAGCTTCGGGTGACCTAAGGTATCAAGTCCAATTTGATCTTCTGGCCACTTAAGAGTTCCTTGAGAGAAGATTGTGTACTGCATTTGGTATTGGGTAAGGAATAAATACCAAAAATATTCTAACGTTCGATTGCTCCTTAGCTTGACTTGAAATTCGCCTTGGACCATAAAATCATGCAGATACCCCTAACGATTCGGATTGTTGCCACTTCCAGAACCCACTATTTATACAATTGAAAGGACCTCTCGCATCAGTCGCATCTTTATTCCCTCTACAAGTACATACGTTGCTTTTCAGTTTTCACACCATCTCAATCTGACCCGACCGAGTTTATTATACTTGCGGTCTTATACTTGAAATGGGGCGAGGAGAAGTAGCAGCAAAAAAAAAAATAGCCATGCAACACCAGATATTTACCACCATATGCCAACTCATTCCGTGAATTGTTTGTTTCTCGATAATAATAATTTTGTTGTTGTTGTTATTTGCACGCTCACTGCTCGAATCCGCTCCTACAAAGCTACATATACAATCAGCTGTGCAATCTTCCAAAAGCTAATGCATTCCAACATTATATTGTGAAAAAGTGAAGAAGAAAAATACAAAAAAAAACAAACACGAAAATAATATACGTGTCGTATATAAAACCATCATTTCCACTCTTGGATTCGTTGGTCTTTTTTTTTTTTTTTTTTGCCCCTCGCTTGACATATAATGGCTTATAGTAGAGAAGCACTCTATGCGAGCTGGACTGGACAAACTATGGGGACACGGCAATGGAGCAGATGAGACGCGAGCGCGACGCGACGAGATGACCGACCGACCAAACCATTGAAGACCCAGGGCAGTACACAAGACATTATCACACAACAAAGCCAAGCTGGTAAAAAAAGGCGGTCGAGGAGGAGGACCAGCAGGAATAGCCAGTGCGAAACAAAAAGCAACTTCTTTATGGCTCTGTTGATGGTATCAAAAGTTAATGTTGATGACATTTTTGCCTGATGTGATTAATTCGCTTTTTTTGCGAGAAGTTGTCCTTGCCACACCACATCACCATACCATAGCACACTTTTTCTGCACCATCCCATTTCAAGCGACCGACAAATTTACTACCCGACCGACCGGTGTATCGAAAAAACAACGTGGTCTTCAATTTTTTTTTTTTTTTTTTTGTTAAATGATCACAGAGAAGTTATCAGCAGTTATTGGAGGGACGCGGGAGGGGGGGGGGGGAAAGGAGATGATTGCAAAATGAGTTTGAATGCAACTGCATCACTCAAATGAACCAATGACCAACAAAAATCCACCAACTGTTGTTGCATATATATGATCTCTTGGTCATCATCCATGATTGAGTAATAATTTTCAAATAAAAGTAACTGACTTCTTCAGCTATTGGCCATTGGGAATTGGTTTTCAATATGAGATAATTGAAGTGTGCTTTAATGGCTGAAATCGATTCAACTTTCAACAGTATTCATGTTCAAGCAGATTGCAAGTATCGGTCTTGCATTAGTTGAATTTCAGTTTTTTTTTAACCTCGATTCTAAATTTAAAACTCTTTTTAAATTTCAGTTTTTTGACCCTCAATAGATTCAATTGTCCGCTTCTCATGCTCCCTCAATTTCTTCTTGAGAAAACGGTGTTCTCTCTTTTATTTTGCCCGAAGAGCTCATGGCCTACTCTCTTAGCGGCTCTAGTTCTTGTTTGCAGAATTGCCTGATGGTAGGTCTTGATCTTAGCTACATGCTGCAGCCATCATTCTCCGTCGAAACAAGGAGTTTCGTTTTGGTTACTTAGCGAAACCCAGCAAATACTTGTTGAAAATGTATCTCCTGGTCTTTCGGGATTTGACTTGCTGTTGATGGATGGCTGGCCCAGAGATTAAGAGAAAGGTGGTTACCAAAAGTTTTGGCGGTCATTTCAGCCTCTGCTACTGGTGGTAGGTAGCGTCAAAATATTCGCATTCGCACTCGAGAGACTACCAAGTAATGGTTTGAGTGAATGCTTGCTCCCCAGAACATTCGGACATCCAAGATATTTGGCTCTTCGGCAAACTCAATCATCCTTAGTCCGTTATTGGACGTTAATTAATAAAACCACCCATATAAACTTTCAAAAACGTATATGTTTTTTAAAGCTCAAAAAAGCCGTAATCCAGCATTTTAAATATAATCCGTATTAGACGCCTAATTGTTCTATTATCTTTCAATGTGCATAATTAGTTTTTAAATTAAACGTCAACTTTACTTGCACCAACATCATTTTCAAAGGTCTAAAAAGATATTTGATTTTGGAAATTTTTGACGTGAAAAGTCGAATTTTTCGAATTTTTTTTAACAAAAAGTCATTATCGTTTCAATTTATCTATTCAATAAAATTTATTTCATAACTCTAATAACTCTTATACTTTTCGGGATGTACAAAAAGTTTGTTTTTGTATTTTACTCAATTTTACCCTAACTTCCTGGTGAAATTAAAAAAAAAACTGTTTTATCGGAATCTTACATTATATCACCTATCTTTTGGTGTATTTAGTTTTTTTCTATTACCTATAGTGTAGAAAATGAATCAGTTAGATTATCAATAACAATGGCCGACCTCTGTAATTTAATAAATTTATTGTTTTGCACACAAAATGCAAAAATAAAACAAACCCAGTATAAAATGTAAGTGTGTTGTAACTCTTTACCTTCTTATAGTGTCTGTGTGAAAAAAAACAGTTATAATGGGCTGAAAGATCTATGTGTAATTACTGGTTGAATATTTTTATAAACTCCAGTAAAGAAGTATAACTCCTCTTGGTTGTGCAAAACTACCCTTTGAGCATCCCCTTTAGAGTTAAAACTCTTCAATTCAACAATCTTTGTAACAGTGATGTGCTGACTCCTGGTCCATATTACCTAAATAATATACCTAACAGTCCCCAATTTTTTTTATGAATGTAGACAGTTGTTGAAAGCTGACAATTCATATGGGCGTGTCTGTTGTCTATAGTTGTCTCCCTTCCCTATATTGTATCTGAAAACTTAACTTAAATATTTTGCATACCTTCACCATATCAAACACAATGAAAATCCCCCCAAAAAAATACTTCTAACCTCGCCAGTTAAAGCTGTTTCTGACAGGATATTTTAATTATTGTGTAAACCACCCTAAAATAGCATGCAACTTTGTAGGTCATGACAAAATGATTTTGATATATGAATTTCGTTCTATAAGCCACCATCACCAAAGAGCATTGTTTAATACCTACCTACCGCTACCTACCCACACATACAAGACCGTGCAACTTTTATCGCCTGTTCCTTACTTTTGTTATGCAACAATTCATGATTACCAATGTCTCTTATAGCATTGCAAGTCCATTAAAAAATATTTCACCTGGAGTCCTGAAACTTGTTATTTATTTGCCTTCTCGCGCAAAACTTTGTAATCCTTAAAATCAACACTCAAATTGTTGAGAACTTGTGACAATGCCATAAATGCATTAGTGTATAGTCCTGGATGACTATCATGACTATGCCACTATATAGAGAGGAAGAACCATTCAACACGGAAAAACTTGGAAGATTCTACACTTGGTTCTTGGTGGGTGTGTGGGGCATGCCAATGCATGTGTTTTGAGAAGTGAATTACGAAAAATAAAAAACAAAAAATAAACAATAAACCACCCAAAAACCCAGCCCACAACTAATCACCTGACTTATAATATATAAATTGAGGGCGTAATTTAAGTTTTAAACATGCCAAAAGACAAACTTACTAGGACCTTAAGGTAGTTAAACATAAACGACATGTCACGCCTGAAATTCTTAAGTCGCAAATACCCATTACCACCGACAAAACCGATATCGCTGCCGCGCCACCAATACAGTTGAATTATTACACTGTGGGACATTCAGTATTGCAAAATCGGAATAAAAAAAATGTATTAAAAACTAATTATGTTACAAGTTATAGAATCTGGAAAGTGGGAATGACCTTACATTTTCAATTCCGAACTTACTGATTATGAGTTGATTAGAAGAGTGAAACGTATAGTGTTTCTGGTCTCTGACTCTATTTCATGAATTTATTCCAGTTTTAAAGCTTTTACACCCCAGTGTGAGCTGAGCAGCCACCAACAACACCAGTTGGCAATCGCCAACTATGTTCGAAAAAAATAGCGTGAACATGCAATCACTCTGCACGCGATAATCTATGACCGTTTTTCTCTGTTTCCCGGCAGGGTTTTTTTGGTATTAAAACTGGCTCACCACTGCTGCTTCAGCTCTAAGAGAGCACTTTTAATAAATACTTGGGCACAACCAAGTTTACAACATTTGCGGGCCCATAAACCAACAAAACAGACTATCCTGAAAGCGACCGCCCGCCCCACCACCAAACCACTAGGCTAGATCGCACTCTCACTGTATCACCACTACCACCCCTGCTGCACTGAACTGCATCGAGTTCTGCAACGAAATGAGCAATAAGCTTCGTGTTCAGACGGCAATCCAGTTTGGCTGTCAGTTCAATAAAGTTTGCATTGGTGTATTTTTTATTGAAAGAAAATTGAGGCGAACAAAAATGCATCGTGCGGGCCTCATAAAGGTCCGCATATGTTAATAATGTTTTTTGTTTTTCTTCTAGGATGTGGCACACAGAGCTGTCGTTTTTTTAATATCTCTGTGGTACGAGTAAGAACATTTTGACATTTTAATTCGGATTTTCATTTTAATTCGGAATTTCAATAAAAACAGAAATAAATTCGCGGAAAATGAGGGCAGATTAGGTTAATCATTCATCATATGAAAAATGATTGGTAAATTTCGTCAACTTTTTTCTCCAACTATCGACTTCCATACATTTCAGCTCGGATTCAGATCAATTAGGTAAGACTTTGAGTGTCTATTTATGCCTTAGACTTTTTGACTTATGGACAAATAAAACCCAAAATCCCAGAAACCCAGAGTCCCGAAAACTCAGAATCCTGAAAACCCATAATCCAGAAACCCCACAATCCCCAAAGTCTAAAATTCCGAGAACCCAGAATTAAGAAAACCCGAAATCCAGAAAACCTAGAATCCCAAAAACCCAAAATCCAGAAAACTCGAAATTCAGAAAACCCAAAATCTCAAAAACCCAGAATCCAGAATTCACTATTGGAGCTAAATATGGGCGGAATTCGTAGTCGTCACTCAAGTTGAAATTATGTTCAATTGTACGCTTGAGGAGACTTTTTGGCTCTTTTCTCGGTCGAGATTGTGGAGGAAATGCTCAAGAATTTACTTGAGGATTTCTACAGTAGCCTAAATTTTGTTTTTTTTTTTGTGTCCGTTTGGCTTTAGTTTTGTGGTAAGGAGAAAACTTAGGTAGGAAGTCATGGGCTTAAATGCGATCAGCAAGCGCCTGGCCAACGAGTATAAGAATGAACCCATCAAGGATGAGTTTTACGATCTTCTCGTGCGCACGTTAATAAGTGCCCTTAGAAGACGTCTAGATTGTTCTTGGTGACTTCAACGCCCGATTTTGTAGGAAGGACGTTCATGGTCAAAAAACACAGGCTGCAGAATAAAAAAGTCCAATAACTGACTCAGGATGGTAGAATTTGTGGGGAGTGCCGAAGGGGGGGGGGGTGGTAAAATGTCATCGTAGTTAAGGTTCAATCCTGATGGGTGTTACTCTGATCTTTTTAATTGCGATTCGTAAACATATTTAAACTCGAGATAATAATCATACATGTCATTACGATGAATGCAAAAATAAATGGGTCTCACAATTCTTCTGTCTGCCTGTCTGTCTGTGTATATTTCGATCTGTAACCTAACTCACTTAAGCGATTTTTTTTCAAATTTGGTGGTTAAGGGTCTTCAGTGATTCCCTAGAACGGAAAATGATTGTTTCTTAGGATTAAAATTTAATGTACCTGCCATATAGCCACTAAAGAAAAGTTAATTTTTATCAGAAAAGGCTCTAACAATTTTGATAAAATGATATCTACTTTCGTTATTAAGACCGTATTTTTATATGGAAAGAAATATTTATAAATATTTATAAGTTTTAATAACCGTACCTCCCTGAAAACCGTTTTTCATTTTTGTTTTTCTCTTAAACGACTCAACAAATTTTGATGAAATTTGTTATACAAAAGCTTCATAACAGTTTTAAGACTTTTTGATGTAAGCATTTGCAAAAAACTAATTTTTGGATTTTTAGAAAACTTTCAAACATTTTTTTTGTATAAATCAACTTTTTTTTTTTATTTTGGTTTTAGGTGTTCATTAATATATTTTCTCGAAAATGCCATGTCAACTTTATTTTTATATTCAAAAAACAAAAAACGCTTTTTTTCATACTAACACTAATTCGCTCTAGATACTTACATAAAAAAAATTTTTCGTTTTGGAATTTACATTAGAGACTAGTGTACACTAGGATTTCAATACGAGTTTTTTTTATACCAGAGATGCTTAAGCTTTTTGAATATTTTATGTTTTTTTTTTTAATTTTTGATAAAAAAAATTAATTTTATTGTTTTAATAAAAAACGTCCAAGAGTTATTAAAATTTTCGACCAACACTAATAGTATAGAAAATTGCTGCACTAGAAAATTGATGGAATAGATTTTAAGTCGTTGCATTTTAAAACGTAAATTAAGTAAAAATCAAATACAGTGAATAAAAAAATGCACATAATTATGAGTATACCATTTAAAATAGCCCTTTCTTATATCCGGTTTCAGAGCAGTCATAAAGTGACCTTAAGGCTGTTTCAGAATAATCCAATGTTTACCGGATACACTGTCGGCATACAAAAAAAAAATTTTAAAGCCGCTTTAATGATTTTGAAAATTTTTTTTCTAAAAATTATTTTTCAAAAAAAAAATAAATGGCATACTTAATTTGGAGCTCTTAATCATATAAAAAATTATATGAGTCATTTGATCATTGAATTTAATATTTTTCTTATTAAATTATTACCATTTAAAAACTTCAGGAGACTTTTAGGTCCACAGCAATTTTGACCATAAGAGCAAGTATGTGTAACCCAGTCAAGTATTATATTTTCTATTAATCGATTTTACTGTAAACGATGTTTGAAAATTGTCCACCAAATATGGTAATTTTTTTCGTTTGCTGCTCTTAGTGTACCAATTCTTGGATGTTTACCCAAGCCCAATATACATATTTTCTCAGATACTAACTTATTAAACTTTCAAAAACAATGACTGCAGTTGTCCTGCAATAATAAAGTTTTGTCCCAACAATTTTCAAATGCAGGTATACCTACTAAAAAGTCAATTTCTTTATGCAAAACGATAACAATAAAAAAAAATTCTATAAAACTTGCTCTACATTATTTAGATATAAATCCTTGGTAATGTCCTTATAGCGTATCCTCGTAACCACATGCCCCGTTATAAATCTAAAGACAACAGCTTAACTTCACCACTTTTAGCATAGCAACAACAACAAAAAAAAATTAATACATCGCGCTCTTGTTTAGATTCCAGAGACTGCCAAATTTGTAACCAAGACCCCATAACAAAATGCAGTCAAAAAGGTAAATAAATTGCTTAAATGTCTACTGCAACTCCTGCATGAACGCGCAGCAAGGTCATTACTTATGTTCATTCATATAAAAGAGCCCGAGACACCGTAGTTTGCATCCATTTAAATCTAGATCCAGATTCACCACCATACCAAGTACCAAGTATATATAGTAATTTCTGCCTCTGATATGCTTGTTTTTCGTGCTTTTTCGGCTACGCACGCACACATTGTCGTAGTTCAAGTGCTTTAATTTACACTTTACAATTATTTTACACACAGAACACAGTAAGTTATGGCATCCGGTCATAAATTTGTCGAATAATTGTTTGCATCAGAGTGCATTTTCAACCGATTTCCTTGCCCTTTTCCTTATTCCTTTGGTACACAAAGCTATAACACAACTTGCTACTGTATCTATATAACGACAGAAATGCAAACTAGCGACGACAAACGACAGAAAGGAGCACCATCATGACCATATAGACATGTTAGTACCTATTTGTAGTTCAAATAATATGCAACCGATGGAGCTAGTGAATGAGTGGGTGGGCTCAAAATAGACCATCGAATCAAGCGTGGTCTATTAATATAGAGTGGACATGGACATTGGACATGTATTCAACCACCCATCCCCAAATACCAATACCAATCTCGACCCACCCCACCAATCTGTCTATTTTAGTCGATAGTGTTACTGAATGTCTGATGTTCAGAGGGCACAGGACAAACGAAAAAAAAAAAAAGAAGAAACACAGATCCCGTCGTCCTATTAAAACAAACATCTGTGTCGGATATCGAAGGATAGACTTTGAACATGGCCGAAAGGCGACAGACTGACATATGTCTCTGGAGGTCTATGTTCAGCGATTCTCATTCCATTTTTGGTTTTTTTTTTTTTTTTGATAGTTTTTTGTCTATCACAGAGATGGAGAGATAACTGACCTCTGACTATGTGTCGTGTGTGTAGGTCCTTTGGTCGATGTCATTCGGCGACGTATTTATCACCACCCACGATTGTTCGATAGTTAAATCCTTCCGGAAATGACTTTAATCGATGTCTGATTCTGTACACATCAGCTGCACTTCAATTAGAAGTTCAATTTTTGTGTGGTCGTGTATACTCGTATATATCCTGAACGCGAATCTCCTACTAGACATCTCGCTCTCATCCTCACCCAAGTCAAAGTGGTGTCGATTTTTAGTGTTTTGAATGAGAACAATGGATCATTCATCTCTTTTGTATATTTTTGTTGAATGGCCAAACAATCAATGAAGTCTTCAGTACAGAGCTTTCAATAAAGAAGGAGATCAATCAAATTGATAAAAAAATATATTGGGATACACCTGCGGTCATACTCATACTCGTACGTTAGATTGTTTTTACGTACTGGGAAGTTTTTCCAATCTTACCATGAATATTATACATATAGGGTGTCCGTAAAGAGGATGTCTTGTTTACTTGGTTCTGTGAGAGAGAGCTTTACCTGCTACTTAAGTGCCTTATCAGTTCGAAAAAATAGTGATTGGCATAGCAGAGCAATTCGCAGTTTGATCTCTGAATTCATACCGTTGTTTGTTTTAATTGGGGGTTGGGTTCGATATCCTGCTTTTTATATTCCCGTTTTGTAAAATTCCGTTTTAAAATCCAGCTTTTTAAAATCCTATTTTTTATAATCCCGTTTTTTTAAATCGCGCTTTTCATAATCCCGATTCTTATAATCATGTTTTTTACAATCCTTTTTTTTGTAAACCCACTTTTGCAATCAAAACTAGTTGTTTTATTTTAAAAAATCGTGCGATTTTTTTTTTGATTGCAAAAGCAAGATAATAAGGAAAATTAAAATAAATTAAAAAACAAATTATTTGTTTTATGCATTTTATTGTAACCTTTAAAAATTATTATAAACATCAAAACAAAATTTAGAGGAACATACAGGTTTTTTACTTTAAATTCATCCTTTCGCAAATCAAATTCATCCTTTTGCACATCGAATTCACTCTTTTGCAAAAAATCTATTGTTTTAATTGTGATCAATTAACAACTAACCCTAGGCAACAAAAGTTGAAGAAAAAACAAAAGAATGCGTTTTGTCTGTTTTGTCTTCAGGCAAAAGCAGCCACACATTGTACATTCCAACAAACATGTGATAAAGATCTCAAGTTCAACATTTTTTTTTACGTAAACCCAAACTTATCCTTCTAGAATCTTTGCAGTTGAAAATATAACGCCATTTTTGTTGTTCATAGAAATTAAAAAAAAACACAAAAGAATCACGTCGCGTCACAGCCACTTGAACTTCCAAAACCCAGTTTTGAAAAAAAAGAAAAATAATAGTAATCTTTGAAACCAGCGAAGAATATGACGACGATAAGGATTTCAGGAAAAAAGAAAAAGGTGCACAAAGGCCAACTTTTAGCTCCCTCACTTCCAACCCATTAGTTGAATGCTCACTGGCGACAGCCAAGTAGCCATGCCACACCACTATCAGCGCCTCAACAATAACAAAGCACAAAACAGGAAAAAAAAATATAAAATGAAAAAAAAAAACATACCTTCAACCATCAAAAATATATAAAAGAAAATTCCTGAATTTCAAAGTGCATCCAATCGGACGGACACAAAGAAATCCCAGATTCATATTTAATAAATGATATATCTTAGGAGACTTTAGCGCCACACAAAAGCGGGACAATAAGCCCTTTCAGTGAGGGATCGGGATGTGATGATGATGATGATGATGATGACGGTAGGTATACCTACGCCACATGAAGAATGGAAAAGTGAAGAGCGGGACACACAACTTTGGTATAGCGCGAGGAAACGAAGTAAGTTCACATTTCAGAAAAAGGGTTTCATTTTTCATAATTTTATTTATGGAGTTCAGGTCTTGAGGCTACGTGTGTACGTAACGTACCTATACCGACCAATAGCTACTACCAACAGCTCCATTGCATCCCGCCAATAAGCCAGCACTTATTTCTCTGGGGATTTTGCTTATAACAGAGCCGTAGTAGCAGTTGAAGAGCAGCTTGGAGGATGAATGCGTTCGTAAACTGATATTGATTAAAAGTAGTTTTTGCAGTGTGGACCAGAGTCTGTGCACTGGTGTTTTTTTTTTTTTTTATTTAAGGGCTTAGACGTCAGAAAAGATTGAATCCGAGTTTGGAAAGCCAAAAACACTTTGTGCAAAAATATTGCCAGTAAAAAGAATTTTCAATTCATTCACTATTCGGGGAGGTGACCACAGTAGCATTACTTAGCTCATAAGGTTAGGGACTTAAATTAGTCTCAAAGGAGAGATAAGTTAGTACTGAAAACAAAAACATAGGGTTGCCATTTTATAAATGGGTATATCAACGCGGTAACCCTGTTTGAACGAAAAAAAGAGGGAGCACATCGGAATCCCGTTTTTCAAAACTCCGGAAAAAAAAAGTTTTAAAATCCCATCTTCTAAAATACTGTTTTTTTTAAGATCTCGTCTTCTAAAATCTCGCTTATTCGAAATCTCGATCTATTATAATCCCTTTTTTAAATCCCGTCAAATCCTATTTTCTTATAAAACATAGTTATCAAACTAAATAACAAAAGATGTTGGTACATTCGATTTGTTATTAAGAATTTAAGAAAATTAAAATCACTCGACTAAAAGAAAAAATAATTTAATTTTCTTTCTATCCTGCCTGTTTTTATAAAACAAACAGTTTTGATGTCAAAAGCGAGTTCATGAAAAACGGAATTACAAAAAAACGCGATTATTAGAGACGGGATTATAAAAAGCGGGATTTTAAAAAAGTGGGATTATAAAAAACAGGATTTTAAAAGGCGAGATTTTAAAAACGGGAATATTAAAAGAGGGATATCAAAACCAACCCAAAAAAAAGCTACATCACTTTATGCATCATAACTTTTTGATTTATTAAAAAACGAAAATATTAATGTTGTTGAACAAAAGTCAAAAATATGGAAAAAAATAAGAAAAAAAGCTAAGACTTTAGAGCTCAGAATGTGATAACCCTGTTCAACTGAAAAACATACTCAAATAATCTTATTTTGACAAAATAGCATACATTTTGGTGGAGTTAATGGCTAAAATACTGTTTCTTGCATTCAAATATGGTAACCGTATACTTATACCCATTTTGTAGTTAGCACGTGACATTTTTTAGGTTGAAGAGAGCCCAATCTAAAACTTGGTATGTTATAAGCTTTGAACCTTGTTAAATATGGTACATTTTGACTGAAAAATTAGTGTTTTTAGTGTTTTCTTGCATTGAAATAGGGTTGCTTTATAGGCTTTTTGGAGTTGGTACCCAATATTTTTTAGATAGAACAGAATTCAAGATAAAATTTGATGTACATTTTAACCATTAACTCCACCAAAACTTATACTATTTTGTTAGATTAAGAAATATTTGAGTGTGTTTTTCAGTTGAACAGGGTTACCACATTCTGAGTCTTAACTTTATTTTTTGGATTTTGTTTGCTTAGCAATATTAATATTGTCGTTTTTTAATAAACCAAAAAATTATAATGAAGCTCTTTTTCGTTCAAACGGGGTTGTCATGTTTATGAACTCATTTTAAAAATTAAAACCCTATGTTTTTATTTTAAGTACCAACTTATTTTTCATTTCACACATATTTAAATATCTAACCTTATGAGCTAAGAAATCCGACGAATTTAAATTATAAGGCCTGTCTTTTCCCGATGAGTTAGGAATTTGAAACATAAAACAAGTCTCAAAACTGAATGATATTGCAATATAACTAAATGAACACTTCTGGCAACACTGTTAACTATTACGTATTTCACGCAAGGATTAAGCAAGAAGATACATACAAAGTTGCATGATGCGGCATGATTACGTATACGAAATCGAATCGTTAAGTAGGTAAGATACGTGTATGATGATTCTTTTCTAAAAGAGAAGAAAGAGTTCTTGGTTTTGGCATCAGAGATGAGATATACAACATAGCTGAGGAGATGACGAAGGTGCAGCAGCAAAACGAGAAGTTTGCGACGAATGACCAAGAAAATATTCGTGTATTTGCGATCAATTTATTGACATGTGTCACACGGCATCAAGGTTTTGATCAATCAGACAAGCGAGGCAGAGAGTCGCATTATTTTGTGCGTTGTGTGCCGATTTTGTTGCATTATTGCAGTCTCGTTTTTTGTTTTTTTTTTTTTATCTTCAACGGATGGATAAATCAATAACCAGATTGTTGTTTGATTGACTTGTGTGAGATAAAATAAGGAAGTTTCTCATCTTTGCTTTATTATTTTACTCAAAGGTACCTAACCTACATACTTATATTCACTTTATCTATAAAAAAAAAATGATTTAAAAAAATATTTTACTGTTTGATAATTTTGAAACTTTAATAATTGGTTAATGAATAGAATAAAAAGTAAAATTCGTCATTAAAGCTTCGATCGATTTTTTTATCTTTTTAATTGCTTATTATGATTGTCCTTTTGTGTGATCCATCCTTAGAAATACGTCAAAAAAATAATGAAAGGTGAAATAAGGCCAAACGAAGTCTTCAAAACTTTGCAACTATTCAAAAACGAAATAACATCAAAGGGTATTGCTTACTTTTGCCCGAGAGTTAACACGAACGTGTTTAATATCAAATGAAAGGTAAAGTTAAGCTTGTTATAATTTCTGAAATACTCGTATTTGTTAAATTCGTTCATGGGAGAGTCGAGATATTTGAGTTTAAAGTTGCCCATCTAAAAACAAAACTTTCACTTTATTTTGCAAATAATTGTTCATAACCTGTGAAAGAAATGACGTAGAAACATCATATCGGTATTTATTAAAATGTAATATTTTTGTTTTCAAAAGAATGTCATAAGTAAATTAATGCATTTAAACAAATAATAATGGTTTAACTTCTTGGAAAACAACTTTTTTTGCGCGTTCTTAGGTACACCGATATTTCAAAAATTTCAGTGATGATATATACTTTTTTTGATGTAGCTTATTTAATTCCATACAAAATATAGACCTCTAATTTTAATAAATACTTACCAGCATTTTTATCGGTAAAAATTGGTAATCAAAACTCAGAAGTCCAAACGAATCCCATTAGGGGTTTGGTCACCATTTTGAAAAAAAAACTGCATCAATAATGCAATTTTTTGTTAGGCTATATTTATTTAATTGATTTTCAAATTCACAATTGACATGAACGTTTGATTTGCCATAATAAACAAGACACAGAAGAGTGCATCGAATTATTTTAGTTTAATAGGTGTTTATTTCAAGGGAGAAAGAACGCTGCCGTTGTGCCAAAACACCCTGTGAAATAAATGGGAAGTTTAAAAATATTGGTAGATATATGATCATTAAAATCAAGAATACAAAAAGCACAAAAACCCTTAAAAAAACACCCTTTTAACTAAAATGTGGATATCAATGCACTCTTTTGTGTCTTGTTTGTTATTGCAAATTAAACATTTGTGTCAAATTTTATCGCTGTAGCACTGTTGAAAAGAGGTTTTCTGAAAAATAACCTCTGGTGCACTGAAAATAGAATTTTTCAATTACTTTTACTATTTTCCTTAAAATTATATCAACTTCTTACATCAAGATCACTTCTTAAAATGTTGTGTGATTAAATAATGGTTTATCTTTTCACAAATGGTCCTCATTTCTGTGGTTTTTAAAAACATTATAAAATTTTCAAAAGCAGCATAGACAGAAAGTTCATAAAATGTATAACGCCCGCAGAGAAAATAGATTTTTCCAAAAAAGGATCGGCCCTATTGTGCAATTGTCAAGATAGAAATGAATTAAAGGAATTTTTGGAAATTGGAATTTATCAACATTAAAAACAAAAGTTTGCAGTTTCTATTGGTCGGGAGCCCATTTACTTTTATAAGTAAGTTGAAATCGGTTAGGTTTTTCATTTCTTCGAAGAGAACAGATTGAGGGCATATTCGATTCATTTGTATGTGCGTGTACTGTTGTCATCGGTTCGGTGTCGGTAGAGTTGGCGTTGGAAATTTGTAAACACGATAACTTTTGTTAGAATTAAGATAATTGGAATCTGTACCTAAACATCAAAAGTTGTGGATTACCCAAACTTAGGTTCACGTTCAGTTCAGTCATTTTGAATAAAACCTTCTTATACTTTCTATACAAAAACCTTCCAAATATATTTCACTTTTTATGGGGAGTACTACAAATTTGTATTTTAGTTTTAGTTCTTCTAATGAACAATGTTATACCTACTGATTTTCAAAAAAAATTAAGTTTCCAAAAATACCTAATTCTCAAAAGATTGAGTAAAAATCAATGTCTTACACTTTTTTGTAAAAAAATTCTTGCAACGGTATATTTTAAAAAATATTTTATAAAATTTTTAATTTTTTTTTAATCAAAAAAAATCATTTTAAAAAAATCATACAAATAGGAGCAATTTTGCCCGGTTCTGAGATAATTTGCTTTAGTTACTCCACTATTATGAAAAAGGTTTATTTATTTGTTAAAAGAACAAAGTTCCCAAGTCTTTTCATACGAAAACGATCGAATTCAAACGTTCTTTTTCTCCTACTGTAAATTAGATAGAAAAAGTATAGGTAAATTCATATATGGCGGTGACTCGTCCCCTGATGTGTACTCTAGTTATCTCCTAACATACCATCAGCTAAAAAATTGCAATATTTGGCTTTTCATCGTTAACAGTTCACAGTTTAAAGAACCCTCAATTTCATGTACGGAAAGTATAAAAACCCGCACTGCAGAAAAACTGCATGTGGAACAAAATTATTATGAAAATGGTTGTTTCTCATAAAAGTATAGAGATATTCCTGCATGTAGGTACATATGTTACGAATTCGTTTGTTCAAACGTCAAACGCATTCCACTCCAAACAAAAACTCAGCCAAATGAAAAGCTATATAAAAGAATACATAAATATTAAAAAAAAAAAAAAAAACCTCTCCTATATAGCCCTAGTTACATAAACAAACGATCCCTCACCGAAAACAATTCATATTGTGTCCCATTGTCCTATCACATATATGAACATGAAACCTAATGGGGAAGATCCCTTGATTTTTGAACTGAAACCCTCTAAACCGACAAATTTGAATACATTTCCATATACATAATGTAGGTATATGGGCTGAGGCCGAGGATCCCTTTCCTTTGCAAACTCAAGTACTTCGACCCCTTTGTTGCATTTTGCACAAAAAAAAAAAAAAAAAAAAAATCCGCCATGTTGCCGATTATCAACATCGTGGGTTCCTTTGTACTCGTACAAGTTCCCATATTTGTACCAACATTCCTACATATAAATTTCTATACTAAGTATACTTACTCGCATATGACGTATTCATTTGGGGATGTCCCCTAATCATACTGTGAGATAGCCAAAGCTGCCACGTTTCCAAGATGGCAATAATCTCTGGAGAGCCTCTTTCGAAATGAAGTGCTTTTAACCATCATTCCTTCAAAAAAATATAATAAAACGACTGTAGAACATTGACGCCGCGGCGCTTCATGTTATTTATGCGAGTAAAAATCTGTGAATCCCTTTTGAAATTCCTTTAGAATTAAAGCCTGAATCGCACACTCCTGTCATCTTTTATAAACGTTAACGACAACAAGGATAACGATGCAACCAAAAAAAAAAATTCCATTGGGTGATGCACAGAATATGAACCAATAACAAAACAAGAAGAAAAAAAAATTAAAAACGCGGCACATCCAGTGCGCTCATCATAATATACGAAATATCCTTGGTAGTTGAAGAGGCCCCAACATGAACATTTGAACATGATATGCAGGTGCTGCATGCAAATATTTATTTTTGTAAAACCTTTGGTATTTTTTTTTTTTTTTACTTTGCTTTTTTTAAGAGAATGCAAAGAATCTGCATTTGATGGGCAGGGCAGGGACACCCACCACCACAGTGCGTTAAGGATTTTAAGTGGTGTTGTTTTTTTTAACATAAAGTCGTATAGTGCAGTGCGGAAGTGACACAATGCAACGCAAACTGGTATTAACGGTACCTGTCATAGAACGGTTTTTTTTTAATTCTGATTTTCTCCGTCATGACTCAATCAATTTCAATCATTTTTACATGAAAGCTTTCAAGTTGCGGAAATTAAGTTTAGTAAAAAAAATTTCGAAAATTATTTTTGTTGGTTTATAAAAAAATAGATTTTTTTTTAAATCATTTTTTTCGAAAACTGCTTAGTTTTTTTTTAAATTTATTTTTTAGATGTTGATAAATAATATCTTAAAAATGGCGTACCACTTTTTTTTTATAAAAGTCCTTGCAAAATTTTATATAGACAAAATAGTTAAAAAAAAAACGGCTCTAACGATTTCAAATATTTTTTTTTCTAAAAATGTATCATTATAGATGAAATCAAATTCCATACTTCGTTTTTAGGTTAAATTCATTTAAAAAGCTGTTTTAGTCATTTGAACATCGAATTTTTTGCTTTTTTAATTTTTTATTCCCCAAACTGTATTTAAAAATTTTTAATTAAAAAGGCTTAGCATTTATAGTGACATTATCTATAAAAGCAAGTACAATTTATTTATTTTGAACTTTTGGACATCGTGATGTGAGAATCTATAATTCGGCCTCTTAAATCATTCCCGTTATGCAAAACCACTTCTAACTATTGTATCCACTAAATGTTTAATTAAACAAACGTGGTATGTTTAAAGTTCTACATTTCTACGTGCATCGCAGATCCGAAATTCCTTTCAGAATTTTAAATTTAATTTCAAATGACTTATTTCCTTATCTGAAGTCCTTACACAACAATGTTACGGTTAAGGAATCTATTTTAGCTGGTTTAATTTTATCTAATTTACTTCACTTCCTTTAAAATATAGCCCCATGCAACAGTGTACCTATACTAACTCTCTGACAAATCAACACATTGCCATGGAGCAACAAATGCATGTGAACATTGAACAACTGAACATTTGGAACAACTATAAACTGACTGGCAATGCAAGATTTCTATACATATATGCCTTGTCTTACCACCTTACTCTGCCAGAAGCAATTAATCTTACCATCCACATTTCCTACAAAAGTTGTTTGCTCCACTTTATTTATACGTAAGTGTAAGTGGTGGTTTATTTGAAAACGATTTACAGCCCGAGCGGTACTGCAATGCCAAAGTCCCTTCTCCTTCTCCTTCTCCTACTCATGCCCAATGCTCCTCTATGGCCCATCGTAGGAAGTATAGAAGGAACCGATTCTAGCACGCGCCAAACTAAGGCTTTATTAGGAACATAGTTTACCCCGTACCACCAGTGGAAAATAGTATAAATTTATATACTTTTATACCCACACAACGATGGTTATTTATTGACGAAGGACGAAGGATGAAGGGCAAAGGCAATGGGTGTATGTGAAACGTTTTTCTTGTTTTTTTTGATATTGTTGTTGCCAAGATAAATGGCTTGTTAATTTGTAAGAATTTTCGACTTTATCCGCAATTAATTAAATGCTAGAATCCTTTTTTTTTTTTCTTTAGCAAACTCCTGGTTATGGGGACTGTTGTCTGACCAAAAGGAACAATGAGTTTTATACCAAAATAAGGTTTAGTTACTGAGATTTGATTGTCTGGCAGAATGTGTATATTAATTAAATGGAATATTGTTTGTTTTGTGTGATTTTATCTTTCACTAAAGGGTAGTCCCTTTATGTTTATATGATTGCAATAGTCAAAGGATTTGAGAGATCTGCTCGTGAAAACACTGATGTTCATTGTGCAATCAGGTTTTAAGTATTTGGGTGTATATTAAGGACCTGTTTCTCCAGGTTGCGGGCTTTGCGTAGGGGAAACTTCACCAATACAAAAAAAAAATTATATTTTATGAATTTTGGCACAAAACAGACTTCGGATGTGCAAACTAAACTTGAACATCAAATATCGAAACAGCACTTGGAATATCAGAACCTTAAACAGAACACTTTGGGCCGAACAATTAATGGAGAACCCAAAAACCCATAGACAAAATGAAAGCGGATTATAACGTAATTTAATATAAAGTGTGGACTGTGGATGGAAAGAATTTTAGACGAAGTCATCGCATTGTGGCCCAATTTGATATTAATTCGATTGCTAAAATCATCCAAAACTAATTTATCTCCTGGATCATGAAATACTTGATGCTTCTTAACTCGAAAGAAATTTTAATTATTAATTTTGAAGTTATACTTCTTTACCGGCGATAATAAAAATATTAAACCAGTAATAACACATAGATTTTTTCAGCCCATTATTACTGTTTTTTTCCACACAGACACTATAAGTAAGCAAAGAGTTAACACACACTTTCATTTTATACTGGGTTTGTTTTTTTTTTTTTTTTTTTAATTTTTCATTTTGTGTGAAACACATTAAATTTATTAAATTACAGATGTCAGCCATTGTTATTGATAGTCTGACTGATTTATTTTCTACACTATAAGTGATAGAAAAAAAACTAAATACACCAACAGATAAGTGGTATAATGTAAGATTCCGATTAAATGAGGTTCTTCGAAATTCCACCCGCAAGTTAGGGTAACATGGGGCAAAAGACAAACATTTTTTTTGTGTACATCTCGAAAAGTATAAGGGTTAGAATTATGAAATAAATTTAATTGAATAGATAAATTGAAATAAGGTAAGTTTTAATCAATAAAAAAATTCTAAAACTTCAACTTTTCAAGTTAAAAATAATTTTCCAATATTAAATATTTTTTTAAACGTTTGAAAATTATGTAATTATGGATACAGTTGATAATTTCTCAAAAAACTAATTATGTACATTGAAAGATAATAAAAAAAAAAAAAACTAGGCGTCTAATATAGATTTCATATAAAATGCTCCATAACGGTTTTTTTAGCTTTAAAAAATAAATACGTTTTTGAAAGTTTATGTGGTTGGTTTAATTGATTTTAAAAATCAGGGAATAAAAGGAAAAATACTTTGTCAAAATAACTTTTAGGTTTATGTGCTGTCTATAAACTTGTGAAGAAACTAGATTTTTAAACATTTTTTTTCAATGAATAACAGTAAAAACAAAATTTTTCAGTCCAAGTTTTTTGACCGTTTCCAACTGTATTTTATTTTTATCTTTTTTATACATATATGTATAGGAATTTGAGTCTATCAATCAATCTCTTGAGGTTCAATTCTTCTCATTTCTAAGTTTGTTTCGCCGCTCAGGTAATTTTGCCGCATATTGGAACCAAAGTAAAAAATAACACAAAACTCCTCCCCTAATTGTCTGTTAAAAAAAATAAAAAAAAAAACTCGCAAACTCTTCAACTTTATGCAAATTGATAAAATTGTTAAACAAAAAATAAGAAAACAACAAACATTTTTCGTCGTTGCCTTTTTAAAAACATTTCTATGTTTAGCCTTAGGGTCGAATGCGCAACATGTTAGACGTAAATATCTGTATGTGTGGTGTGTATATCACAACATGACCTTGTTTTTGCTCATATATACGAGCAACTTTTTCGTTTAAATCAATGTTCCTGCTACAAATATTCTTTTGTTTTCTTTGCCAAAAAAACACCAGAAGCTATACTTACTTATAATAGAGTCATACAAATTTCAATTCTCTATACTTAATACAAAACTGCTCTCTCAAGAATGAAACATGAAACAGAGCCGCCCAATTGGCGGTTCCTTTTTAACAAAATTCGGGCCACAAGCCCACAACCCAATGAAAACATCATCTTCCAGCATCGAGGACCATGTGTGTATTGTATATCCTTGCTGCCGTATCGTATCCTTCATTCGATTGTGTATAGCTCAGTAGTTCATTGTTCAATGTAGGCGCCGTTCCCAATGAATAATAAAACTGAATAATTACCCGCGAGTACAGTACCCAGTACATGTGGTCGTGGTGTAGGTATATTTATATTAAGCTCTATGGAATAGGTCCTGCAAAGAAAGTATAGTGAGTTTCTGTGTTTTATGATCAACGACAAAGGATTTGTTGGATGTCGATGCTGTGCTGGGTATTGGCTGTGGTGGCACAGCAGCGCGCGCGGCATTCTGCCATTGAATTCATTGTATTTCGATGCACTTTCGGCATTGCATTGATTCGGCTATATACGGCAGTTTCCTGAAGCCTTCTCAACCGGGCCAGAAACAAAGCCAACTGCAGTTTACATAGCTCTTAACACTTTTATTTGAAAGAAGGGTGAGGGCATTGGGGTGGAGGATTTTACTTTTTTTGTTTTTCAAACGAACGTTTTTGGCTTTGCACAATCATTTCCATGGTACCTTTAAGAGAAAAGAACAATTGGAAAACTCGCAGTTTGATAGCGATCAATATTTGTTCTATAAATTTAACAATTTTTCATTATTTTTTGGCCTGGCATCAACAACAAAAAAGGACTTAGCCATGGTATCAATTTTTTATCGGCTTAGATGTAGGTATAACTTGTTTCGCATTGTTTTGAGAATGTAATGCGAAACATAAAAGTCGACTTATAATGATTTGATCCACTAAATTTTTAGATAATCTTTATTCATTTGTTTATAAGTTAAAATGTTTGCAAGACTGACGTAATGAAACATTTCGTAATTTTAACTATGATTGCAAACATAAATACCTGCATTTGCTGACATGATTTGCAAACTTCGTTGCAAAAGGTAATGCAAACTGTGCAATGTGCAATATCCTGAGCAGGTGGAGAGAAAATTTAAGATAAATGGTGTATGAAAGCGAAAGGGGTAAAATAAATTGACCACTAATAGATTGGGGGCAAGGGTGGGTGGGCGAAAAAGTGGGGTGGTATCGAAAATCGTATTTTTAACGATTTTTATCAAAAGTATGTAGACCTTATCAACAAAAAAAATGAATACAAAAGTTTTAGATTGTAAAAAGATCTACAACTTTTGTTTAGATATTTTTCCAATATAAGCTCAAAAATGTTAGTAGAAAAAAAGACAATAACGATTTTTTTTTTCATTTTTTACAAAAATAGTAAGATTTTGATAAAACCATAACAATTTTTATCAGCAAAATAATAATTTTTTGCATTTTTGACGAATTTATTTTAAAAAATATAGCCTAGTTTTCAACCAAAAAAGTTGACAAAGTTTTGGATTTTTGAAAATTCACAGATGGATTCTTTTTTGTTAAATCGCCTCTTTGTAAAGATCTTAAGCAAAAAAACAACAAAGTTACTATGTAAAATATTGTCAAATTAAAAAATTAACCAAAAAACTGTTATCTTATATTTTAAAAAAGTTATTTTATATGTTTGGGAATAGTTTGATTCAAGTGCCTCTGAAAAAGAAGAGATTTTTTTTCTGATCAATCCAATGAATATGGTCTTGTTTTTGAAAATGAAATCTATCTTTACACAAAACATTCCAAAAAAAACTATGTTTTTGGCTAGTTCAGAATTCAATATCTCAAAAACTTTGCATTATATAGCAATTCTGAAAATAGATTCGAGTTAAGAGTCAAAATCTTTTGCAAAAGTTTATTTTTTTATGACCACTCCCGGCTGGCTAATATTACTGTCATTTACGAAAAAATCGTTCTTAAAAACACGTTTTTCGGTTTATTTTTTTTTTATTTCTACAATAACTTTGTTGGTTTTTGTTTTCTTTATTTAAAAAAAAAAAAGATTTAACCCTCTACTGCACGCACTATGATCCAATATGAACAAACAAACTATAAATTATTGTCTTTGTTCTTCATTTTGTACAATTAAAAGACGACAGTAAAAATAAAATTGTTTAAATAATTTTTATGCACAACCAGCCACAGGTTGTGCAGTTGCACATGAATGAAGCGTAGCGATCCTCCCTCAAACACTGATTTATTCCTGTACTTGCAGTCATTTTCGCATTGCTTATTTATTTTTCCCTATTCCGGAATGTGATCCAATTGTTTGTTGGTCCATTTTTAGGAGTGGTCTGAATTTAAAAAGATAATTCACAAAATTTTATCATTATCAGCGAAATGGAGACATGTTTTTTATTTTTTTTTCAACACTTAGATGGCATGGACTTACTACAAATGAATGTTCTTGTTGAGTAAGTTAAGTAAGTAAGTGCTAGTTGAGGCTTTCAATACCTTCTTGTGGAAGGCAATGCGATGAGGGAAGAAAGGCCATATTGAACATGTCAAATAATTCTCCAGCTAAAAGAAAACCGAAAAAAAAGTCAGCGAGGGTCTCTAATCCTCTGATTCGAAAATCTTATACTCACTCGGAGGCACAATATTTTGTTTTGTAAAAATAATATGAGTTCAAATATCAATTTGTTGTGAATGCACAAGCAGCCATATATGGCACTACTTAATATTTTGTGAATGGATAAGAGCCATATATGGACGAAATCTACAGATATAATTAAACATTTAACAATTGAAGTATACCCACCAATATTGAATGTCACTAAAAAAATATAACAAACTTTAAATTGTTTGGAGAGCCAAAAATAAATCAACTATTTATTTCTGCATATTTCCACTATTCTGATGCTACGCGCTCTGTCTAGTTTGGTTCAAGTTTTTCACTATTGCGAAAAACAAAAAAAAAACAAAAACCCAAGAACACCATTAGGAAATAACTATTTTAAATGATCAAAACGGTAATTTTCCACTGGAGCTTCCATAATTCCTTTAGCCGGCCATATATAGCTTCTTGTGCAGTAGAGGGTGAACTAAAAAAAAAGCAGCTCAGAATTTTCAAAAAAAAAAATTGATAGAAAATTATGTTTTTTTTCTTTTTTAAATAAATTCTTCAAAACACACAAAAACATAATGTACGTTAAAACCAAGTTTTATCAAAATCTTACTATTTTTGTAAAAAGATATTTTCGACTTATAACATTGAATAACACGTTAGATTGATGAAGATTTTTGAAATATTATTTTTGTCGATGATTCAATGGACTGTACAAATTTTCAGATTTATACGAATTATGTCTGGATTTGCACCTATTAATAAGAAAGTTGGCAAACTGACTAATTTTCGATAGCATTTTTTCCCAAATCGATATTTCTGGCGTTTATTTCTTCACTGCATCACTGTAGAAGTCTTAAATTTCAACATTATTATGTGTTTTTTTTTTTTTTATTAAGTTGCAACTTAAAACATTCAAAGTTTAAACAAATCTAACAATAATTCAATCAATTGCAGTATCTCCTTAATTAATTTAAATATAGTTATTTGTCATTTCTGCTTGTCTGATATGGTGTCAAAAATGTAGATAGGGAAGAAATACAGGTAAAGAACTTTTTTTAACGACCTATGCTTTCAAATTTCCTTTTAATCATGCCAATTTTGAAACTCAAGAGTGTCCTTTATATAAATACTCTTACTGTTCTTTGTTTTTTTTTGGTTATGAGAACAAAAATCAGTTTCAGTTGGATTTTACAACTGGAAAAGTGAAAACTTGACACAGTTCTTGCTCTTTTAGAATGAAAATCCATGGAAAACTTCCATTTTCCACGATCCACACTATGAAGAGTAGTCTGAAAATATTGACAAATACTCGTATGTTCACAATTAAGAATATCTTATTAAATAATTTCTGTTAAATTGAAATAAATAATATCTTTATTAACTTAATTTTCTTGTTAAAATTGATACAGCATTCATACCTTATTCCTTACCACAGCTTATTCACTCTTATGGGATGTACATTTACATCCCTTTGAAGGGGGAAGTAAAATTTCCAAGGGTTGAGTGAGATTTTATATTCGCGCAGAGTGTTTACCTATGGAATGCAGATAGCAGCCGGTTGTATTGAGTTTCAATGGAGTAGTTGAATGTGGTTGAATTGAAGAAGAATAATAAGCTCAAGAGAATAATAGTGGCACATTTAAATCGCATGCGAGTTTTTTTCTGAGTAATTTTATGCACTTACGATATTATTGTTGAGCGGTTTAACAAATGTACATAGCTACGATATTTTTATTTCACTCCTGTTAGGTACATTTGTATATTTATTTTATAACTCTGTTATGTTTTTGGGAAAGGGTAGGTATGGGTATAGAAGACCGTGAGTGCAGAAGTAGCATTACTGTAACCTTGTTTTGATTTGAGTTATAAAGCTATGCAAAAGAATCATATTTTTTTTTTTTATAAAACATGAAGGAACAATAATTGTGTGTGACACAACTTACAACATCACTCTTATACCCACAACCTGAATTATTAAATATTTGCTTGTTTTATTGTATTTAAATTTGTGTATAGGTACATTAAATTTTGTGTCACAGCATTTTGTCTGCAAAACCAATCGACCATTCGTAAAAATTCTTTCTCAATAATGTATTTACCGAATATCTAATGGCTGCTTAAAAATGAAGGGTCCAGGGGAAAAATGACCTTTGTTAATTCAAACCTATTTGGAAAAAAACACAATTTAAAATTTAGTTTTTCATGCAACTTTTGGTACTAAATGGTCATCTTTTTTTAAATTTTCTTAAGAAAGAGTTAAATTGGTTTTATAAAAGAAGGATATCCCGAACAGTACTAAATAAATACTACGAGACATCATAATTAGTTTAATTTTGACAAAAAATTTACATGTGCCGTTTTTCCCCTGGACCCTTCAATTGTAAAAATAAAAATAAAATATCGTTGGAAATGGTCAAAAACTTAAACTTTAAAATTTTGTTATTATTGTTATTTATTGAAAAAAAATGGGTTAAAATCTAGTTTTCACACATGTATAGACAACACATAAATCTAAGAGTTATTTTGACAAAATATTTTTCCCGCTATTCCCTGATAATTAACATTTAAAAACGTATGTGTTTTTTAAAGCTTAAAATAGCCGTTAATAAGCATTTTGAATATAATCCATGTCAGACACCTATTTTTTTGCTTTATTATAAAGGGTTTTCCAATAAGAGGTGTTATTTTGATATTCAAAGAAAAATAGCATTTTTGGAGATAAATGATCGAATGTTTATTTCATTATAAAGAGGAAGGTATGCCGTTAATAATGGAACACAACATCAGCCAAATGGCCGCCAAGACCACGCTTACAGGACCATATCCTTTTCATGAAATTTTCCATAACCAAATCGCAAAGTGGCTGCCCTATGTCCTCGATAGCCTCACGAATTTCATCTTTGAGGTCTTGAATCGACGCTGGGCTGTTGGCGTAGACCTTATCTTTCACGTGGCCCCAAAGGAAGAAGTCGCAAGGTGTTAAATCACAAGATCTCGGTGGCCAATTGTGATCACCTCTTCGAGAGATAACACGGTCCGGAAACTTTTCCCGTAAAAGATCGATGGTTTCATTGCTTGTGTGGCACGTAGCGCCGTCTTGTTGAAAGTAAACGTTGTCCAGATCAATACCATCCAATTCAGGCCATAAAAAATCATTAATCATCTCTCGATAGCGCAATCCATTGACCGTAACTGTTGCTCCAGCCTCATTTTCAAAAAGTAAGGTCCAATGACCCTTCGGGACCATAAACCGCACCAAACAGTCACGCGTTGAGGATGGAGAGGCTTTTCAACAATAACTCTTGGGTTTTCAGAGCCCCAGATGCGACAGTTTTGCTTGTTGACGTAGCCTCCGAGGTGGAAATGGGCCTCATCAGTCAAGGTGATTTTTCAATGAAATTCCGGTTCATTTTCATGCATTTTAAGTACCCAATCGGCAAAGACACGACGTTGTTGATAATCAGCCGGCTTGAGTTCTTGTGTTAACTGAACTTTATAAGCCTTAAGACCCAAGTCTTTATGCAAAATACGGTGTAATGACGTTTGTGGAATGCCTAATTCCAAAGAACTACGAGGAATGGACAAACCTGGGTTTTCTTCAACACTTTGGGCTACAACAGCAATATTCTCAGTTGTTCTTGAGCGACGTGCACGGGTTTTATTCTTCACATCACTAACTTGTCCCAACAGCTCGAATTTGTCCACCAATTTCTGTATTGCGGTCCGACAAGGTGCTTCACGAC
The DNA here is from genome assembly GCA_948107695.1 of Meliscaeva auricollis. Taxonomy (NCBI): domain Eukaryota; kingdom Metazoa; phylum Arthropoda; class Insecta; order Diptera; family Syrphidae; genus Meliscaeva; species Meliscaeva auricollis. The sequence goes on along the minus strand of OX403617.1, from coordinate 27,529,148 downwards.
GACCCAAAAATGTTTTAGTTTTACGAACCGTCTCTGCCAAATTTTCACCATTTTTATAGTGAATTTTAATAATTTCAATGCGTTGTTGAAGCGTGTATCGTTCCATTTTTATTAATAGCGTAGTTTCTACTTGTCAAATGTCAAAAAATGACAGCTTCAAAAGTGACAGCTACCGAAATAGCGGGCTATTCAAAATAACACCTCTTATTGGAAAACCCTTTATATAAATGTGCATAATTAGTTTTTCTATAAAACATCAACTTTACCCATACCAATTTGAAAGGTCTAAGAAAATATTTGATTTTAAAGAAAATAATTTTTAACTTGAAAAGTTGATTTTTGAGAATTTTTTTTAATAAAAACTCATTATCATTTCAATTTATTTATTCAATAAAATCTATTTCATAATTCCAGCCCTTATACTTTTCGATATGTACAAAAAGTTTTTTTCTTTTACCCCATTTTACGCTTACTTCCCGGCAGAATATCAAAAAATACTGTTTTATCGGAATGGCGGACTTCTGAAATTTAATAAATTTATTGTGGTGCACACAAAATGCAAAATAAAAAAAATAAACCCAGTATAAAATGTAAGTGTGTTGTTACTCTTTACCTACTTATAATGTCTTTATGAAAAAAACAGTTTTTGGTCACTTCTTTGTACCTAAGTGTTCAAGAATTGAGCCTAAAATTGTCAACGTAGCTGTTATAGTTTCCAAAATACATCTTTTCAAAGTTTAACAATTTCTGGCTCAAATTTTAGCTTATCTTGTTTTCTTGAACACTTAGGTACAAAGTAGTTACCAAAAACTAAACCTTAGGGATAAAATTTTCCAAAAACCACAAAATCGATCAAAATTGACGAAATTTTGTCAGATTCGGATTCAAGAACAAAGAGTATAATAGAAATCTAAACTAACCCAAAACTTTCCTTCTTGGAACATTTTTGTTTGATCTCCGTAGCAACAAAAAAAAGGGCAATAGAATTTATGTTTTCGTATTAAAAATATGACATCAAACGTAACTGTTTTTCTTGCGAAAATCTATATCTAATATTGCCTACCAGATAATCATACACACAAATTATTGCAGTTTATTAAAAAGAAGTGTAGGTATCTAAGTCAAAAGGAAATTGCAATCCAAAGTATGTACCTTTACTTATATTCCTTTTTCCCCATACCAGCTACCCTACTGGTATGGTAGGGCAGAAGTTAATTTCGATTATTTCCAACGGTAAATACAAATAGCAAATAGTAATTGAGTTGAATATTTGAATATAAAGTGCATAGTGCATCAATATGTATGTTTGCAATCGAAATCCATATTGGCATGAACCACACCCACAGTATCGTCACACTTCACTTATCCGTGGATCAAGTTTATTAATGCAATTAACAATATACATGGCTTGACATCAACTGGCCGTCACTGTTTGCACTACTGGCATACTACAGCTGGCACTCTTGGGTTCGAAGGTTATAATGTTAAAAGGTAATCGCTCCCATTTTACCTGTGTCCACAGGACAGCAGGGAGATGGAGGTTTGTATTTATATCTACTTCTCTCTACCTGCTTAACTTTGCCTACCATCATCAGGGTAAATTAAAGCTCGTAAGTAATTAACCAAGTTGCAACGGAAGCTGTTGACTATGAATTAACATTAATGACATTTTTTTTTTTTTTTGTTTTTGTATTTTGCCAACTTGGTCATTGATGGAATTTACTCAGAATAACTGAAACGAAATCGTGCTAAGTTCGAATTGCTGGAGCATTAAGTAATGTGTTCCATGAGTTTATGGGAGCGCGCATTTCATAATGTATAAGTATTACAACTCTTGTTGGTTTATTTGTGGTAGATTGAGCAGGTCTTAACCAAAATATAGCTTTTAATGACTTTCTTGTGGACTGTTTAATGTTAATAATGCAGGTGGAAATATTTATTAATTCTTATAAGTAACGTACTGAAGTATTACGCAATGGTCGAGAAGACATCCAAGAATATTATTTGGTTTTAATCCGATTATACATTATTTAATTTACTTATGTATCTATATCTGATGGCTAAAGAGCCGCAAACTTACATATAGATGCTAAAACGTACCTAACCTACCTACATATATGAACTCTTAAAAATCTTTTGAAATGATGGATTATCCATCAGCCAAGGGCCTATTGCACCAAGTTACAATTTACAACCAATTTTTCACAAAAATTCTGACCGAAATTAGAAAAGTCTGTTGCACCAAACCTGAAATTCATACAAAAAAAAATCCAATTTTTTTAAATAAAATACAAATACAAATTTGTAATTTGGTGCAATGGGGCCCAGAACTAAATAAGGAACATTCCAGGATCCAGGATGAGGTTTTAGAGTCATACGCACTACCAGATTTGCCTTACTTCATTCAGATGGAGGTTATTTGTGACTTTTAAGATTTGAATGCAATTAATCGACCCCTGGCCGCCATTTTATGGGCAACGACAAAATTTAAATTCGATAGAAAACTTTATTGATAAGTTTAAAATGGAAAATGTGTTTCCTGATAGTCAATATGCTCCTTCACTATAGCGATGGTGATGGTTGCATGATAGCTGCATAATGTAAGTTATCCCATAATGTAAAGTTGTGAATTAGGATACTACACTCCTCATCAACTGAATACGCACAATTAGTTACTAGTGCCATCTGTTGATGCCAACAATTCCCTTAAGATGTTAAGAAAATAATTCCAAAATAGTTTTCCAAAAACAACCACCAGTTTTTCTTTCGACCACTTGCATAGCTCTCTACTACAAAAAATTCTACTTTTTTTTTGTTCAGCTGAATGGGTACAAAAATAAAAATTGGTATTCAAAGTTTTTTTTTAAGTTTAGTAGTGAGTACTTCCATCTTTATTTTTAATAACTTCTTAAATTCGATCCGGGATACACCCTTTAATGAAGTTAAACTAAATTTCACTCCACGCTAACTTAATTGCAGAAATTAAGAATTCTCAGTCTTCAAACCGATGACCACCGCCATATACTTTGTGTACTAACCATCCCTAGACATTTTCAATAATGTTTAGATCAGCTGAGTACGTCGGCCATTGAAGCAACTGCACATTTTGCTCCTCTATCCAAGTTTTTTTTTTTTGTATGCCCGTCGAGTTAATAGTGGAGTTAGTATGTTGTTAGATCCAGTTTATGGGTCCAAAGATGTTAGAAAATTTAGTAAAATTTGTTTCAAAAATTCCCTATTACCCAGCTGCAGTATTTTTTGATGTTACGACCCTAAGCTCTGTGCCTAAGTAAGTAACTGCTCCTTCACGACTATAAGTATGCTTTAAAAACCTTTTTTCTCAAATCGGAAAAATAATAGTTGAACCCATGAAATTAAACTTTTTTTCATCTGAGAAAACAACGTGAAACCATTCTTTTTTTAAAACTCATACGAAGTTTTGAAAATTCTAATCGGATAACTTTCTGCTTCTCCTCAAGTGACGGTTTTTGTAAGCTTTATTCGAATAAGATGGCTTAAATTGTTGATAACTCTTAAAACTATTGAGTGAATTGCGTTTGCGTCGAATTTTTGTTTTATTTTTGCCACAGAATCAGAAGAATTTGCTGCACACTTTAAAATTTCTCGTCTCTCAGCTGCAATTGCTGCGCCTTTCTTACCTCCCATCATGTTTTTTTCCAGTTCGAATCTTTATTTTTCAAGTGAGAATAAATTTAATTTTTATAAGCTATTGCAGGTCCGGTTAGGCCTTGATATCTAAGCAAATCAATTTTAGCTTTTCTTTAAATTTTAAATCAAGAATTGAATTTCATTGAAAACTCTAAAATTGTAGTTGTAAACTGTACAGAATTTCAAAACACTCATAAACCACAAAGAAAATGGTATTGTACTTTTCAGTTGACTCAAAAATAATTCCTACTCTGCAAAAGGACGAAAGAAATACTCGCGGTTAATATTTGATAATTTTTTTTGAAATTCTTTTCTTAACCTCTTAAGAGAACATTTAGCATCAACAGATGGCACAGTTACCATCGATTTTTCGAAAAAATGGACAAAGTATTTTTAAAAATGTTTATGCGTTTTCAGTTGACAAGGAGTGTATATAATGTTAAAGGTAAAAAGAAGTCCACATGTCATGCCGCTCGTCATGCCGCTTGTTTTTTCGAGTCATTTCGTTTATTTTTGCCCGTCATGCTATTAGTTTTTGCACATCATTCCCCTCGTTTTTTTCGAAAGAAACCAGGTGCGGAACCAAACGAAAATCAGGTGAGAAAACAAGCGGAAAACCAGACGGGAATTCAGCCGATAAACCAAGCGGGAATCAAGGCAATAAACCAGGTGGACAACCAGGACAGTACCTTAATAAGTTTTACCCGAAATGCAACAAACCAAGATGGTGACTTTTTTTTCAAGATGGTGGACTACACATGGGAGATGTTTGTTGGTTTGTCAGATATCAGGAAGGGCATTGTTTGAATATTTTCAGCTAATTTCAGAATAAAAAAAAAATCTGGGTCAAAATCAAATGGTACTATCAATACAAAGTACTAAACATTTTAGAGGTTTCAGAAATTGATAAAGTTTGGCTACGTACATAATTTTTGGCTCATTTCTTCGCAAATTTAGTTATCATTTGAACTATAATTTGGATAACACCAAATGATATATAAATCGTGATCATAGTGTCATTTTCTGTCATCCAATTTATGGTTCAGATGGTTTTGTGCATATTTATGCACAAATACACAAATTTTTACACACATTTTGGTGTTTTAACAAATCGTGTGATACTAGTAGCTTAATGTACATATACCTTTTGTATTATGTTTAAATAAAATAAATTCTGATTTCTCAACCAAAAAAAAGGAATATCCATCATAAATCTTTTTTAGGCTTTCAGCCTCTCCTGATTCCTGAATCCTTAGAAATCTTGAAGATTTATGTTTAAAAAATATAGCTAAATAGGTATACTTAACCCTATTTAAAATCCAACCAAAATTAGAATCCGAAAAGAAAATAAATCTTACAGTGCAACGATTTAAAAAAATTACTTCTCTTAGATTAAGTCATTAAAAGCTATGTCTCATTGTTATCATATAGTGGATTAATAATTTCTTGTGAATTTATTATAACAAGACCATTATTTTGTCTCCTTGAAGCGTGCTCCTTGCTTATTTCTTCCATAGTATTTAAACTTGAATTATTACGCCCTTTTACATACCTACACAATTTGGTATTTTAAGCACGTAACTATTCTGATTCTTTAAGTAAAATCACCTAATGAATATAATACAAACAGCCTTACTCTTCGTGCCAGTCTACGGTGCTTTAGATAGCAAAGGGAGGACAATATTAGCTAATTTTGCAGCGCTCCCGGACCGAAAATCAACCCCAAAAAAACTTTGCTACTACACAAAAGCCACTTCTTGCAAATTGCGTCTGCAATTACCCTTTGAGTTTGCTGCTATACAAAAGACATCGACAAGCGCATATAAGAAAATTTAAGAAGCTAAAAATGGTTTTATGTACAATATATTTATTATGTTGTCGAAGTCAATGCGGCACGTGCAGACAGACTCTTACTTTCGAATACCGAATTAAAGTTGGAAAAGTCTAACACATCAGTTCTGGTAATTTTCAAGATAATTAGAATTATTTTGGTGAAAAGTTTGTTCGTTGTGATCAGATGGTAGATTATTTTCTATTTTTAGAATACAGTAGGCTGATTATAATCACGATTTACACACAATGTTCTCGAAGGCGTACTATCTAGAAAATACACTCTTTTTAAATTTAACTAAAACCTAATTTAAAGAGGACAAAACGAAGTATCAACGTGAAGGGAAACTCAACATCAGCGACTTGACTCGACCAAAAAATCACTATGGATAGTTATAACTTCGAAGCAGTCAACCTGGGATCCACTATAAACTCAAACAACGACATCAGTATAGAGATCAAACTGAGAATTAATCTTGCAAATCATTGTTTCTTCGGGCTGAGGAGAAATTTATGTAGTAAAGCCCTCTCTCATAGAACCTGCTGTTTCACTTTGCCTGCCATTGAACATAAATGACCTAGGTTTGACATCACTGGTAAGTTATACCTACGTCATGAATTTGCAGGTATTTATGACATACCATTGACATCTGTTGTGACTAAAAAATGATGTAAGGAGATATCAAATCATGACGATACTATACTGAGTCAATCCCAAAATAATTCTCTAACGTACATTTGACTTAGAAATTGTGTCATTTTACGCATTTAAATATAATAAGAACTTCTCTACTCTGGCAAGAATTCATGAGTAATTTTTAATAATTCTTATAATAATTTTTGATATAAGTAAGTGCGAAGTTATGAGTCAGTCGTAAGTCACTTCTGAGTCCCATCTCTTGTAAAGCATGACATTGAATGATATCAAAATCACATTATCGTGATGTCAATATGTGTACTGGGCTGGGGCTTAAAATTAAATAAAAAATTCTGTTAATAGGTTGATTTATAATTTTGTTTGTCCAAGTGTTCAACTGTTTTATTGGTGAAAAGAAAAAGTTGGCAATTTATTTAAAATACAGGTTGAAATTTTAAATGATCGTCCTTTTGTCATTGTCATTGCTTCGTTTTAATGTATGTGTGTATGGAAAATAAAACATTTGTAAAAGATCTTAGAAACTTTAATAGTTGAATTCATATCCAATTTCCTTTTTATCCCTTTACAAATGAAAGACAAACATTTGGAAAGAACTACGAACTAATATAACTTATATTATGTATAGGTATCCATTTGTCTACCCTTCGTTTGAGGTAATATATTGAAGCAGAAGTAATCGAAAGGGATAATGCGTATTACCAACCCACACCCACAAAATTGATTAGAATTGTTAAAGTCCGGTGTAGTTTATCATATTAAGATGTAAATAAGTTAAAAAAAAAGCAGTTCAGAACAAACTGTTAGAAAATGGAAATATGTATTTAAATGTTTTAAATGCATATGCTGAAATATGCATTTGCCAACCCTCCCTGGCACCAACAGGTAGGGTTGGCAAATGTATGCAGATTTTTTAAAAGATATCGCTTTTAAAATTTTTTTTAGAACGACCTGTTCAAATTCAACCCTACCCAAACGAAGGACTAATATGGCCGGTTTCACGGTGGCGCTGAAAGCCACCCAAGTGTTGCTTTTTTGCAACTTTACGACCTTATCAGTTATTATTTTGACTTTTAGTGGGGGGCAATTTCATGAAAACAAAATAACCTACTAAAAATTAAAAAAAAAAATAAAATGAACGACTGGGTCGCACGTACTTGCTCTTAGGGTTAAGTTGGTGTTGATGCTAAAGCTTCTTATATACATACATTTATTTAAATTTTGTATGATTCCATACTTGTAGCTGCTGTCGTTCGTCAGTTTTTATTAATCTTTGAACAACAACAACAACGACAACTTGAAGGTACTACCACCAAATTGGCTAGACTTATAGCTATCACAACAAAAACATAAGTGTAAAAATGAAGCCAAGTTCTCCTTTAAAAACAACTGTATCCATTAAGTCCTCCACAAAAAGGAGTGAGATATAAAGGATACCAAGTTCGTAGTTGTTTTAAACTTCATTTATTTTGTTTATCAATCTTTCAATATATTTACCTAGCATCTACATTTGCAAAGTTGCTTGAAAAGTTGCCAAGCAAAATACGATGATTAGATGTGCTCCATACATTTGAAACCATTTCAGTGATTGGCCGCGTTCACATAAAAATCTAAAGCTTTCTAGATACCTTTCTGTTGTTGTAATCCTATGTTAACTAACAGCTGACTGAAAAAGATTCGCAAATATACTGGTAGCGAAGGTATCTTGGATAGGCTATCCTATACGAATGTGAACGCGGCACGTTTAACGGAGTTAACTATAGCAAATGGAATCTTTCGAAATTCCTTTTAAAAACATTCCTACCTTTTTTTTGTAATAAGTTTTGATGTTTTTTCATTTTTGAATTTGAGCATTTCATATATGTGGTTTTCACTTTTCCAGTGTAGTTTTTCTGTCAAATTTTCATTTTTTTTTTCAGCAATTATGGAACTTGCAGGTGAACTATATTATCGCTACGAGGAACTACCTTACCATTTCCACTCCTTTTTAGTTACGTAATTGCTTTAAATGCGAGTACTGGAAATTAAGCTTACTCCCCGGAATAAGAACATTGCGAATTCCAAAATAGGCATGAATATTTTAATCCTGTTTAATCAACATTATATTCGTGCTTCCTTAAATGAAAGTCACTTTGAGTCAATTTGGTGCACAAAAGAGACATCTTTGATTTTTTAAATTTATTTGCATGGTGAAATGTAAACTAGCCTTTCACAAACAGAAATTTTGAAAAACGAAGTACGATGTCATATAACGTTTGAGTTATCAAACAGACCTAATATTTAGAATATAGACACAATCTGAACTGGGCTAACTATTGTGTTGGCACCTTTAACAAACAAAATGTCAAAATCAGCTGACGCTGAGCAATACGTAAACACTACAGAAGACGACAACAACAGAAATCCAAATCACCGCAAATTAATAATCTGCTTTTTACTCAACGACATGGCAAAAAATATAGACAAAGTGCGCATTCTTCTTGTGGGAGACTCAGGTAAATAAATTAGAAAGTCTGTTGATCTTTCTTGTTAATCATAATCCGTTTTAAAGGCGTCGGAAAAACTTGTCTTACCCATTTAATTGCCCATAACGAATCCCTTACCCACCCCGGATGGACTGTTGGCTGTTCAATAGAAGTGAATCTACATGAATACAAAGAGGGAACACCCCAGCAAAATACATTCTTTATTGAACTGTTCGACATTGGAGGTTCATTAAATCACAAAAACTCCAGAGGAGTATTTTACAATCCAACTCATGGAATAATTTTGGTCCATGATTTGACCAATCGTAAGAGCCACGAGAATTTGAAAGAATGGCTCTATGAAATTCTAAATAAAGATGGCAAAGATACTGCCAAAGGCAATAACACTACCTCTACCTCTCTGGCCTCAGATTCGACACTATTCGATCCAGAACAATTCTTTGGATCGACACAAATACCGATATTGGTTGTTGGAACTAAGCTTGATTTAGTTGATGAAAAAAGACATCCAAAAATGTTACCAAAATCTGGTGGAATAGGTTGATTATTAATGAAAACAAAAATTCTCAAAATAATTAAATCTTTTACAGCTGAACAATGTGGTGCTGAAGAAATTTGGCTAAACTGTAGAAATACTCGCAGTTTAGCAGCTGGAACAACAGATTCGGTAAAATTAGCCAGATTTTTTGACAAAGTTATTGAAAAGAAAATAAGTTCTCGCGACTCTGGTATGTTTGGTGTGACAGAAAGGAGAAAACTTATTACTTCGTCATCCTACACCCCAGCTGAAAGTGCTCCTTTATACATTCCACCTTCAAGGACAACCGATGTCAATTAACATTTTTTATCATTGGATTTTGTAACTAATATAAAATATTGTTTTTCTCTGTCTAAGTAGGTATAAATATTAATGAATGAAGGTAAATCCAATAAAACAGTTTAAAGTCAGTTATGCTTCCAGTATATTTACATTTTGCCATCTAAGAGAATTGCAAGGTTCAAAAGGTTCGAAGTCAAAACAAAACTTCATTTCTTTTGAAAATGTATTTGTATTTGTTGAAAAAACTTTTTATATAAATGCACCAACCACTTCTAGATAAGGGAGTAGATTAAGGATAATCTGCGTCGTAATTCCCCACCAAAGCTTCTATGCTTCAAGTACCCCACAAGAGGTGCTCCTATAACCCACTTGATTTCCTTGGACCATATACAAAAAAGAGCTTTAAGAATGATAGGTGCTAGAACTATAGTAGAAACAATCACATCTCTTGAGCATCGTTGTAAGGTTACTTCTTGTCTCTCCTTGTTTTAACACTAACATCAACAATGTTCAGACGAAATACCTATTCGCATTCCTCCAATATCAATTATAATACTAATACTCTCGCTTTAAGGATGACTCATCATCATCAGTTTGTTTTCGAGCTCAACTTCGGACTACCGTCAAATTGAGAGACACTTTGTTTAGCCGCACTGCACGAATGTGAAAATCGTTACCCACCTTTGGTTTTCCCTGTCATTTTAATATCTAGGACTCCAACACTACGAAATCGAACACGAAAAATTTTGTTTTTGCTTTTCTTGGTGGAGATGGAGACCAACGAAAAATTTCGTTTCGTATCATTTGCGTACTGGCTTAGAAAAAAGTCTTCAAAAGGTATTTCAGTACTCCATAAAAAAATACAACTTAACTTCATTTTTTTGTTAAATTTTGCTGCAGTCTTAAAATTATAATTCAGTATTTATTATTTTATTTAAATACAATCAATAATAAACTTTTACGAAACTTAAAATGCTAAATTTAATTTAAATTTTTTAACAAATAATTTAAGGAATATCCAATACTTTGATAATGCAATTAATTGTACTTGTTTCCATGTTGATTTTGTTTAATTCATATAACAAACGCATATAATTAACAGTTCCGGTCAAATCAACCAAACTCAGAACGTTAGGCAGCAGGCCATAAAAAACAACAACGGCTAGGACTTTTGATATTTCATCTGAACTCAGTTCACATAAGCTATCAAAACAATGAGAAGAAATAAAACGTTTCAAATGGTCCTTGCCTGACCCCACACAACTTTCAATGTATGACTTTAAGTTTTCTAAAACAGAATTAACAATTTCCTTGGAAACTAGAATATTTTCCGTTTGCATTCGAATATAGATTTCAATGAGTTTAAGCTGCCAGACATCATAAGTCTTGCAGTGTTCCTTAATTGCTTGCATAGTCTATGAGAAGGAAAAAAAGGTTAAAAGCAGTTAAATTTTAATGTTTTTGACATTCTACTACTCACATTGACAATTGATAAATATATTGGCAAACCATGCATTTTGTCTTTTATAACCGCATTGTAGAAGATGACTATCAATTGTTGATAACGTTCCATTTCGACTTTTGCAATTTTATTTTCTCTCGCATCTACACTCAGGAATCTATCGGTGAAACCAATGACAATGGGATCCGATGAGAAGGTTTCTAGTGACTTAGTGTCTATTTTCCAACACGTGTACTGTTCTGTGGTAAGTGTTTGGGCGAGTAGACTTTTCAGTCGATCTGGGTCATCTAAATGTGAATGACATCCTGAACGTTTTTTAATGTCAATGCAACCAGATACTTCTAATGCTTTCCTTCAATCAAGAATAAATAATTAAATTTCATATTGAATGTCCATTGAAATGTTTTGACTCAATTGACTTACACCAACTGCTCCCAGTTGCGTCCTTTTTCAAAGCACACTGGCCAATAGTTCTGATCGTCAACAACTACCGATTTGAGAGTGCTTAGATCTGGCAGCATACAAGGTGCCATTGGTAGCTTTTTAAGTTCGGACTTGCCAATCTCAATATAAGAAATTTGACAGAGACATAACTTTTTTGTATCGAGATCCCGAGGAAGAAAAAGACGCGGTTCAACAGCGAGTACATAAAGATGACGAAAAGCTTGTAGATGATATCTAAAAATAAAAATTAATTTATTGGAATTAATGGAAACCAGCTCAATCTGTCTTACCGATTATCGTTGCTGTGATTAGGAAATTTAGGAAACAAAGCACAGACAAGAGCGGCTACAGCTTCAGGTCTTTTAGAAAGTGTATAGCGACCGGCACCGAGGAATAAAAATCCCAATGACATGTGTATTGCCATTTGAGAGCCATAAGTAACTTGGGAATGCGCTGTCCCAATTCTAGAGCGTAGATAACGAATCATTCGCATTATTTCTAGATCTCCTGTTCCAGCATACACAAGCGATATAGACATTAGAATCAACATAAGACTGCTTTCCACAGTCGCTCGTCCAGCATATTCTCCAACGTATTTTCCCGAGAATCCAAGAAAGAGTTTTAAGGTTTTCTTTAGAGATTTAAAAGCATCTTTATTTTCTGTTCCTGCATATTTAAGGCCTATGCAAACAGCTGCTCCAGCAATTATGTTGCAATATGCTTGACTGAAAGGGTTTTCAATATTTTGTTATACGAAAATTTATAAGAATACAAAAATAATTACGTTATCGCTTCATGATCTGTTTGATCTTTTTTTGTTACAGGTCCTCGGTTGATGTCGAATCTAAGATTTGCTGGAAACTGGTCAAATAGCCATTCTGAGCTTGGATGGACGTCTTTCCAGAGAATTAAACCTCGAGCAATTGTCCGCAGGAGAAGCAAATCTGGACGCACAAGATCAAGCAAATAGCTTGTGTCAGGAGGGTCCATCCATTGAGCGACTGCTTTATTGTCAGTGTTGAAGAACATCAAACCCAGTGCCAGAGTTGCCCCAGGGGCTGTGACATCAATGTTAACTGTGTCACCTTCTCGCACTTGAAACGAAGGCAATTTGTATTTCTCTTTCTGCGAACCCAATAAAGGTCGTTTGTTGCCTCCAACCATGTAATAGTGCAGGGTGTCAGGCAGTTGCAAATCTCTCAGTCCAGCTGGAGCTTCACCGTGTCCCAAAGTAACCAAACCTAAGGCTAATCCAGCTGTCAGGGCATATGACTCTCGTTCCACACTGTTTTCCATTTCAGGACCAGGAGGTCGACCTTAAATGATTGACAAATGTTGTTTCCTTTTTAAACAAAACTTAATTTTAATTTACCAATTTCTTGAAGTAGAACTTCAGCTATATGTCGTTTAGCGGTTCCCTGATAGATAAGACCAATCCCCATTAAAGAAGCCACTTGAATATTTTGCGGAATATCTAATTCTAAAGCAGTGGCTGGTAATAACGCCTCTATGTGGACACTGAGCAGCTTTGTTGTCGTTGTGTCCATTGTCCCTACAAACAAATTATTAGAGACTCAAAAAAATAAACTTTGTCCTACTTTACCTCTGTGCGTAGCCGATATTCCTAACAAAAGTCCAACACTGGTCATCTCATCACATTTAACTAAATAATCATAAATGCTCATAAAGGAAAGAGTTTTTAGATGACCATTAAGGCCTAGAGCCATTAAAAACCCAGCATGTTCTGTTGTAACTTCAGTTGGTCCTTTTGGTTTGTTATACACAATCCATGTGGAATCAACGTCTCTTGCATTCGGCGAGATTCTTAAACCAGCTGCCACTCCATTATGAAAACTTGGCCATAAATTCATATTTGCTGGAAATTCAATTTGCTGCATCTCGATAGTTGCTCCTTTGACTGGTTCTTTACCAGTAAGACATAGTTTCGGAATGGGCATAGATTCCGTTGGAGTAGGAATTGATGTTCGTAAAGTAAACATGCCTCTTCCCATAGGCAATGTCATGGTTCTTGTGCATAGTGCGTACAATTGTTTTTCTTGTTCTTCAATAAACTCATGATCCGATATGCCAGGCGATTGTGCGATATCGATTAGAACTGGTTCAGAGCTTATCAATAGACGTCTTACTTCTGCTATTCGTAGATCGTCGGGAAAACGTAAACTTAAGAGTTTTGTATCGATATTTTCCATGCCATCATCATCGGCAGATTCTGCTCTAGAAAATCCATTGGGATTGGGTGGACAACGTGGTGATAGGGAATCTTCAGCGTCAATGTTAGCTTTGCTAAACTTTACCGAATATAATTCTGTGGAGTATTGATAGCGAGTGTGTTCAAGCAACTCAGAACGCAATATGAGTTCGTATGTTGGTGGTGAGCATCCCATCGGAGGAGAGAGGCGTCCATGTTCTAAGCACTCAGCAATTATCAAATGCAAAGAAACTGGCAGCCGTTCTACATCGGTTCTAGTCATTTCTGAAATTTTAAACAAAAAATGAAAATTAATGTAATTATACCCTAAAAGTGAGAACACAGATACTCGGTTGGTCACTATGATTCTCTAAGAGTCTCATATGTGTACAAAACTCAAAACCACATCCTGTCTGTTACAGATCCTGCTCCAGAAACATTTTTTGATAAATTTGAAAAAACTAGACACTAAACAAGTGTTAAATTAGAGTGAGTTCCTTTTATTCAATAAACAATCCCAATCTTTTTGATGACATTTTTCTTCAAAATACATGCCAGACGATGCCAGACGACTTGGAAATGCTTCACTGACAGCTCGATTCGTTTTTCCAATGATGTCAATGTCATCCCAGGAATTGAATGGATTTCTGAAAAACTGTGCCTCTGGTGTTGACTTCTTCTAAACTTCTAAAACGGTTGTATGATAGCGCATCGCCCTGTCTCAAACCTTTCTCGACATCAAAGGGGTCGGTGATGTTCTTACCGACTTTGAGGGAGCAACGAGATTCCTCCATTGTCATCCCGCACAAGCGGACGAGTTTGGCAGGGATGTCGACATGTGACAAGGATCTGTATAGCTCATCCCTATTAACGCTATCACAGGCGACTTTAAAGTCAATAAAGACATAGTGTGCATCGATTTGGTATTCTTGGGTTTTTTTCAAGGATCGCCAGTCTGAAAATCTGATATCTGGTCGTTGGTTGATTTTCCGCGCCTAAAACCTGCCGTAACATCCCTCAATAGATTTGACCGCTAGATGTGACGGAAACAAGAAAGTTTCCTCTTCTTCCTTCTAAGAAGTCGGTGTTTTTCTTTTCTTTTTTGTACATAGACTTTGCGTGCTTCTCTGTCACCAGTTCTGGTCCTAGTCTGCCTGGTCCTTGGCTGCATGTGCATAGGGGCACTCCTCATCGAACCAGGGTGGTCTTTTGAAACCCAGCACAACAGAAGCGGCACTTCTAATGGCAAGTTGACAACGTTTCTACTGCTCGTCAATAGTTGGTGCTGTTGGTGGTTTTTTTGAGAGATTGAGGGAGACGCGATCAGCAAAACTACTGGCAGTCTCTTGTGATATAAAGGGGCCAACCCATAGAATCCGTTGCGTGCATTACGTCGACATTTTCAACTGACAGCTCGATAAAATACACACGTTCTTATAAGAAGCGACCCATAAGAACAGACGCGACGGAAAAAGGAGCCGAACTTTTATTGATATTGGGGAATCGAGTGCTTGATGTGGTGCTTATCCCCATGGATTACCGCCATAAGGGCGGTAGGGGATTCTTATCTACTGTCACATAAAAGCTGCAAAAGTTCGTTAATACTTGTCTTTGGAACGTCTCAAGGAGAACGGGTCAAGAATCTATACACATTACTATACAAGGATATTAGTGTTGTGGATTGATCAAACGCTTCAAAAAGGCAAGCGATGCAGTGGAACCAACTTACACATGCAGGTAGAGGAGTGGGTTGGCCGAGAAGCATAAGGCGCAGGACTGGTGAAATGGATTCTGCACAGCGGGGGAAGAGTTTGGGAGATCTGAGGTATATTTACATAAACCCTATACGATGGCATGTAGGAGAAGTGGAGGTACATGTCCTTTGAGGGGATGCCCACGGTCGTAAAAGTAGAATGAGTAAGTTAAATATCTAATTAACTCACCCATATTAATTAACATTTGTATAAGCTGTTCGCATAAAGGCACATTTGTTGAAATAAATCGTTTCTTTTTCTTTGGAATGCTCGAAAACATTGTGTCCGGAAATTCCAGAGGTTTTATCCAGTTTTTAATTTTCAAGCATCCATGAATAATCAGTGAAATTAACTAATTAAAAAAAAAAAATCAATATTTGGCTTGAATCTTCTTTTTATATTTTATACCTGTAAGGCATTCCTGCTCATTGAATTTATACCCTCTATATAGGTATATTGGTAGATATCCCGATTTTTGAGTATGTTTTCTACTTGTTGAAAAATATTTGGAACAGGCTCAGTTAGCAAATTCTTATGAAACATTTGCTTTGCATGGTCTTCGGTGAATATGTTTTGTGACTTGATGTTTGCCAGGTGAGGAAAATCCAGAAAATAATGAAGGCAGTGTGCAGTCAATTGCATATCTGTGGCAAGTTGGTATAGAAACTATTTGTTTGGAAAAAAAATTTAAATTAAAAGCCACATGAATGTGAGACAATCACCTCTCCCAGAGAACACAAACTATCATGCATAGTATTGTCAAGCTTCAAGTCCTCATACAACAAATGGAAAGCAAAAAATATCTTGGGAATTTCTTTGAATAGTAAAGCATTGCAATCATTGAATTTTATTGCATTCGCTGTAAACGATCCTTGCTTGTTGCGTCTATTCAAAATCGATTCCAAATATTCCCAATCATCATCGGTGCCATCTAAGACTTCATCATTTTTCCTTCTCTTTTTTGGTTCTTCTGGCTGGTATGGGATATTTATGCTTGAATCATCAGAACACGCTACACGTCCCATCATCTCACACAAAACCGTTTTGAATGTCTGCCATTCTTTGTCGCCACTAAAGTCTTTGGAGCCAGGTGGATTTCGAGCACCATACCAGTGAGTTATAAGTTGAATAAATTGTTCTTTTTTCAAAATTTGTC
This sequence comes from Meliscaeva auricollis, assembly GCA_948107695.1. Classification (NCBI taxonomy): domain Eukaryota; kingdom Metazoa; phylum Arthropoda; class Insecta; order Diptera; family Syrphidae; genus Meliscaeva; species Meliscaeva auricollis. The sequence goes on along the minus strand of OX403617.1, from coordinate 27,512,663 downwards.
TTAATGCTTCTATGCAGCGAGTAACAAAGTATGTTTCATTTATGAGTGGCAGTGATAGACGATACATTTTTCCTGTCGGATAAACTAGTGTTAAACGATTGCCAGCGGGATCCCGTAGGTTTAAGCAAACACCACTTGTATTTCTAATCAAAAATGATATTTTATTAATTTAAAATTTCGTTTCAAATAATTTTGCATTTACCGAATAGGAAACAGAGGCTGAAGTGGGTGTACTGGAGATAACATGTGTAATTCTTCTTCGAAATTCGAATCACTTTTTTGTGGAGCTGTTGGGAGAAGGCTACTTCGTCTGCAAAACATTTTCCAAAAATGCAAACCTTAAGTTACATAATTTTAAGTTTCTGAGGATATGATCAGATATTTCCTCGCTTTTGCATGTCAAATACTGAAGCAAAAAAAGTTTGATTTCACTTTCTCAGTTTTTGACGGAGAATTATGACTTTCTAAGACCTCAGAAAGTTGAAGAGGCAATCTTTGTACGTAAAAATGTTTATATTAAAAAAATTACCTTGGAAATGGAGAACAAGATGGTTTGTTTTGGGGCACTGAAGAAGGAATGACAGCCACAACATGTACCTTGGATACAAACACTGTTCCTGTGTATAAGGTTAGTGTTCCACTTGGATCAAGAATTGCAATCATTTTCATTCTCTGAAATAAAGTATATTTATTTTAAATGCCAATTTTTTTTTTTTTTCAATAGAATCCCAAAAACTTTAAAAATAAACTTCTAACAATTATTCCGACTTTTTGTTATTCATTACATCAAAAAGCAAAACGGCTGTTCTGTAAATGCCGTTTGGAGGATTTAACTGGACGAGTCCTAAGTTTACACTTGAACATAGACTTTGTCTTTCCCGCTGCTGCCTACCGTTTTGACAAGGATTATTTACTGAAGCGTCCATGGTATAATATACCTCGCTTTCCCCGCCAATATGCACGATAGGCCACGCATATATATCTTTTTATTGTTTCAGCTGGTGCTGCAACACGTTTGTAACAAATTTCAGCTAAATTTACTGCACTTACATTTTTTGCGATTGTTCCCTACGGAACAATCGTGCCAGAAAAGTAAAGCTATTGATCAGAGTGGAAACCCAAAAAGGCGATAAAGCAGATGTTAAAAAACTTTTTTAAATTGCAATTATAGCAATCGACATTGGGTAGGTTCAGCAATCATTGGGCACTAAATATTTAGTCACTTTTCGGGTCTGTGATTGGTCATCTGTCAAAAAAAAATCCTTCTAATTTGAGAGCTAACTAATCACAGACCCGAAAATTGACTTAATATTAAGTGCCTGAACCTGCCCAATATCAGACATTTCATTGAGAAATTGACTCGAAAAAAGACAAGTTATTCATATTCTAAAAAATATACGTTGGAACACCTCTCATCGATCAGATGACATAATACTATCGACTCAGTAGAGAAGAGAACATTGCCAGAATGAACACTTAAGACAAACAATGTTCATAAAAGCAGCGTGATCGACTTTGAGGGAGCAACTGCTGCATCCATTCATATAGAGACCTTGGAACTCCGAGTGCTTCCCCGAGGAGTGCGCAAAGGGAACAATCGTTTATCTCCCGAAAAAAGGAGATCTGGTGAAACTTGGAAATAGGAGAGACAATTCCGTAGTTTCTGCGGTTGCTTAGATAACAGTGAGAATTGTTTAAGAGCGAATAAAAGAACACCTAGAATACTCGACGGCGATCAAGTACGTACATACCAGAGCACTTTCCTTTGCAAAAAAGTATTTAAAAAACAGCCCAGGGGCCAAATCATTATATGCAAACAATTAAACGTAAACATATTTGCTGAATTGTCTCCCAAAATTTTTGAACAGATTATGCAGAGAATATCGAAAAGGCTACGAATATCCCAGAAATTTTGTATTGGGAGCCATTCTCGTTAATTGTTTCCGTAACAGTTTCCATTCATAATACGACTGTTTGTGTTATTAATAAAAATATTAAAAATATGGTTTAAAGGTTTTTTTAAGCTAAAATATTCCCATTGTAGGTTTTCACTCATAATATTTTAAAGACAAGTTACAGAACGAGTTGATCCTTGTATGAGTATCAAAAGGTGACATTTTCTTAGTGTTGGATCAAAAGGTGACATTTACAAAACATTATATTAAATATAAACTCTATTTCAAGACTTACTGGAAAACTAAAAGATGGAATAAATAGAAGCTGCTAAAGTGTAACCACAACAAGAATTTGAAATATACCCAGACATATCTGAATTTCTTTTTTCTCAATTTCTGAAAAAAATGTCACCTTTTAATCCTAAGCTTCTAAATTGTTCTCTAGCTTGCAACTAACGTAAGTTAAAAAATGTGTGTTATTCTAGTACATTTTCCAAAATATAGTAACTAACGTAAGTAAACGCCTAGGCAGGGCTGTACTGTCACCAAAACTATTTTTGTTGATAATTAAAAAAACAAAAGAGATTAGCGTCGAAAGTAACTCATCTGTTCAAGTCAATGTTTTATCTGCGAAATATCTAAGCATTTTCTGGCCTCATCGTATGTTTAATGATGAACTTCATAAAAGAACGATTCAAGAATCCATAGACATTACTATACGAAAAAGTTAGTAAATGTCTTTGTTAGTGACAGTGAAAGGCAACGATCCAGTGGAACCCGCTGAAACAGACTTGTTTAAGGATTGGTTCGACCGAGAAGCACAAGGCGCAGAACAGTACCTGCACGCTAGGGAAATGCTGGAGAGAACTTAGGTACATATGCGGAAAAAGTATACGATGGCGCTTCGAGGTAGTGAACGCATAATCCTCTTTAAAGGGATCACCATGGACGTTAAAAAATAAGTGAGTTTAAATGATTGGATTGGGAACCGAAAATAACTATAACTCTAGCCATAAAGGTGGTGGTAGCACTTACAAGTTGTTATTGGCGTTCAAAGATTAAAGGACCATAACGATATTAATTTATCTCACTAATATTTGAAATCGTACCAATTTTTACTCCCGAGTTTAATTAATATCAAGCTTAGGTAAAATAATTGTTGCAATAATAAACAATTACAATTTTTCATCAAAATCCTTTGTAATTATAATACACACCTCTAGAACAACAGCATCTCTTGCAGCTATCGAGAATATTTCACCTTCAATTTGTGTGTTTTCTTCGTCGAAATTTATTACTCGCACTAATTGGAGCTTCGCAGATCTCGGCAGTAGAAAGCAAAGATATGTTTGGCTAATCAAATCAACATGCACAAATGCTTTTGTGGCAATTTCACAAAATTCTCTGAAAGTAATTATTATAATCAAAAATAAGTTTTAATATTTTTTTTAAACGAAACACTAACTTTGAGAATATTTGTTCAGTCCAAATATGTTCCAAACAATAATCTGGAACAATTGCTTTAGATGGTTGGGCTTGTCCGGGTTTTCTAATATCTTGCATGGACAACGAGTGCGGTCCCATGGAGGATTGTAAACGAGTTAAAGGAGATTGACTTTGTGTTCGACTAAAAAAGAAATAAAATATAATAAATAAATATGAATTGGGATTATGATTACTCACTTAAAATTAGCGCCACCACTATTTATGGATTGCGAACTAAGAAACTTGCTGATGTGTGGATTACATCCCGTGGTTCCTAAACTTGATCGCGGCATATATGCTGTGCTGTTTTTGGCTCCAGCTATTTATTTAATATCAAAATATTTAAATTAAACATAAATTATGTACTGTCTTGATATTGGTAATCCTACCTGAGAATTTCATAGAGCTTTGAGAAAAACTCGTCATTCCGGGTCGTTGAGTTTGATTAACAGTTGTACTACAAGACGCTGTATCATTATTGCATCCAACATAAGATATTTCATCTTCGGTGGCTTTTCTTAGTTTAGATACAAAATGTTTTCCCATTTTATTGTCATAAAGTAGCACTAAATCACTAGACTCGGTAGTGAAAATGACACTATAATCAGCTTCGGTGAGATAGCTAACCACACCATTTGAAGATTTAATTAGCACCGGACAGATCTCATCAAGTGGATGAGAAAGAGAAAATATTCGAGGCATTGATATAGCAAGATTTTGAACAATTGTATTAATGGCTTCTTTTTCAAGAAGTATTCCGTATTTAGTGACCCACACATTTGAGACTGGAAATTCTAGATTTGATGTAAAATCCTCACCATTACTGCAGTAAACTCGCAGACAAGATGCGTCTGAAACGGAAGTAATAATCGAGTGTGCTGTATATTAATGTTTGCTTAAAAAATAAAAATAGCTATATTTTAGTTTATCTATCCATTGTCGGTTGCTCATGTCATAAGGTCAAAATTGATAGCAGCAATTTGGAGGTATTTAAGAAGTTCTCTTTTCTGGAAGTTGGAAGTAAGGATAACAGCGGATATCTCGTGGGGAAAATAAGAAACCTCAGTAATGGATTTGATCCTCCTGGGTGAATTCTTGCGGAAAGATCGAAAAGATAGGATATATGGAACTTCCTCTAGGAAATGCATAAATGGAAAGAAAAATATGCGTCTAAAGAAACCTTGAGGTGATTAAAACAAGCAACGAACTGAGAGTGAGTAGAATCAGACTATAAAGATATACATTAAGGCAATGCTGGTTGAACGAAGACTGTAAAAGAGAAAGAAAAAATCCTTGGCATGGCTTACAGTTTAAAGGCCAACATTATGGAGATGGCAGATTTGATATCCAGGCGTTTATTTTTAATCAAAATTACACTAAATTGAAATATAATTCTGACGTACCGGTTAAAATAATTGAGATGAATCTTCGAATGTATTAAACAGAGTTAGTTTTTGTTTCCGGGAACGCTTCCATAACTCAAAAACTGAAAATGAAGTGACACAAAAATATACACTAAAAGTGAGGTAGGTCAAACCATGATCATACTCAGAGGAGCACAAAACCATAGAATTTGTGAATTAATTCAACCCTGAAAAAAAAACAGTTCTATTAGTAAAAATTCCGTGTAAAGAAACTAACAACATGCTGTAAGAAAAATTTCGTTCGAAGTCATTGAAGCAGATCTCTCTTTTAAATTTACAAAAAATTGATTTTTTTGTACGATGAAGGAAACAAGTATGTTTAGGAAAGAATTCCAATCAATCGAATTTGATTGTCAGCATTTACGCACAAAAAACACTGAAGAAAATAACCTGCCTTTGCATGTTAAGCGTTTCAGAAAAATTCATGCTCCAACACTGCATTTTATTTGGGAGCCATCAGTATAAGTGTGTCGGGTAAGTGCGTTTCCAAAACAAGTTCACATGAAGCTAATTTATGATTGTTGGTTTTTCAACCTGTTCTGACTTCTTTATAAGACCTGATATATTTGTAGAAAGGAACCCATCTAAACGACATCTAGCTGTTTTGAAGTTAGATGTCGTTAAGATAGTTAACCAAACGTGGAACCTCAATATCCTGAATTTACTTAGGTTTAAATTTTAAAATTTAAAGTAAACTTACCTATTAAACATATAGAAGTGAGATTGGTCTTATCGGATTCTTTCTTAAGAATACCATGCAAAAAGCTTTGGTTGCAAAAAAATGCAAATTTAATGGGTGTTTCACATGTGAAACACATTCGTGGAAGAACTCCTCTTTCTGTATAAAGACCTTCAAACGAAAGAAATGTTATTAGCTAAATTTTTCACTGTCAATAAGAATTTAAACAATGAAATACCTCTGTTCCAAACAGCAGTATTCTTCTTTACATATAATTCTTCTTCGGAATTCACATAGAAATCGGTCATGTAGTCGGGGCCGTTTGTTGTTTTATTTTTTTCTGTTTGCGGAGAATCACGTCGACATTCTGAATATATTTCACGAATGTACCAAAATTCATTTAGCTCATCATTGGATGAAATATTCACATTCTGCATGCGGTGGAGAAGAACATTCTCAGAAGGGATGCAAGAGTTTGGCATAGGCACCACGGGACCTGGGTGCTCTTCAACCGCCTGACGCCCCCGAGGAATGAATTCCTAAGGAAAAATATGTACATATTTCATTTATTTTCTTCAAAAAATTTAACTAAGGTACCAACCAAAGGTTCTGAGGCGGCGATCATAGCTTCGCTAGTTTCATCCAGATTTGCAAAATAATTTTAAATTGTGAATAAAATATCCACTGAAATTAATAATTTGTTTATTTTATTTTAGTTTTTTTGCTTTTTTAATTAGAATTTGCTTAAAGTTTAGCATCAGAAATAATATTTTTTATTTGTAAAAAAATGTTAATTCCGCCAACAAAAATTTGCAAAGTGCCGGGAAAGAATAAAAAATCGACTTCAAAGCAGAACGTCAAAATGATTGTTGCATTTTTGCTGGGGCTTATTTATTTTGTTTGGTTTGCATAGGAAGGTATGTTTGCTTACATGTTTTCGATGTTTTTTTATAATGCGATGATTTAAGAATTGAATATCTATTTCATACATTCCATTCTCCGCAAGAATGCGAATGCCGCCGAACACATTCGTCGGAATCTGTAATTGGGTTGAGTTCTCATTTAAATTTTCATCAAAATATTTTAAATTATTGCAAAAATAAGAAAAAAAAAACAGTAGAGGGATTTATGCAACCTGGTAAACTCTAGGTAAATGTAGTAAAGTATGGTAAGCTAACTGGCATTTCTATAAACATTTTGACATATTTACCACATATACCAGGTTTACCAAGTTAACCACGGTTGTATGAGTACTCCTTATTATCTGAAAAAAGAACACGAGCGTCAAATTGCTTTTTCATAGCATGATATCCATGATAGCATGCAATGGGTCAAGCAATATATTTTATGAAATTCTTTATAGCAAGCAATAAGTGGTCTCCACGGGCAATATTTAAAGCATGAAATATTGCTAGTAATTAAATATTGCTCGTGGAGGCCGAGTGTTATGACAATCTAAAAGAAAGATGAAAGCGTGATCAAAATGAGGTCTCCCACTTGATTTCCTATGTTATACCACTCGAGTCATCCCACCATGTTTGCAAAGATGGTTTCTCGTGTGGCTTTCTGCGTGATTTTCTCTAAATAAATATACAGGACATCATGCTCTTTCATAGTAAACGATAATCTTTTTGTAATCTTTTTTAAATAATGGTGGTTTTCTTTTTACAAATAGGGCTTTTTAGCAAAAAAACATATAAATAAACTTCAAACTCCTCACTTTGCCGAAATTGACATCTATTTTTCATTCTAAAACATAGAACAGAAATAGTGGTTTACTATGAAAACAAATTAATTACCTAAATTATTTTTTCTTAAACATAGTCAGCCACTTTGACATCATCAATATTATTAAATCACCCGATTATATTTTCCTTCCAGCCCTGCCTTTTGGAACTCGCGTTCGACATTTATATTCAAATCGAACGCACCCATACAAAACTGAACGAAACACTCCATCTTAACATAAAAGGGTAGACATTTTGTTTTTATTATCCTCCACCATCGTTCGTAATTACAAGTAGTCCAACAACAATGCCATGTATTTTTCTTTATTTTGGACCCCATTTATTTGTTCTCCTTTTTCTGTTATTGTTTGCCTTATCAGTTTTATTTGACGTTCTCTTTTCAACTTTCGTTATCGTTGTGTTATGATACGCCCGCTGTAGCTGTCACTGAAATATTTGCTGCTTTTGCTTGGCTTTTGCCATTCTGCAGCAATCACCTTATAAGTTTTTTTTAAAAAAATCGACAAAAATTTTCTCAATTAGCTGAAGAAAAAATGAAATAAACCTCATAACTTGTTGCAGTATTGATTGGTGCTAAGAAAAATCGAAGAATTGGTTGTAATCCGGTGATGTATTTCCGATTTGCTTACAATCATGTAAAAGTCTGATAAATGAAAAAGTAAAATAATTTGTTTTACACGCAATTAATCAGACCATGGTCCAAGAGTAGTTGAGGATAATATATAATTAATAATAATTATTGATATAAATTAAAAAGAAGTTTGTTCGGGACGAAATAATCAAGTTGAAATGAATATACATTATTGTCTTGGAGGCTGTTTGGCGGCACTGCTGGGTACAATCTATTGCTACCCATCGTTTTTCTACATATTCTTATTTCTTGTCTACTCGATTGTGCTAATCTTGGGAGGTGAGTTCAAAGAATCTTCCGATAAGACCCCTACTATCTTTTCCAAACAATTACTCATATTCACTTCCTTCTTCTATTTGTAGCTATCGCTGGAACAATCTATATTCATTTTAACTTGACCACCAAGACGCCACCCAAGTTAATCCATAAACCATATTCTGTGGTATACAATGCTACTAAGTAAGTACGTTGTGCACTAATCCCCAATAGAAACTTAACAGTCCATTTCCTGTTCGTTAGGTCTAGCATATTTGATTTGCCAAAACCGATACAAAATCCATCGAATTTGCCTTTGATATTTGGTAAAACTGTTGACTTGCAACTTCAGCAAATAATTGAGTATGTGTTGCGAGATTTCATGTCACCATGGTTGGGGTAAGTTTTGATAACATTGTCAATCAGAGAATTGATATGCATAATTATTTTTGTTTTATAATTACAATCATGTGAACTTTTTTTCTTTAAGACATGTGGCGACAAAACCGAAGCTCATTAATGATGTATTGCGCGAGGATTTGTGGAACGCAGTACAAAAAATTCGTGAGCGTGCCATCAAAGTCGATGCGGCCAAGGTTATTGCTGTCGATATGGTTAATCGTGTAACCGTTCATTTGGAAAAAATACGAATATCTGAGGCCAGAGCGTAAGTATAAAACATTTATTGTTATTGTTTTTTGTTCTTTGTTGTGGTTGTTTAAGTTCAATATCCTGATTCTTAATCTGAGGGTAGTATTTTGTTAGGTTAGTACAGTATGACCTCTGCATAGCGATAAGCATATTAGATTGATTTAAAATATATTTTTTTTGCCTAGGAAGGTATTTATACCTATGAGTCAACTTCAAAGCTTTCATCGAGACATTCATCCCTATTGTGATTGTCAACTATCAATTGGTAGTTGATAAATATGGAAATTTGGCTGTTTAATAACTTATTCATTGTCATAGATGACAATAAATCAGAAAAAGGTTCCTCTGGGGAACTGCTTTTACATAAAAAATCTACATATTTTATACTTATTTTTAAGTTTAATTTAAAAATAAATCTTGACTTGACGATATGACATTTGATCATTTCACAATGACCTAGCACTAGGACCTTTACTAGCCATTAATTTGGATGTCCATTTGAAAGGAAATTTGCTACAAAGACGAACAGTTCTCTACCTTCCTGAGCGTTGGATGATGTTGTCGTATTACAACTCTCAGGATGTCAATTTTTTAGACTTTGATTTGAATTTCAAAAAATTCCTTTAAGATCTTTGGTCTAAGCTCAACGAAAATTTAATCGGTCCGTTTGGGAACTTTTGGTCTGAACTATTAAATCCGTCAATTTTTTTAGAGTGGGGTTGAAATTCTCTCAATTGCGGTCGAAACTACTACAAAAATGTTAGGTTTTAATCAAAACCAACATTACGATGATGGATAAGGCTAAAAAAGTGGTTTTCGTCATGCCGTCCGTCCGTCTGTACACATTTCCGCTGCCTGAATGCGTGAATGGATTATCTTCAAATTTGGTAGAAATGATTTTTATGTAATTTCGAAAGTTTTTTTTTTTGTTTTTGAATATCTCATCTAGAATGAATGAGAAGTAAATTCAAAAAGTGGTCCCGTTTAAAAAAAAATGTATCTATGCTCAAAACGCACCACACGTCAGATAACGAAAATCTAAAATTTCCAAGCTTATTTAATATAGCAAAGCTTTGGACCACATGAGCAAGTTCATACGATTCAGTCGTGCATTTTTTTGTTTGTTTTGTATTAACAAGTGATTTAGACAGAATTCATTTTTCAGCCATTCACATACATTCACATTTTCAAAAGAGGAGAAATAAATTTCTCTCTCATGCGCTCTCTCTTGACAAGTTTGACAGGACTTGGACTTAAAAATAGTAAAAATTCGTTGTTTTGGCGAGTACCCAAACAGACTTAATATTTGACTATTTCTGAAACATTTAATTAGAAAACCAAATACCAATTTTTGCCTATTCGCGGTTTAGAAAGATTTTAATAAGAAATATTATTTTGATTCATTTAAAAATGCAAGTGGTCATAAAAACATTATTTTTACATTTAAAAATGTATTCAATGCTTGTTATATTTTCTTATTGCGTTTTTATGAATTTGAACCAAATTTATTGGAAAACTGCGAACAAAAATCACAATAATTCATTTTTTTTTTTATAAGTATGTCATGTTTAGAAAAAAAAAATGTTTTTTTCGGCTCTAAAGTTTGATCATTCATGACAGAAAAACGGTTCGATGGTTAAATAATTTTTTGTGTCAAATCTCAAGTTTGCTCTCTTAACTTCTACTTTATCCTGCAGTTGAGAGAACCTAAAGTTGATCAACTAGAGAAAGTTGAGAACGTCAACTTGTGAATAAAAACAAATTCACAAGTTGAAATTAAAAATTCTCATGTTACGTTCAATTTTGAGTGAAAAAAAAACAGCCTAAGAGTCTTTTGTCTAAACTCAACGGAAATTAAATTTAATATTTAAGTATTTCTGAAACAGTTATTGAATAGTGGTATATTTTCTAAAAAAAAAAACATTCAAATGCCTACTTTTTTTTTTTGTATCTTTTTCAAATTTTTTATTTGAAGACGAATACTCCCAAAGTAATGAAAAATCAATGCACTGACATCATCGTTGAAAAACTAATATTGTCCCATTTACAAAATTAGTTTTAGAACCATATGAAACGAAAAGAAAAGATTAAATAAAATATTTCGATATTTCACTTCGAGGTATGGACAGTGACAAACTATCAAATTTCCATACAAAATGTCAAAAACAGAAGGTTTTTCTATGATCTATATCTCTTGAACAATGCGAAATATCCAAAAAATTCTTTAATCTATAAGTTGTAAACAAATTGTTTTGAAAAAAGAAATCTCGGTTTGAAAAGCTGCGTGTATGCGATTCAATAATATACAAATTAAACATTTATTATTTAAGAAAAATATATAAATAAATTGGCCTGCCACAAGCTAATTTTTTCCAAGATCAAACAAATTGTCTTTAAACCAGCTATAAGATAAGTTGCCATTTACAACAGTTTTAATAGAAAATTTATTAAAATTAAAAAAAACACTAACTATGGTCATAATAACCTACTATTAAAATTCTAGAGCAATTTACAGGTGACCCTTTCTGTTGTAAATATTGCGCAATGTTAGACTATAATTAATTTAACGTCCAATAGTTAAGTTAATCTATATATTAGATTGATATTAATTATTATGAAAGCCATGACTCACGAAAGTAATAATTTTTTTTTTAATTTTAAAAATCACGACATAAAGTTATTATGAAGAACTTGTGACTTGAGTACTAAAAATATTGCAAGATAAAGTAATAAACGATTACAATTTTTTTCTGCGTATTTAATTTTATGCTCTATTTAACAATGCTCTGTTAGCTAATTGGTGTTAAGCAATAAATTTAAAATGTAATGCTTTTGAATGTGAAGGCATTGAAATATTTGTAAAATGTAAGCTTAAAAAAAAATCTTAAGCGGCCCATACACACAACACTTGTGCACGCACCGGTGTTACAAACGAAACCAATCAAGACACCGACACCAAAAATCAAAGAAGTTTGATTTTACGAAAACCGTGTCTGACACCGAAATCGGTGTGCACACCAGCCCATACACAGAACACATTTCAGTACACCAACACCGGTGTGTGCACAAGTGTCGTGTGTATAGGCCGCTTTATACAGCCTTGTTCTTATTGACGAGTAATTGTATTTGGCAGAAAGGCTCCAATATGAAAAATTCGTTTACTTTTCGCTTTTCTGTTATACTTGAAATAGAGTGCAACATTTCCCCAATAACATTCAAAATAGGGCTTGATCTAGGAATAAGAAATACATACATACATACACTTACACATAATAAACAGTATGGAACTGTGTAAAGTATAGTTAATGTATGCTCGCCAAAAAGGCGTCTTAATTTCTTATTTTGACAGATATCCAAAAAAATTGATGCCGCACTGCTATACACTGTAGATGTGATATACACCCATTCCTTATCTTCTTTTTCCTTGGACTAGATAGGTGTATCAATGTATCTCCTGCCTGAAACTTCTAGTCCTCTAAATTGTGTTGCTTATGATAATAACATCAGCTTTTCATATCCGTTTGTTGATTCCCATCCACTTCCTTTGAATTTGGAACTACAACGGCAACCGCATAAATTTTAGTCTACTCCGAAATTGAATTCCTATTTGATGGGCTATATGTATGTTTATTTGTATTGATATTTGTTGGCCCCGGCAACCCATTTATGGTCAATCCTCAAAAAATTAAAACTAATTTTCAAATTAATATTTTCTTGTCTTTTATTTCAGTATTGAAACTTCGTCGACGCCAGTTTTTTCAACAAACTCATATCTTCAAGATGTCGATAACGAAATGCAATTTCTACGAAAATTAAGCGAAATCATGGTTATCCTGCTACTGCCACGAGGATATTCGTTGCCTCCCTTAAAAATTCTACTCACAGAAATTCTATCATTCAAAAGTATAATTATAAAACTTATTATTCTGCAGAAAATTTAAGTTTTTTAATTATGGTTTTTGTATTTTAGTATTTTTTCCAATGATCAACATGCTTACTTCCCCTGATTACATTAATCAAAAAGTTGTTCAAAATATTGAATCAAGGTTAGCAGCAGCAGCAATTAATAAACGCAGCTACGAATATGCTGCAAGTTTCGAAGATTTCGTAAAAATAATCAACAACTCTGGAAACATGGAAGAACTTTCAATAATACGAACAAGTATTGTAAATGATTTGATGCATGCCACAACTATGCAAAATTTGCAGCGGGCTAAAGGTGAAACAAAAACATAAACATACATTTTTGTTATGAAGACTAGACTTCAAATTTTGCTTTTATAGGACTGGATCCTGATTCAGATGAAAAGTGCTTGTCGCGGGCAGAACTGACGACTGCTGTTAGATTAAAACGATATGTCCAACAATTAACATTTGCGAAAGCACAGTGCGAAAAAAATCTTTTGAAATTCGGATGGAAAGGAAACTACAGCAATGATATGGTAATAGTTTTTTCTCATTTCATAATTCGGTTTTGAAATTTTTCAATATTTTCTTCTTAGAATTTATCATTAACCGATATATTGAACACAAGCGTTGGCCGACGTTATTTGACAATATTCTTAGAACCTCTGAAGGCGAGTGCGTTGGTAGGATTTTATTTGGCCGTCGAAGACATGAAACACGCACCCAAATCACAATGGCATAATATGGGTACTGAAATTTTTTACACATACATTCGGGTGCCGAAACCAGAAATGAAAATTGAAAAATCTGACCGCAAATTAATTGAGACTTTTCTACTTGGTGATGCTGGTCCCGATATATTCTATCAAATTCAATCAAATGTAGTGAAAACATTGGAAGACAAATACTTCCCACCTTTTATACTTAGCGAACAATATTTGCAACTGAAAGATGCCCTTAATTCTGAAGACTTTAAGGACCCCACTTTGAATTCAATCTCCGATGGCCAAGAAGAACAAAATACCTCCTCGGAAACAGAAAACCAAATGGATGTGGCAACACACACCACCTATGCTAGAAAAAAACTAGAACAAATACAAGAACGTTTAGATAAAAAGAGTTTGGCACTGGATGCGTTAAAATACTCAGTTAAACCAGAATCAAAGGTGCTTATAATATTGGAGAAAGAAATGGAATGGTTGAGAAATGAAAAGCGTCAAACTGAAGCACATTTAAGGCGGACTGATGCTTGGTCCGATCATATAGGCAAATGGAAGGCTACAATTCAAAGTCTTGAGGTATTTTTTTTTTTTTTTTTATCATAATAAAAAAATACAACTTTGATTTTTCTAAATTTTATATCAATCGATAGGTGTCGGATGAAAAAGAATCTATGCAGTTTATGGTTTTGGTTCATGTTGATGAGGATATTAATAATCCAACAAATTATTGCAAGGAACAAAAACCCAGTAATATCTCTAGTGGGTGGGTTGTGCTGCGCTCTATAACACAGTTTCATGTAAATATTAATTTCAAATACAAAATTACACTCGATTTAATTTAAAAAAAAAAAATAAATAAAATTATACATTACAGGAACTCCATAGAAAGTTACGACCAATGTGCAATGAACTTAAGTCGATAGACCTACCGACAAACTTTAAGCTTTTCTTTTTGAAAAACGATAAAAACTCTTTGGAAAAAATTAGGGTTCAAGTTCAGAAATACTTAAATGTAAGTAAATTAAAGTGTTTAAATTTTAGATCAATATTCGAAAGATCTCAATTGGTATTAAGTATACCCCAAATTCTTACTTTCTTTGCCTTCTTTCTGGTATTTTACCCTCTTCCTCGGGGCAGTAAGTGCCTTTTCATGACTTCCCATGCTATTTTCCCCGGTATTTCGCGTCCATTCCCGGTATTTATTTAAATTGAATTCAAATGAAATAAAAAAAAATCTGCGCACTTCTGTGGTGCGTTCCTTTTTTAACCTATGGTTTTTCTGTAAAAAAAAGTTGCTAAAGTGTCATTGTTACAATTTGTTGGTTTTTTACGTATCATTTTGGAACGATTCGTTGTTAGATATTGATAAACTGTCAAACTCCCAGAGTTGGTGAATTTCACTGTCCAAATCATTAAAAAATCAACTTTGTTTAATAAAGCTTTTACGCTCATGTGTTTGAGTTTAGTTATCATTCTTTATTAGTTCATCAACAAGCAGAGCTCGAGAATACTGTATAACACATTCATAGCCCAAAAGCGTTCCCGAAAATGACGTTTTGTTTATTATTATGGTTTATTTTCTTTCTAAAAAAAGGAAACGAAATATTTTTGAGGTTTTATTGTAGTGGTCTTGATTTTGCATCATAAAATCGTCAATAAAATTATAATTTTAATCTTTATTCATACCAAAACAGGCGTTCCCGAAATGACGCTTAATTGATGTATACGCTCCTTATACATCAATTTTGTTTAAAAAAGATTTGCATTCTAATAACTTAAAATCATGTTTTTTCGAATTAAATTTTTCTGCATCATTCAAAATGCATTTTTAATTTTACTATCCTGCCCATCATCTAAACTAAAAAAAGTTTTAATTGTTTTGAAAACAAATTATCCACTTTGACAGATCAACACGTGATTTTTCTGATGTTTCAATAGTTATTCTGCTATTCGGAATGGAGACAAATCCAGCAAATCAATGACCATTAAAAGCGGTTCTTGACTTTTAAAAAATCGCCTAAGTTTTATTGTTATTATTGTACTATTCGTACTAGAATGTCAGCTTGTTAGACTTGACCATTCTTTATTCCGTCAATTTTATTGAATGTTTGAACAACAACAACAACTTAAAGGCACTACCACTCTTGTTTGGCTGGAGATATAGCTATTTCGTGCTTTGCCACTTATGCAAGTTTTAATTATTAAGTTTTATTTATTAAGAAAATAATTTCCTGATCGTTAAGCTAATTTAAAAAATAAATGACCGTTTACTTTTTTTTTGTGTAGTTTATACTAGAAGACGACCATTTATGCGGAAGTGAAGCTATTTATACATTCCTTAGTCCTAGTTCGGATCATTTAAAACAGACAACTCCCTCACCGAGAAAAACAAAGTTCTCCCTTTCAACGCTATTCAAAAGTGATAGTGCCAAAGCTGAAAATAATAAACCATCGGACCCATTCTGGGGTCTCACTCATCACCGTGAAGACGATGATATATCAATGTACTTAGAAGGATCTGAATCAGATTCCAAACTTCAGCTGGACTTGGATAGTAAGGATTCGATAGCAGAGCCATTATATGCATTGATGGGTGAAATATTCGACATGGGTGGTGTATTTAAATGGTTGCGTAAAAGTATTATATCTTTTGTCCAAATAACTTATGGAAGAACCATAAATAGGTAATAATTTATATTTGTAATAATTTTTATCGACAATATTATAGGAATTCAATTATTTTACTCTTTAAGACAAATTCGTGAATCTGTGGCATATCTCTTTGAGGAATCAATGCTACATCACTATTACTCAGCGATATTAAAATCATTTTGGCCTGGAGGTGTGCTTGCGTCTTCGTATCCCCTTCGATCAGAAGATACGATAGAAATGACAAGGAATGCCGCCAAAGCTCTTCTCATGGATAACATTCCTGAAGTATTAAGTAATCTCGTTGGTGCTCAGGCTGCTAAGCATGGCGTCTTGAAGGTATTTGATGCTCTTCAAAATCCAATCTACAATAAACAGCTATTTTATGTGAGTACAAACATTTATCAGAGCTCATAAAATAATGTTCAAGTTTTTTTTTTTTTGTATACATTTTTGTAGGAATTAGTTGAGATTTTGATGATTGAACTTTTTCCCGAAATAAGACAACTAAAAATTACAGCTTCTACAAAAGCAGCAAATAATAATATTAAATGAAATTGTGATTGTGTTATAAGTATATATTTTATGTGTATTTTTACAAAAACAAATAATTGAACCCCCTCTCTATACATCTATACATACAATACGTTCTTAGTACAAATTAAGTTTGATAATTTTACTCGTGGTATTTTGGCGTGAAAATTATAATACTGACAGTTAACCAAAGGTCACAATTTAGTGTTAAGGTTTTAAAATTTTATGTTTCAAATGTTATATTTTAAATTATGTATTTAAATTAAATTATGTATTTAATTAACAAAAAACAAAAAAAAAGAATTGATTCTCAAATTTTTACTCAATTATTGTGTTAATGGTTTAGATTCTAGAATATGATTATTATGCTCATAATGTTTTTATTTTATTTTTTGTTAAATGGAAAATATGTAATTATTATTATTCGATAATCAATGTTAATGCAACAGTATTAACAACGTGTGTGTTTTTTACTGTTTAATATCACATGTAGTGCATTTTTGGTGAATGTGCATAATTTATCAAAAATGGTGTATCTATAAAACATAGCAAATAATAAGTAAATTAACCACCCCAAAGCAAATATTTATGTAGTCAAATTATGCCTATACTATACATACATTATTATACACTAAAAATATAAAATGATTTTGTGTAGAAATTATGTTTTTATTTAAATTTGGATTTGGCCATTAGTTATCAATTCCAGGATGAGATATTTATAATCTTTCAACAAACAATGACGCAAAGGTGGTGTTCCAACAGAAATAGGAGAACACGTAGGTGAAGACATAACCTTCATGAATGAGTTGTATCTAGCTGCCGTATAACCGTTGAAAAAATGTTAAACTGTATAATTTTAAGTACTTAAGTTTTGTTTACTTACCATTAAAATTGTTCAATATTAAAAAAAGATATTCCACATACGCCGAAGTGATTAAATTTAAAATCTAAAAATTGATAAAATGTTTTCTACCCCTAATAATGAAACCAGTTATTGAATAACCTTTCTCAATACAGTCCACTCCCTCTAAGTCAAATTTTCCTCTAACTCGAATTTTTCGCCATATTTTGTTTTTCCCTTAATTTTGAATAGCCTATTTGCAATCCCTCTTACTCGAATTTTTCCAAAACTTCCTCTAACTTGAACGAATTTTGATATCCCCTTAAAATTCGACTTAGAAGAAGTTTTTTTTTAATGTCTATAATCAGCCTCATGTAATGCTATTTCAACGCGATAAAAAGCAAATTACTCTGTTTACAAAAATTTCCTTGACCACATATTGCACCGGTTAGACAGTAAAACCCAATAAAGTCAATTTTGTCATGATTTCGTTCGTTTTTTGGATGTTATTACATAAATGGCTGCAGTTACAGGAAAAGTGTCAACAACAAAGTTGTAGTAAATTAAATTTGCTTATAAGAACTATTTTATTGGAAATTTAATGAACTACAACTTTTTAATTCACATTTTTCCTCTAGCTGAACTCATTTCTGCAATAAATGAACAAAAAACAACAAAATGCAAAGAAATAGTGTGGTCTGGTTTAAGGTGAAAGTTGTTTTGTTTTAAACCATTTATTGGATATACCGGCGCTGAACTTATCAGCCTTTAAGTCAATACACCAGTTAACTTGGAGACATTTGGTCTCATTCTGTCCCCTATTAACCTGTTCTGTCCTTTTTTATTCCATCAGTTAAGGAATATAATTTCCCGATCTACAAACTTCCATTCATTATATCTACATATATGGTCAGGTCAGGAAATTGCGTTGGCCAACCCAAAAAACTAAGAAGTTCTGGGTCATGATCATGTTGGAATGAGCTGGAATTTTCATAAAAATGGTACTTTTGATACACTTTTTCTCGACAATGACCCTATACATGCCGGCAGACTAACGTATTCGTCATCACTATGACCGGGCCTACTTAAACTATACAATAGAGGTTTTTTTATCGCTCAGAACAGAGTCTGAATTGTAATAAAAAAAGAAATATCGTGTTTGTTTTTTGCTTACACCATTTAGAGCTGTAAAATTATGTATTATTGTTTAGAGCTCGTGCAGAGTTTTTTCAGAGGTCGAAAAAAAGCGTGTACAAAACAATAAAATTAATGGATATAGGTGATAGATAACAGGTAAAAATTGATATTTTAATGCATTAACCAAATTACGGGGTTAAAATGTAGAAAAACCAAGATTATTATTCAATATTCTCAAATGTGTTTCAAAAATAAATCTGAGTACTCAAAACACATTCATTCAGTTCAGAGGATGTGTGTGCAGAGCATGTTGGACGTGCTCGAGCTCTGTTCAGAGTTTTTTTTTTCTAAATGAAAAAAAAGAAAAACCCTTAATGACTTGCAGAAAATCTTTTCCTTTTAAAAAATATTTTAAATATACATAAGTTATGATAATGTTCACTATGGCGTATACGTACTTTTTTGTATTTTTATTTAAACTTTATTCTAATGCATTTTAAACATGACAACATACAGTCCATTATTGATTCTTGTTTCCCACAAATGTTGAACTTTTATTTTGCAGAATTTATTAATCATTGCTTAAGGACAAAATATGTAAAAAAACAAAAATCAATAATGTATGGACAGTGCAAAATACTGGATCAAAAAGGTGTTCGAACATTAAAAAAACTGCAGTAAATCGAAAACCGGTAATGTTTCGAAACAATTTAGTTTGTTAATTCTGAGAGGTCGTTGGCCAGAACCTATACCATTTTCAGTTTGAACCATAACTTTATGGAGATCTTGCGATAGGGAAATTCAAGTAAAATGGGTAAAAACGATTTTTTTTTTCTATTAGAAGGAATCCATTTTCGAGAGACATTTGGGTCATGAATACATAATTTGGTAATATAGATCTAATAATGTTAAGTGATATAAATAATAAAAAAAAAAGAATCAGTTGTAATAAAATTTCCATATTAACCTAAGGACCTTTTAAATCCCACCGACTTGTGAACCCTCTAGAACTTTTTTGATGTTCGATTTTTGTAAATAAAACACATATGAAAGAAGTTTATCTAAAAAATGCAATTACAATTTATATTATTTACCACAATAGGGCCAGGTTTTAGCCAGGCTATCAATGTGCATTTTATCACTCCGTATAATATATTTCATATTATAATGTTTGTAAATTGTTTTTCTTACGAATCTTAGACCGAACGAGTGAAAACAAAATGGTAACAAAACAACTTGTATATTGAAATGGAAACAACCATTTATCATAAAGCTTATAAAAGTATAAAAAATACTGCAAATTAATTTTTTTTATTCACAAATCAGACTCGACTCCAGTGTCAAGGAAATCAGACACGACCTCATTTGCTTTTCTCGGGAAAATGTTCATGAATTTTTCCAAATATAAATAATGTTGAGGTATGCTGATTTCCATTATACCACGTCTTTGTGCACTTACTATTGTCTTGGCTACTTCTTGAGGTTTAACAAGTTTCATTGACTTGAACCGGAAATGGGGCTTCTTGCACAGACCAGTATCTACCATGTAAGGGTAAATAGTTGTCAACTTAATCTAATGTAAAATAAAATATATGTATTTTAAAATAAAATTTTATAATTATAGTCACTTCAATAATTCATACCTGTTTATGAAGACCCATTGTACGAAGTTCTTCGTAGAACGAAGACATAACACCTTTAACAGCAAATTTAGTTCCACAATAAGGTACTAAATTTTTTAAACCAAAGAGGCCAGCACACGATGATAGAGCAATAATATGACCTCTTTTTTGCTTAATCATTTCTGGAACAAATTCTTGCATCAACTATAGTTTAATGAAAAATGAAATACATATTCATATAAACTGTTTATGCATTGTAATGATTCGAATTTACCCAAAAATGTGCGAGGACATTTATGTCATACATTAATCGTATTTCATTTTCGTTATGGTCCAAAAGTGGATGACATGGCATTATACCAGCGTTATTGACTAGAATACTCACAAAACCAACTTCTTTCTTGACTTTTTCAGCAACTTGTACAATGTCTTCTCTTTTGGAAACATTGCATCTGAAATTTTAATTTAAACATGAATAAGAAATATACAGGGTGTTCCACATTCTATTGACACAGATAGATAGGGCTTAATTCTAAGTCGAATTTGCTCTGGGGTGGTAACTGTGGGGACATCCCTGGTATAGACATGGATAAAATTTACAATTTATATTATTCTTACACGTATGCAAATGCTTTTCCTCCCATTGCTTTGATTTCTTTGACTGTCTCAATATTGCCTCTTTCATTGATATCCCAACAAACAATTGTGGCTCCTTTGCTGGCATACTCTAAAGCAGTATCTTTGCCAATTCCATGAGCGGTTCCAGTTATCTTTAAAAAAAATAAGCATGAAACTGATAATGATAATGATAAGTTTACAGAGCCTTATCAAATATGAATTTATATTTATTTAAAAAACGTTTAATAAAACAATCAAAACTAATCAGATGTCCACAAAACAAATAGCAATGCTTAAGGATTTTGAATAGATTTAAAATGAATATTTTTTTTGCAGCTTTTATAGGTACCCAAAATGTATGTTGTGTCACCAAAGTATGTAACACAATTGTATATTTTTTCATTCGGGTAGGTACATACCAAAACAATTTCTCCTCTAACGTCCTTTTCTTCCTTTTGCAAAAACATAAGGTAAATGTTTTCAAAAACATAGTACCAAAATTTCAAATTTACAACAATAATATCCAATATCAACAGTACTGTTCCGTACCCAAAGCTCCGGTTCGAATGAGTTTCTCTGAAATAAAATAAAAATAATTAGGTTTAATTAAATTAATATTTAAAATTTGCCTGGGTCAAAATGTTACTTGTATTTTCTCTTAATCTCTTAATAGGCTCAAAGCATTAAATTTATTTACTATAGGCTTTGAAAATTTCAACTTTCGGTTTTTTTATTGATATTAAAAAAAAAAAAATTAGAAAAACTAATAAGAACATTTTCTTTTTGAAAATGATGATGGAATCCTACCTTCGGACAAAGTTTGAATGAATCCGGTTGAGCAAGAGTAAGGAGAAAAACGTATGTATAAAAACAAAATAACAAAACTGTTTGTTGCTAAATTATAATTTTCATGTAGTTTTTCTTCTGTTTTGATCAAAGTTTTTTTGGCAGAAAATTTTGTTCAAAGCGTTTGGGTACTTTTGTGCATGTTATCTCTCTCTGAGAGGAATCTGAGGGTTCTTGGATCTTCTTTGTATAGTATAGAACTTTGATCCCTTAGTTTTTAGGTTTTTCTCTAAAAAAACGGTATGATTCTACAATCGAAAGTGACGGTAGTGTAGCTCACGTTTCGGCATGTAGTGTAGCTTACAAACTACGGATTATTAATAAAATAAAACTCTAAAAACAAAAGTGTTTTATTTTATCATTTCCCGTAAATCTATTTTATGTATATTGGCTGCAGATACAATTTTTAATATATAATCTTCGCAACTGACTTCCTTTGGTGTGTAGTGAAGCTCACATTTATTTCATTCATTAAATATATCATATTTTACAACATTGCAAGAGCGCATCATTACAACATGTGGTTTATTGAAAAATCGTACATATAAGACTACTTAAAATGAATCTGTAAACATGGTAGTATTTGTAATATAAGAAAAAAATAAAACGCCGCTGCCGCGCCGGGCATTATTTCACTTTGACAAAGAGCAAATAAGGACGAATGCGGAAATTCGGCGTTATTTTACTTTGTTAAAGTGCAACAAGGCCTTATTATGAATTCGCCGTTATTTCGCTTGGCATTATTTCACGGCACCGTTTAAACACTATTTAAAGTTTTTATATAAACAAAATGTTACGTATACGCCATAGTGACCCTCTTTATCATAATTTTATAATTATAATGAGAAGAATTTGAAGACTACAAGAAGTTCAGATTGAGTTATTAAATGAAAGCAAGTACAATAATCAATATATCCAAGATGAAACAAACTTTAAAAAAGAATTATTCATCTCAATTTACTTTATGATTGATATAAGGCTGAAAAAGCAAAAGTTAAGTACCCAACATTTTGTTTATACATTTTTTTAAATAAAAAATAGTTTTAATCAAATTTCTTTACTTCAAACCAGATCACTCAGAAAAAAAACCATTGTTGTAATATTGTGAATTAAAAATTGTTCAATCAACAAAAAGTTCTTGCGGGAACAACTTATTCTAAATTTTGAAGGCATCAAAGAGTTAGTTTTCCAATCAAGTTCTTGCAAAAAAAAAAACAATTTTTACAAAGCGGCCATTCCAAAGTAACAGAGTCATAAAAAGAAGAAGTAATATTTTTTCTGGAAACTTTGTGGGCGTTGAGAGCATTCCTAAAATTATAGTCCTAGAAGTTTTATCAAAATTTAATGCCTGCCAGTAAAGTTATTCAGATAGAAAGATGGTAACGGAGAAGACATGTATCTTCTCCGATACCGTTCTAATATTCTATAATCTTACTGGCAGTTATTAGTTTTTGATGAGAATTTTAGGACGATAACTTTACAATGCACCCACCAAGTTTCAAAAAAAAATATTACTTCCTCAATGAGTTTTTTTTTTTTGTCATTCGGAATGGCCGATTATAATTATTAATCATTTTCAAGAATGGAATGTATTAACACAACAATGAAATTGTTGTGTTATTTTTTTCTATTGTCAAAAATTCTTCCAACAATGACAATGTGAGCCCAACAACTTGTTTGTGAAATAAAAATTAATTTTAAGAATATAAAGAGTTGGGACAAGACATAAAAATATATTGTCTTAGAAGATAAGAAGCCATATTGAAATATGAAATGTCAAATTTATACTTTGTGGTGTAACATAACCTGGGGAAATTTGATATTTGTTGAAGTTAAATCGATATTAAATAATTTGGATGTCCATTATTTTTAAGGGGCTTCCTAATTTTTTGACGTAAAATGTGTTATTTAGCAAAGACAATTTTAATCGCAGTAAGATTTTGCTTTACATAATATAATATGTGAAAAATAAAAATAGAAAATAGCCAGTATTATAACAAAACATGAATAATAGAAGCACAAGACATTTTTTTGTGTTTTATTTTAGCAGGAAAAAAAAGAAATAGTAATAAAGCACAAGCAGGATAGTATAGTAATAATTATATACTTTCCTTCTTTCTCTTTATTATTCTAATAAACATATTTTCTCATTTGAAAATAAAAATGATTTTTACAGCATTCTAAAATTCTACCACTTAACGTTGTTGAGTTAGAATTTAAATTCCTTTTTTTAAAACCTACGGAAATTGTTGGCTCAAATTATAAAATTTTTAAAATAACAATTTTTTTTGTCTGCATTATTTTGCATTAAAATTATATTTTTTTTGTAAAATTATTAACTCTTCTGATAGTAAACTCATGAAAAGATTTAATGAATAAAACCAAAAAGAACTGATCCATTTTTATTTAAATAAAAACAACTCTGAAAGAAGTTTAAAGGCAGAGTTCTTACATCTTTAACTTTATTGCCGGATTTTATCAAATGAGTAACTAATATTCATTCTTCATTCATAAATTAACAAAATTTAAACCCTTGTCATGCAATTAAAATAAATTTTACAGTAAATGAGTATCAATAAACATACACAATTGATGCATACATAATTTTTTGATTTATCTAAACATCACTCTCGATACTTATCTGTAATTTTTTCATTGAGTACTTCACGCTTCACAAGTTTTATTAATTTGTAGCTAAGGTTTTGATATTTTTTTTTTTAAATAAATTTCAAGGCCGTTAATTGATTGTGACAAGATAAAATCTCGGTGTTATGATCTATAAATATCTCGTAATTTGTATCGGTATACGTCCCCCAAGGATTATAAGTTATAACATGTACTTTTCATCCCACGCATGATAGCATGTGCAGTGCACAATGCACATGCGACATGCATCTAATCACACATTATTACGGAATTTGAATTCTATGTTATATAATGAAATGGACCAGTTTATTTTCAAGTTCAAGTTCAGTGTCATGCCGGGTAAATATATAAAAAAAAATATCTATTAAAAAAATGATTCAGCATTAAATGTACAATGCATCACTGATGCTGTCTAGAGTTTATCAGTGGATGTACTTGAGTTTGAGACATTTGAGAAAACTCAAAGTATAAACCTCTGTTACTACGAGTATTATAATGGTTGGAAATAAACATTGAACGAATGGGATATTAGAATTTTAACAACAAATTAACTTGGATTGTGAAGGACAATAGCATGAGTATAACATTAATCTACTAGATAAATAAGGTTATTGGGGTTGGGGAGACACGAATTTTCACTTCTATAAGGAATGCTTAATCAGATACATTTCTATCATCCTAAGATCTGCATCATAAAACAGGGATCAGTGCTATCGCTGCAAAACGAAAACCACATGTCATTTACTAAATAACGCGATCGACAAAAAATTCCGTTGCTAAAAAAGCTGTGACGAGCATTGATTGGAATGCACGGAAAATTGTTCGCTCAGCGTCCAAAGAGCCTAGCTTTTAATCCGCACTACAAAGAGTTCATATAGCCCGGAAGTCATTGCAATAAGGTTCATTTCTTTTTCTATGATAGTTAGGGGGGCATTGTGAATCAGGTTATAGTATAAGATAACCAAATAATAGAGTCTACCACTTCGATCGCGAGGGTGGAGGAAAATTGAGTATACCGAGAACTTTGGTATTTTTTGCCGGGGAAATAATTTTGAGGTTGTTAAGGAGCTTTCCTATTAAAATATCACCAATATTGGTTCAGTCGTTCAAGAGTTAATTTTTATAAACATTTCTTTCATTTCAAAAGTATAACCGTACTAACAAAAGTAGCCACAGAAGTTTTAATCAAAATCGTTAGAGCTGTTTTTTTGAAAAAAGTTAACTTTTCCTGAATGGTTAGGTGGTGGCAGGTATCGTTTGTTTTGGACCTAATTAAAAATTTTAATTTCCCCTCTAGGGAATCACTAAAGATCCTTAACCACCAAATTTGAAAAAAAATCGCTTCAGCAGCTTAGGTTGTAGCTCGAAGTAAACCAAGATAGACAGACAGAATTACGAAACCCACTTTTTCGCATTCTCTATCATAGTAATAATATGTCTGATTGTTATCTAGAGTTCCATTTTTGTATGGATCCTAAGCTTGCCCTATAGTAGATACCTATATCGCAAGTAAAAAATTTAGCAGATCCCATCCTAACGAATTTAGTCCCAATAATTTCTTTCAGCAGAAATTTGCGAGTTCTGTTAATTGATAAGTTGACATAAAAAATAGGTTGATTTAAAAAATATTTAACAAACTGTAGTAATTGTTAAAGTGAATCATGTTTGCTCATGCTTTGCATTAAACAAAAAGTGTTACGAGAAATAAAAGCAAAAAAAAAAATGGAATCGCAAACCATCGTGACTGTGTAATGTTGTTCCACTAATTCCAGGCAATTTCACAATTTTGCAATCTTTTATTTCATTCTGAAAGAATTTTCTCCCCACACCTAGAAACTTGACAGTCTTCCTTTATTTGTGGTTATCAGATTAGTGAGGATTTTGTATATTCATATTTAAAGATTTCTACCAAATTTCACTGGATTTCACTGGAAGCTGGATTTTTTTCTAGGCTTCCACATTTTTTTAGTCTATTTCAACTGTACCTACTCATAAATTGATATCATAGTTAAAGGATTTCTATTTATCTGAAACTTTACCGATTCATTCCTAAAGGAAGAATGTTTTCTAGAATTTAGTGTTGCATATGGCAGTTGGAACTTAAAATCCCAAACGTTATAAAAAGAATAAGTTTCATTCATTCAATAAACATAAACGGTAACAATTTTTATTCTTTGCTGTTTTCAAAAAAAAAAAATTGCACTAAGACCCTGTTTTAAACTGTTCTAAAGAACGTTTTTGAACAACATCAAAACAATTTACAAATTCCTCATTGGCCTACAAAGAGTTGTAGGTTATTTCTTGCTTCACACAATGACATATTCCATCAATAAACACTGTTATAATTGTGTTGAACAAAGTTCTTTGCTTATCACAAAAAAAAAAAATTTACAATCAGTGATAAATACAATCCGAAAATCAACCGAATAAACTTTTAATTTTCCTGTGGTTTTGTCCATTTAAAAGCAATACTGGTAAATATATAAACAAATATCCCCAACATGTTCATTTCTTCAGTGCATATATTTTTTAATAATTATTTATTTGCCTTAACTGACATCAGTTTGTAAAGATATTTTTATAATTTGTCTCTAATTCTATAATACTGAGCCTTAAATTCATCATTTTATTCAAGCAAGAATGCCCGACACAAGACATGTTAGCATATTTGCATCGAAATTGAAGTAAAGAGTACAATCGGCTGAATTTTGAGATTTTTTAATGAGGACTTCAGGTCAAAGCTTATCATCTTGCTTATAATTTAAATTATATTAAGTTTCATCTACGTAACTCGTGCATCTGCACTGACTTTCACGAGGCGGCACGTAAAGTTCCACTTAAAAAAAAATCTCATGGATACCTACCATATTTTACATAGAACATTTATGAATTATTGTGAGATTTAATAGTCCTTCACACAAAATTTCTCCTTATGAAATTATTATATTTTATTATTTTTGACTCGAGTTTAAATTTCATATAAGGATTATAATAATAATATTCACTTACTGTTGAGCATTATCTTTATCCACCTCACGATTTGTCATATTTAATAATAAAATATAAATATTTTACTGAAGGCACTTATTTATACTTCAACTGAACGAAACAAATCGATTGAAAAAAGCAGCCGTTCCTTAGGCGGTTTGCGGTACTACTAATAGAACAGAAAATCAATTTTGAAATTTAAAAAAATATTACAACTTACTGTATCCATCCACTGCCCGGCTGCAGCATTTAGACTCTATCGTATCTGAAATAAACATCGATAACAGGGTTGTTTAGCTTAGACCGGCAATAGAAAAATAGTCTACATCTACAGCATGAGTGTGTTCTAGTCTCTAAACACAATATTGTAGATATTTTATTTATACACACTACACACCTCTCCTCCGGTGTAATCTGACAGTTGTTTTACTTTATAGGGTAGGCTACATAGAAAATTTGAAATATATTTACAATATTGTATCTTACGGTGACAAACAAAATGTACTTTAGGCATTCGCATTAGCTACAAGCTACAACTACTATTATATGGGGAAGAAAGCAGCAGCCATGAAGGGGTGGTTTATTTTTTTTTTCATTCTTTAGAGTGAATTCTTATCAGACACAATCAGGCAAAGCTCGAAAATAGGTAATAGGTATTGTTCATGTTCATAGTCCGCCATTATCTTGGCTTGATTATTTTTATTTTTTTTTTCTTTAATCTTTATGTTATTTATTTTAAATTTAAATGTTCATCCAACCGCTTAACGTTTCTCATTTATTTAAATAAATTTTTTGAGATAAGTGCCTCATACAAATCAGTAAATTTGTATGAATACTATTAGTTGAGCGGCTTTGGAATATTGTTGTTATGACAACATGCAGGGTCGTAGCTATGTTTTTTTTCCGATATGTTAATATACAATTATTCTAACTTAAAATATTATAAAATGGCCATTTTGTAAGACCAGAAATCTTTTCTAAATATTTATAACACTGTGTGACAAAAACAGGGAAAAAAATACGAATTATATTAGTAAACCCAAACTTTTCCGTACAATTGCAAGAACATTCTTAACAATAAATGTTAAACATTGATTTTCACCGAAACGTTTGAGAATTAGGTGTTCCGGTTTCTTGGACATCTCAATTATTTAAAAAAATGAGTACCATTGTTCATTGAAATTGGAACAGTAAAAAAAAATCAAATTTGTAGTACCTACACCCCACACACCATTCATTCAAAATGGCTGAATTAAACTTACCCTAAGTTTAGGTTATCCTCAACTTTTTGCGTTTACATATTCCAATTATCTTGATTTTATCAAAAGTTATCGTGTTTACAAATTTACAACGCCAACGACGACGATGTCGACAACGGCACACGCATGGTGTTTCACGATGAAAAAGATTTATTTATGAAATAAAAAAAATTGTGCAAATCGCTATTCGCTATACTTATACTTTACACTATGTCTACGGAAAAAATTCCGTAACATCCTTAAAAATCCGGACCTAGGGCCAAAAAACTGTGTTTTGGAACTTTATCCATTGCAAAAAATCTATCTTCGTCAGATTTTCACCAAATTTTGATTTTTTTACTGTTTTGGAAAGAAGACATTATGTCTAATTTTGGTAAATGACGTCAAATAAGGTTTTTTGTAAATACCATTTTTAAACTAATTTTGATTTTACAACTACTATTTTTGTTTTAAAAATATTCAATGCAATTATACATTTTTAGTGAACCACATTAAAAACAGGGCGCTTAAATGTTTTTTAGTTTTAGGGCCAGTTTTTCAATAGTCAGTAAGACGCAGTCAGTTAGTAGGTACTTATTCATTAGACAGATCAAAAATCCATTTTTCAAGACTCAGATAATCGTTTGGAATAATTATTTAAATAGTCGAATAAACTTATCTGCTCATTTAAGAGATTGTTAAAAAAATATTCCTAGGAATACATTTTTAAATGTCAGCAAAAATTATCTGTCATACTCGTTTGCAAATCCGACAGCTTTACAACAAATAAAAACAAACAACAATCAAAAAATTTATGTGAAAATGACTTTTGAGTTCAAACATTTTCAACTTTGCTATTCTATAGAATAAATATATGAGTGATTGTGTAAAATTCGATGTCACTATCTGATTGTTTATGAGTCTAATAATTTTATTCGTCGAACAGTTAACTGATACGGGTACGGGTAAAATATGTAGGTATTTAATAAAACAAGAATTGTTACCCTCATGAATCTTGGCAAAAACTTTACTATTGCAATGAGATTGAATAATCAAAAGGGTCCAAAAAAGTAACTTTACTATTGCAATGAGATTGAATAATCAAAAGGGTCCAAAAAAGTATCTTGGAAGGGTATTTGTTGGTGGGAAAGAGGGATGAAATGGTGCTGCAATATAAACATATGATCCATGATTTTGAGGTATCTTTTGATGCTGAATCTAATGACATCAAAATTGAATTCACCCAAAATATTTTTAAGCACTCTTTAGATTTTTGGTTCTAATGGTAAATAAATATTTTTACCAATTTTCATCAGGGTAACATTTTTACTATAGTTTTTATCGCTACTTATCCCATATTTTCGTTTCTCTTAAATAAACACCCTTTCACTCAAAATATTTGTACGGACTTTTTATACTCTTGGTTTCTATGTTAAATGTAACATTTTCAACAAGTTTTATAAATGTATCATTTTTCAGTCAGATGCTGTGGTATCTTTTTCACCAATAACTTCCCCCCTCAAAATAAACACTCTTTTACCAAAAATATTTTTCAGGTCTATCTAGGTTCCTTGTTCTTGTTTCAAGTGAAACGCTCTTACCGAATTTCACGAGTGTATCATCTTTTTATCATGGGTTTTGGCTCCATTTTACCTCTTTAGGCCAAAAAAAAAGGCACCTTTGCTTTAAATAGAATATTACTTTTCATAGAGTAGGCTTATTGACTTAGTTTTGATGTCATTAGATTCAGCATCAAAAAATACCTTAAAATCATGTATCATATGTATATATTGCAGCACCATTTTTTGAATTTATTTTTTTAGCCTTCACCTCCTCCCTCTTTACCACAAAAAAATATTCTTCCACCCAAGATATTTTTATGGACTCTTTTGATTCTTCAATCTTATTGCAAATGTAAAGTTTTTGCAAAGTTTCATGAAGGTACATAACAATTATTTTTTGTTTACATTGATTTTGTGTACTTTTTTCTCGTCTATGACTGTTTATTAGAAAATAAAAAAATTGGTTCTTAAAAAAATAAATCAAAATGAATAATATTATATTTCTTTACAAAAAATTATTTTGTGTTTTGTCAAGCCTATTTACATTCATTTTACTATTTTATATTTAACAATAAAACAAAAATTAAATAGAAACGAAAATGAGTTTAAACAAAAAATTGGCAATGATAGAGAATGTGAAAAAAGTGTCCGTATCTCAAGCTACACCCTAAGCGCTTGATTTCCTTTTTATGATTTTTAAGAAAGATTGCGTTTTTGGAAAATCGATTTTTGGAAAACGTGTTGGTAGTTTTTTTTTTTTTAATTTGATGTCCATAAAAAAATGTTTTAAGGAACTTTATATATAAGCAATTTTCTTCTTGTTCGAGATAAATGTACCTTTTAATGACCATACTTGACTTTAACATATTTAACCAATTTTTTAAAGATTGAAACGAAAAATAAATTCAAAACTACATAATCATCTCAGAAAAACGAAAAACTTAACATTATTTGTTTAATCTTACTATGCATTCTAAACGCAAAATATAACTTAATTGTCTAAGGTTGGTATTTAGTTGACTTAATCTAATTTGTTCATGTATTTTTTTTTTTTTGGGTTGTTTATATTTCTCCTCCAAAAGGCCTACAAAAGGAAGTGTATCTATAGCTTTCTAAATGAAAAAAAAAATAACTTAATTTTTTAAGTTCGTTATTTAGCTGGACTTAATTTAATTTGTTTAAGTTTTTGGAACGATGTTTCATATTTCACGTTTTTCAATGGGGAAAAGGAAATGAACTGACTCATTCATAATAATCATCGCGTACAGCTTATACTATTATAGATAGAAAAAAACTAATGGCACCACAAGATAGGTGTTATCATGAAAAATTAAACTTAATCTGTTTTTTTTTTAATTCTAATTGAAAATAGGGTTAAGAGGGGTAAGAAAAAAAAAACAGAAAAAAGTCAAATAAATAACACCATTGCAAAGATAATGAAGAAATACTGTGGCAACAAGTAAAATCATCATAACTCGACTTATGTCGAAATTGAGTTTATTACACCATCTGATGTGCAATAAGTCATTCCATTAGTCATTTTTTTTTGTAATTTTATCTCTTACGGCTTATAAACTGTAGACAAGAAAAAAACGAAATAAGTCAATAACTACACAGCATGCACCAAGAAAAACAGCATAAGTAATATTTTCAAATTTTAATTGTTCAATAATTATGCTCTTTTGCCATGACAGAAAACTAAATAAAAATACAAATATGTATGTAAGTTCATCTATGCTCTTTTTCCAAAACCATACAATTTTATTCCACGATAATAAATTTACTTGTGCCTATTTTTCAAAATAAATTTCTATGTTACACGAAGATAAGTTGACTTGTGTAGTTTTTCCTCATTCCATTCAGTCAATTAAACGAAGAAAAATCATCCTATGTTGTTATTCCCAAAGATGTTACTAAATATTATTGAAAATAATTACACATGTGCCGTTATTCTGCTGTTTTAATACAGTAAATTTGTCATCAAAAAGGTTTCTACAAGGAAAGTTTTGGGGTAGTTTTAATTTATTTCATACTTTGTTTATAGTGGTGCTCTATGGTCAAAAATGCAAAAATCCGAGAAATTTTCAACGATTTTACACTTTTTAAAAAAATTTACCGTGAATGTATTCGATGCTTTGCTTTCTACCCATCAACCAATAAAACACAGCTAATATATATCTCTCATTTGCTGCAACACCGTCATGTCTCAAAAATGTTCAAACACAGGGAAATGAGTTTAAAGATTTGTATATCCATATAAGCTCCATAGAAGAACCTGTTTTCAATAATGTTTTATGGCTACAATTTTGAAGTTACAAACATGAAATTGATGCAGTTTGAAGATTATGAATTAAACTTTCTGATAGTATCAATAACTCAAATTTGAGGTTTTTTGAGATATGACGCTGTTGCAGCAAATGAGCGATATAGTTCAGTCCACTTTTATTTTGACCCAGAAACTATACAATTTCAATTTGACTTTAAAAATCGATGAGTAATGGGGAAAATGTAAGATCCAAAATTGTTTAAGAAAATTGTGTTGTCAACACCTGTGTGACACAATTTCAGAATTTTCTGTATTCTGCGAGTGGAGATGACGATAAAAAAGTTAATTAAGCACGGCACGTCATTAACCTTAAATTAAAATTTAACTTTATTAAGTATAGTTACCAATCCCTCCCTGGCTATACGTACCTTAAAGTCAATTGGGATTTGCATAGTTTGAGAGTTCGTATATGTCATCGGATAGCATCTGTTACTGTTTTTTTTTACCAAAACACACTTCACACAATAGAGACAGACAGACAAAAAGAATTTCATTTTGTGGGCCAAGTTGGTTCTACTGTATAAAAATCTACATACTTAATAAAAATATAGAATAGATAGGTAGGTACTTATACATTATATCATTAGATAATAGATATATAGGAGAGCCCAAGTGATAGTTGAAACTTATTGCAAATTGCAAGTTTCATTATTTAATAGCTACCGGTATAGGTACAGGGGTACTAAAGGCCATTTTTTGTTAGTGTAGGCATACACATGTTGCACTAGGTCAGTGATCTGAGTATTATTATTAAAGTATGCATCTAAAGCTGATTACCTTGGCATTGAATGCTTGAAATTGTTATTATGCGCCATTTGTGTAGCTATTCATATAAATTAAATACATAGATTCCATTACTAGGTTGTACGATACTTACTTTTGAATGTTATAATTCCGAACGTCAAGTTGTCAATATAAGTTTGTTAAAATGCAAATTTGCAATCACATGTTTCTCATTGCTTTCGTAGTTCAGTAAATAGACTAATGCAAAGCCTAAAAACTATCTATAGGATAGGATACAATTTTAGACATTTAAAAAAAAAGGTTTGTGTGTACGCGCGCCAGAAGTTATACTTCCTATTATTATTTTTTTTGTATACGTTTTTTTGTATATAAAAAATTATTTAAGAAAAATGTAGTGAAAAGTTCTAGAAGGGATATTTTTTGCAAAGAACCATAACGTGCTTTTCTTGTGAAGTTTATTCAAATATGTATGTAGTTCATAATTGATATTTTATCGACCTGTAATTTGGTAATTTGAGAACAGATACATCTTGAAACTGAGCCAAAAATATATTCAAAATTATCGAATCTTTCATTAATAATTAATAATTTTCTCATGCCGGTTTAGGAGAGAAAAATAAATACAAAATAAATAAAATATAAATAAAACACGGCTCTCGACTCGTGTAGAAAAAAAAGATTTGAATATTTTCCACTAAATTGTTGTTGCACCGTGTCTATTTTTCTTATTTGTTTTATTGTGATTTTGCTATTGTGCATCGAGTTGTGCATCTTCAATTGAAAGAAAGAAAAGAATCCAGGATTTCCAGTCCAGTAATGGACTGCATTTAAATGCAAATCATAGTCTACTTCGTTAAAGCTATTTACAATAACTATTTGTTTGTCTATTATTGAGAGAAAACGTTATATGCTATATATACTTTGTATGATGGCCACAAAGACTAAAAAAAAAATACGTTAGGACGAGCAAAACTCAAACGTCAAAACTGTTTATCGTTCTTATCCGCTATTGTCCTTTCGAGGGCTAGTATCGCATAGTTCTTGGTAGAATCATCGTGAAGTTGGCTACTAGCAGTCCATACATAATAAGTCAATGGGCACAGGTATACAAAAGGGTGTATACCTTCCACATATATTCCACCGTCCACATTGATTCCACACTTATTTGCTTTTAGAACCAAATTTTAAGGTTCTATTCTTTGCTGATTTAGAGCACCATCCATGTGGTGAGTTAACGCAATATTCTTTTTCATTCGAGGTAGTTCCTCTATGTATGTATAATAAACTCAATGATATAAACTCAATGATATGAACTCAATGATTGTATTCAACAGAAAATTTTAAATGATTGCGTTGACAGGGACTATACTTATATTAGAATTTGTTTAAGATTCTGGTTTTCTTATCTTTTTTCCAAAGACGTCTTTGAGGTAGCAGTTCATAATAATCGATGAGTGTTGCTAGGAATTTTTGTTATCTTAATGAGTGTATACCGGGTTCTTTTTTTTCGACTATTATTTTTTTTTCCATTCGTCATTCAAAATTCTGTAATAAAAATTCCCCCACAATATGAGCCCTCAAAATTTATATTTAGTACTCGGCCTCAGTGTGTGAAGATTTACCAACATGCATTTTAGCAAGTAAGCCTCAGTTGTGTTTTTTTTTTTTAATTTTTATAACTCAGCTGCATTTCTATCTTCTATCTCGCGAATTATAAACAAATTACTTAAATTACTAACTTACAACTTTGTCATTTACAGTTTTCCTGTGGTAGCCTCTATAGCCTCAGCTGTGTTATTTATAGTTACGTCACCATGGGCACTCTTATAGATCGTGTAATTTGCTCCGGGAAATTAGGCCCCAGGAAATAAGGCCAAAAAAAAAAGTAAATACGGCCCCAAAAAAAAGCACATATAACAACATCAACCAAATTTCTCAAATTTTGGGGTGTTATTTAATTTTTTTTTTGTTATTTTTTTTATGCATAATTTCATTTAAAATCAGGTTTCAATGAAATAAAACCCCAACTCAAGTGTTGGTGCTAAATTTCATTCTATTTCAAAAACAATTTGGGGCCCATTCACTTTTTGAATAAACTATTCTGTTACTCCCTGATTAATCTTAAGAGTTAGCGACTGAAAATTAACGTTATAAGGTGCAAGCACAAATAATTATATATGTAAATATTTATAAGCGTAAATTAAGTTTTAGGGTTGCCAGATGTTATATTGACTTTGCCAGATGTTATATTGACTTTGGCTAAGACTCAATTTACACTTCTGCCAATTTTTCTCACCAATAAACTTATAAAGGGTGCCATGACATAAGGGCAAGTGACATAAGGCCAAATTTGACGCTTTGAGAAAGTGACGTTTGGCGTTATGTCGCTTTCGGAAAGCGACAAAACGCCAATTTGGTCTTATGTCAATTTAAAAACGTTAGTGTTAATAACGTTAGTTAAGGCTATAATGGTACCGGTCTTCAGCCTTTTATTTTATCAGACATGTTTGTTATGTTGTTTTTAATTTTTGTACTTTGCTGACTTTTGGCAATCCTCTTACATCCGATTTTTCTTCTGCCAATTTTGTTTCTTAATTAAATTTGCATGGACTATATGGGCATTCATTTTCATTGTTGTACCTTATCAAGTTTTTTACTTGCGATATCAAGTTATACATTCGTACAAAAAAAAAAGTTGAGATAACAATCAAACATGACATTACGATGATAGAGAATGAGAAAAAAGTGGGTCCGACAATTCTGTATGTCTGTCTGCCTGTCTGTATGTATCAGAGACCACAGCCTAAACGGATGCGTCGATTTACTTCAAACTTGGTATGTGGCGTTTTTTGGAAAATATCCCCAGACATTTTTTTTGGGCCCCAAATAACGGTACCTGTGATATACCGGTTTTAGAAAAACTCATTTTTCTCAAAAACGATACCTACGATTTTGATTAAAAAATCATGGTAATTTTTTTGGGTAAGGTCTATCTTTAACTGAGAACCTTTTTTTTTCAAAAACCATTATTAACGGTAACTGCCGTAGAACGGTTTTTTTTTATTCTGATGTTCTCCTTCATGACTCAATCAAATTCAATCATTTTTTTTACATGAATGCTCTTATGTTGCCGTAATAATATTTAATAAAAAAAATTTCGAAAATTATTTTTTGGATTTTTAAAAAATAGTTGAAATTTTTTTTTGAAAAATCATTTTTGCAAAAACTAAGTTTTTAGAAGTTAATAAATAATATCTTAAAAATGGCGTACCAATTTTTTCATATTAAAGTCCTTGCTAAATTTTATATGAAAAAATAGTTTTTTTTAAAAAAACGGCTCTAACGATTTTCAAATTTTTTTTTTCTAAAAATGCATCATTAAAGGAGAAATCAAATTGCATACTTCGTTTTGAGGTTAAATTCATTTAAGAAGCTGTTTTAGTCATTTGAAAATCGAATTTTATGCTTTTTGAATTTTTTTTTCTATAACTGCATTTACAATTTTTTAATTAAAAAGGCTTAGCATTAATAGTAACTTTATCTATAAGAGCAAGTACGTGCGACCCAGTCGTGCATTTTATTTATAAATGTTTTTAAAGGTTTCAGATTCAATGTATTATCTGGCAACACTTTGGCTCCACTACACTTCTAACTAACCCCACCCACCCACTTCGCACCACTTTGTTTTACTAAAGTTTCGAGCAATTTTGTTGAGTGTCGATTGAATTTTTGATCATTTACTTCAACTTCCTTTTCTCGTCGAGTGCATCGGTATGGGATGGATAAGATTTTTAAGATTGGTTTGAAACTACAGCAGGCGTGCCACAAGGCTGCAACTTAAGTCCAATTCTATTTGCCTTATTTGTTAATGATATTTGCGATGTTCTTCCAGGGGGAATACTTTTTGCCGTCTTGCTCTATGCAGACGACTTAAGGGGCCAACCCATAGAATCCGTTGCGTGCGTTACGTTGACGATCTCAACTGACAGCACGATAAAATACACACTTTCTTATGAGAAGCGACCCATTAGAACGGACGCAACGGAAAAAGTAGCCGAACTTTTAACTTCATCGACAACGGATTCGTTGACGGAACGGACGCGACGGATTCTATGGGTTGGCCCCTTTAGTATTATTGGCTGATAACCCTTTCACTCTCCAGGTACAGATCAATAGACTGGATACATTTTGCGAGAAGTGGAGGTTAATCGTTAATACAAGCAAAACTAAGTTGATGAAGAAGACAACCCGAAGAAAATTAGTTACTTTCCCAAATAATGTGTCTATTGAAGTTGTGCAGGAGTTTAAGTACCTCGGAGTTTTCATCACGCAAAGCTTAAATTTTTCGAAATACGCAAAGCAAAAAAGCAATGAAGCAAAATTGGCTTTGAGTTTAATGTGGCCCAAGGCATAGATAAACCAATACCAAGATACGAAAACTTCGTACGTTTCACCCCCCAAAACCCGATTGTTTACATTGTTGTATTTGTAATTCGATTTTCTGTCGGTGAATAAATGTGAAAACCAACAACAAATTTATAAGGAGAGAAACAGCTGATTTGCTGCGGGGAGTTTATATGTGTGCGAAAAACACGCAACCCATAGCAAACCTTGTAGCAAATCATCTGTTTTTGATGGCAAATCATCTGTTTTTCAGCTTGGTGGCAAAATTCATTTGACAGCTTGGTTTCATATCTTGGTATTGGTTTATCTATGGCCCAAGGTCTTTGCAAACTAAGACATCGATTTGGGGTCAAAATATCGTGTTTTTCACGCAACTGTCAACACATGCATGTGCTATAATGTCCAGGTTTTTGAGGCGTTTGAAACATTACAGAGGTACTTCTTCAAGCGCTTATTCAGATTGTCAAATTCAACTCCCAACTATGCCATCTACATATGTGGAATCTGGTACGAGTATAACGCCTCTTTATATTAAAAATCTAAAAGCCATCTCTGACTATTTGATAAGAGTGATGAAAAGAAGTGGAAGAAGTCTTCATAAATCAATCATGGTAAGACTGCTGCAGACTAATGCCTCCCTATTCAAGGAATGAAATAAGTTAGCCCATTCCCATGAAGATCATCTATCGGTTATGCAAACAAACGTCAATGAATGGCAGGGTATGTTTGCAGATGTCACTGCGAAAATAGACGAGAAGATGTACACCCAGCATCTATCCAGAGCAACTTCCACAACATCCAGGAATACTAATAGAAACCTCGATCACCAGTTGCCTTCGGGAGATAACTATTTTAGTAATGATTTATCGACCGAAACTTTAAGCTACATCTTCAGAGCACGTGTTGAACTTTTTAACATAAATTTTTTGTTTCAAATCACTTAAAAATTGATATCTTTTTTGTGTTCCAAGTCATATTAAAATTGATATATTTTGTACATAAATTTGTGTTAAAAAAAAAACATATTTAAACTGATTTTATTTTGTGTTTCAAATCATACTAAAATTGTTATATCGTTATCGTTAATTTAAAGAATCTAATACATTTTTAACATGATTTTCTTTTTAAAACTTTTAATCGAAATAAATTTTTATTGAATTATTTTATGCTTCTTTAAAAATTTTTATATATTAAAAACTTATAATTGATTATATTAATATTTAAGATATAGTACTAAAGGGTTTTCCAATAAGAGGTGTTATTTTGATATTCAAAGAAAAATGGCATTTTTGGAGATAAATGATCGAATGTTTATTTCATTATAAAGAGGAAGGTATGCCGTTAATAATGGAACACAACATCAGCCAAATGGCCGCCAAGACCACGCTTACAGGACCATATCCTTTTCATGAAATTTTCCATAACCAAATCGCAAAGTGGCTGCCCTATGTCCTCGATAGCCTCACGAATTTCATCTTTGAGGTCTTGAATCGACGCTGGGCTGTTGGCGTAGACCTTATCTTTCACGTGGCCCCAAAGGAAGAAGTCGCAAGGTGTTAAATCACAAGATCTCGTTGGCCAATTGTGATCACCTCTTCGAGAGATAACACGGTCCGGAAACTTTTCCCGTAAAAGATCGATGGTTTCATTGCTTGTGTGGCACGTAGCGCCGTCTTGTTGAAAGTAAACGTTGTCCAAATCAATACCATCCAATTCAGGCCATAAAAAATCATTAATCATTAATTAATTCCAAAGAACGACGAGGAATGGACAAACCTGGGTTTTCTTCA
Source organism: Meliscaeva auricollis (assembly GCA_948107695.1). NCBI lineage: Eukaryota > Metazoa > Arthropoda > Insecta > Diptera > Syrphidae > Meliscaeva > Meliscaeva auricollis. The sequence goes on along the minus strand of OX403617.1, from coordinate 27,473,319 downwards.
ACACTTTGGGCTACAACAGCAATATTCTCAGTTGTTCTTGAGCGACGTGCACGGGTTTTATTCTTCACATCACTAACTTGCCCCAACAGCTCGAATTTGTCCACCAATTTCTGTATTGCGGTCCGACAAGGTGCTTCACGACGACCCAAAAATGTTTTAGTTTTACGAACCGTCTCTGCCAAATTTTCACCATTTTTATAGTGAATTTTAATAATTTCAATGCGTTGTTGAAGCGTGTATCGTTCCATTTTTATTAATAGCGTAGTTTCTAAAATGTCAAAAAATGACAGCTTCAAAAGTGACAGCTACCGAAATAGCGGGCTATTCAAAATAACACCTCTTATTGGAAAACCCTTTATATACTCTGTCCAACAAAAATTGTCAGTACACGTCTTATGGGAGAGCTTTTTCCTTGCAAATGGTGACAGTCAGTGGTTTTATTCCCTTTTTACCTACTGAAAAAGAAAATTCAACCACTGACTTACACACAAATTGTTTTTGTAATTTCGCTTCGACGAGCGTACACCCCCATGACCTACACCATGCGCAGCTTAAGCCACACTGATAATCTATTCACAAACAACCATCTTCACATGTTTTGAAAATAAACACATTGTTGTCAGAGTTACCATTTCCACGTTAATGCAAATCATGGTGGATTTTCCTTTGGATTTTGTTTGGGTAAAAGATCGATGGTTTCATTGCTTGTGTGGCACGTAGCGCCGTCTTGTTGAAAGTAAACGTTGTCCAAATCAATACCATCCAATTCAGGCCATAAAAAATCATTAATCATTAATTAATTCCAAAGAACGACGAGGAATGGACAAACCTGGGTTTTCTTCAACACTTTGGGCTACAACAGCAATATTCTCAGTTGTTCTTGAGCGACGTGCACGGGTTTTATTCTTCACATCACTAACTTGCCCCAACAGCTCGAATTTGTCCACCAATTTCTGTATTGCGGTCCGACAAGGTGCTTCACGACGACCCAAAAATGTTTTAGTTTTACGAACCGTCTCTGCCAAATTTTCACCATTTTTATAGTGAATTTTAATAATTTCAATGCGTTGTTGAAGCGTGTATCGTTCCATTTTTATTAATAGCGTAGTTTCTAAAATGTCAAAAAATGACAGCTTCAAAAGTGACAGCTACCGAAATAGCGGGCTATTCAAAATAACACCTCTTATTGGAAAACCCTTTATATACTCTGTCCAACAAAAATTGTCAGTACACGTCTTATGGGAGAGCTTTTTCCTTGCAAATGGTGACAGTCAGTGGTTTTATTCCCTTTTTACCTACTGAAAAAGAAAATTCAACCACTGACTTACACACAAATTGTTTTTGTAATTTCGCTTCGACGAGCGTACACCCCCATGACCTACACCATGCGCAGCTTAAGCCACACTGATAATCTATTCACAAACAACCATCTTCACATGTTTTGAAAATAAACACATTGTTGTCAGAGTTACCATTTCCACGTTAATGCAAATCATGGTGGATTTTCCTTTGGATTTTGTTTGGGAGCTTTCAGAATGTGTGCTTTTTTAAAAGCTCTTAAGAACAAATATGGGAATGGTGTTGTCGCTTGCTGTTTTTCTATATTCGTGGTTTGTATTTTCTTTAATAGGTTGGAAAGAAACGTTTAAATGCCGATAAGAAGATTTTGGCTGTCTGCATTAAGGGAATAAACTTCTTTGCGCGGATTTTTGATCGGGTGCAGTTCGGTAAGTGAAGTTTATTTATTTTTCTTCGTAAATTGAAAGAATGATTTATAATTAATGGTTTAGTTATACATGGTGAAAAATAGAAAAATAAAGTGTTTATTTATACGGTGTTTTTAGTGTTTTTTTTTTTAATTCTGTGTTTTAGTGTGTTTTTATTGTGCGATACAGTATAAAAAATGGCTTCAAGTTCTTCCAAGGATTTAAGTGCAGAAAAAAAGAAAACAATTCTTGAAGCAAGCAATTGGTGGTGTGGAAAAGGATAAAAAGAGCAACATACTCTCATATTATTATTTTTATTTATTTTAAATACTAAAATGAAATGTCATATCAGGCAGACGGCAGAAAAGCCATGTCATTTTTCTTAAAGTAAAGAAATATTGTAAAACATTTTATAAATAACAAAGAACTCATCTATCTATCAATCTATTATTATAAATGCTTTTAATTGTTAATTCTCATGATATTCATAACATTTTCAAATTTTAAAAATGCATACATTTTTCACATGGCACCATTTCCAAAGTGTTCTTACACCTTAGAAAAAAACACCCTTTATCCAACAACTTTTTGATGCACTTATTTTATTATTTTTTTGCATGATGCATGAAAAGTTCATACCAAATTTCCTTCGTTTACCATTTATTTTCGAAGAGTAATCCATAATATTCTGACTATTGTACTAATAGTAATAGACTATTCACATACAGGCCAATAACTATGAGCATGATGGTTGGATCACATTGCTTTTGAATTTAATCGATTGGGCATTAAAAAACACCCCAAAATCATGTATCATATGAGTACGGACGTTTCATTTCTTGTACAATGAAATTCAAAACAACATGGGCAATACAGACAAACTCTTGTATCTTCTCTCCCAGATGGAATCCCATTATCTCAAAATCAGTTTTATATGGAGAACCTCCTACCAACGATGAAAATTTCATGCTTTGTTCACCAAGTGCACAATTATTTTGCTAAGTCGCCTCACTACAAGAACGTTTGTAGTTTTTAAAACTCAAAAACACCGTAATTGAGCAGTTTAAAACAAAAACTCTGTTTGAGACCCCTAATATATTTTTTTTATTAACTATCGATTGATATAATTAATTTTTCAATAAAAAATTGATTATAACCACAATTACATCGTTGTGGTCTAAGAAGAAGGTATAAGAAAAATTAAATTTGGAAAAAAAAATCATATCTCATAAATATGATTTTTTAGAATTTTTTTAATTATTAGTGGTTGGATTTTTGTCACAACCTCGGTAAAGAAGTATAAATTTAAAAAAAAACATTAATGGTTTAAATGAAACAACAACAAATGACGGAAAAAGCAGCATAACTGCGAGTATTGCAAGCTATACAAAAAAACCACTTAAAAAAAAATCATTTAAACATCCAAGGCCAGACAGTAGAAAATAAAAAAATAAAATAAGAATAATTTACTATATATCCAAGTACCTAAAAGGATACGAGCCTGCCTTTCCAAGTCAATCGAGGGTCGGTGTTCCTGCACTTTGCGGACAAAATGGGCCCATAACTCATGTTCAGGTGTCAAAAGTGTTGATGGGGCAACTCTACTTTGTTAGTTTTGCAAAGATTCAAAAAAATAAATCGCATTCTTCCCCGTATAGTGCGGTGGAACGAGAAAAGTCAGACTGTTTTTTTTTTTGAATGTTATCGTTCCTAATTTTTTCTTAATATTATATTCCAAAAATATAAGCAAACTGTTAATTTAGGTATAGTGTAAAAGTTATTTGGATAAATGCGCTCCAATGAAAAATCTGCCCCATTCTGCCCGATTTACCCTATTTAACATTTTTGTCAAACATTAGTAGATAGGTATTAGCACAGCAATTTTCGTTAACATGAACCAAGATATAACAAAATAAGTGTTTTCTCACCGACCTCTGTAACCCCTTAAATTTAAAAAATTACGTGCCGACCGTTACGATGACAAATATTAAAAACCCATAGCAAATAGTAGGGACACTCTCTCACAGACATGAAAAAAGAGCAGATATAAAAGTTATTAGCAAAAGAAAGATAATCTCATCACACTTCAAAAAAAAATTAATTTTTCCCTACTCTTTGTTATATATTCTCGGGCTCGGCCCCTCCTTTGTGCCACCCATGTACAATTTTTGATAAAAGAGACAAAACTTTGAATTCCAACTCCTCAGCTTAATGTTTATATATTTTACTTTAGTGTCTTCCTGAATATTAATCTTTGAAGTTCGGGTTCTCAATCAATTTTATTGCAGAAATTTTTTTCTTACCAACGGATCTTAAGATGTCGAGAATACAATGTTTATATATTTTGTTTGTTTTAATTTTGATAGTCGGTTTTGCAAAAAATACAAAAACAAACTATGAAGGTGTACATTTTGATCGTATATCAATTTTTTATAATTTTTGTTTAATTTTAAGTGATTTGCATGTTTGTTCAATAGATGAAGTGTTTTTAGAGAAATTATAAGCGATCAAATTTAAATTCACAACAAAAAAAAATAAAAAAAATACATAGTCAATATCACTTTGTTTTGCGTACAATGATTAATTAGATTTATAAAAAAGCAATAAATCATCAAATGCGTTAGACAAAAATTTGAACAAAATTGAAAAAATACTCTGTGTCAGTGGCTTAGCTTGGATTTTGCTTTCAAAAATTCTATAAGCAATGATTTGAGGTCCAAAGTGTATCTGAGTAGGTATACTTAATTTTGCTATGGCAACAATCGCAATTAGGTTCACAGATCTTTAATGGTTATAAAAATTTAAAAGAAGCTAATTGCTAATTTCGCATGGAATGTTTTAGTGTAGTTTTTTTTTATTGTTCACCTTTTTTGTTTTTGAGGTGACCTTTCCGATTTTTTAAATTATATTATGTATTAATTTTGTTCTCAAAAACGTCATCAAATAAAATGCACGATTGGATCGCACGTACCTATGTACTTGCTCTTATGTTCAAAGTTGCTGTGTGCGTTAAGAGTTCGTATAGTTTCTAAAAATAAAAAAAATTATACGAAAAATCTTTAAAAAAAAAGTTTAAGAAAAAATATAATTCATTGTTAAATGACATAAACGATTTGTCAAAGTTAACGGTATAATTTTGTTGGAAGTCACTAAAATAATCATTTTTTTTTGTCATATTAGAAAAGCCTCACCGCAGTTAAAATAGTTAAAATTAAAATTATTTGATTAATTTTTCTATGAAAACACTTTTTATTTATTTGTTGAAGTAAATCAAGTTATTTGAAAGCTTTAAGCTCCCCCTCCTATTTTTAATTAAACCTCAAAACTAGGCAAGGTGAAGATATTTCAATAGGTATAGAAAAAAGTTATTCCAGGCCGCTGTAATGGATTCAGTTGATCCTTCTCACTTGCATACTGATTTTTATGTTTGTTAGCTCAGGATAAAAGTAAAACCTGTTTTATTTAATCAACATTTAAGGCTGGAGGAACTTGGTTACCAGTATAGTTGTTCTAAAATTTGGCTTTCCAACTTCAATTTTATCCAATAGTTCTGCGCTTTGGCGCGTAATTCTAGCTGGAAAATGATTTTCGAAGTTCTTGAATAACCCTGGTATTGACACAAGTCGTTTTCATTGCGATTTAGGCTTCTACTTTACAGTTAAAAAAAGCTAAATAATATAAATATATTTTATATAAAATACTTTTATGATTGACACAATAAGTATTTCCTCTCGGCTATGGGTGCAATTTGAAATAGCTTTTCTTTTCTAATGTCATTAACAACATAGCATCAAGGTAAAAGCTGAAACACAATCACGCTTTAGGGAGACGCTTCGTTGCGTTACGTTGAGAAATCCTCAAAGCGCGTGTTATGAATGTGGTCAATGACACCACCAATTCATTGACTCATAATGACATCGACATCGCCATGTCATTACCAAGTAAGTCAAGCCGATTTTAAATAAATTTAATAATAGGAACGGAAAAGAATTAAATTACATTTCATTTCCTTTCCCATCAAAACTGCTAAATGTACATAAAATAGTAAGTAAGCTAAATGAATAAATAAAAATAAAAAAGCATTATTAGACTGACCAGCGGAAAGTAAAGTGTTTGATTTAACCTGGCTTACGAAGAAGCTTGATCGGTCGAGTAACCAAAAAAAAGTAAAAAGTGTAAAAACTTAACTCGCGCTTCTGTCAGAATGACAAACAGCTGATTGAAATATTCTATCTGTTGTCAAAAAAAAACATTCAATAAATTTCAAAGAATTAAAAAGAGGAAAATAAAATAAATAAATAAAATGGAAAATAGTACTGAAAAAGCGGAAAAAATTATTAAGAAAGCCAAATTAAGCTGTGCCGTTTATTTATTATAATTTGTTACCAATTAATATATTTTTCTTACCACATTTAAATTTTCCATTTTACAAATTAAAAAGCACCGATTACAAATTAAAACACAAATTAGAAACACAGAAACACAGAAACAGACTTTTTGAAAATTGAAATTCAAATGAAATTATGAATGAGAAACGTCAGAAAGCGCGCAAAAGTTCAACCAAGTTGAACTTTTTTTTGACAGATGGTGGTTTCATTACGTTTCCTTACGTTTGTCAAAAAAAGCGTACGTAAGAAAAGCGTCATTGTGTGAGATTACACAGATTTCCTATAGATAGAACTTTTCGCAGTTGTCAAAATCGACGGCAAAGCGTGATTGTGTTTCTGCTTTAATTGTTTTCAAAATATCCTTTTGAAATCGACATCAGAGGTGAGAGGAAGCACTAAGGACGCATGGAGCATAAAATCCTTTTATGGCAAAATTTATTTAGTTTTTGTTAACTGTAAATTAGAAGCTAAATCTTATAAAATCATAATAACATTAAAACCAAAATTTCAAAAAGAATACAGTCTCCCGTTTCCGAAAAATTTCTGTAAACCGAGCCGATTTTTACCTAAACATATTCCAAAACATTACCTAAACATATTCAAAAGTTTGAAATGCAAACTCATGAAAAACTTTGAAAATTAACATGTTTTTTATTTCTTTAAACAAAATATTGTATTAAAACATATTAATGTTCTGTTAGGACCCTTTATTGGCAATAACGGCACTTTAACTTATTAACTTTAGAGCCAATTAAAGACACTGATTAGTTTGGTTCCATTCTGTCCTTATTTTTTCCATTAGTTTAATAATTTGAAAGTTTTAGCTTACTAATCCCTTAGAACACAGGCTCCTATTCATTTGCTACACGATTCAGGTTAGGAGAATCATCCCAAAACATAAAGATTTTACTCTTCTTAGAAATTTCTGGGTCATGATCGTGTTGGAATAAGCTGTTTTTAGGGATTTTGGACCCCAAAAATTTTGGTTGGGCAAACGTGGACAAACTATATAAAAACCATCAATCCATTTCCGGTCCAAAACTTTTATTCGTATTAACGAATAAATAAAAATGTTAGAAATAAAAAAAAAATAAAACAAAAACATCGAAAACTCTCAAAAAACTTGTATCAACAAAAATTGCTTCTACCTTAAGTCTTTCAAACACGTTAATTACACTGCAATTTTCAAACATGTAATCAATGTTGTCTTAAATTTCAATATGATTTCCCTGTTACTTCCTAATTTCAAAAAAAAAAAATAACTACTCAAATAAACACTCAAAAACATATTGCGGTTTTTCAAAATACAATAACTCCGTTTCTAGACGTTAAAAAAAAAATCATACAAAATGCTTTGTTTTTTTTCATTACCTATCGAAAGTTGTTGCTCGTTTTTCAATAAAAAAAATCGACGATAGCCAAAATAATCTCATTTTCAAAGGTTAACAACAAAAGTAAAAAAAATTATATCTCAAAAACATATTTTTTTAAAAAAAGAAACTATGCAACGTTTTCTCTTGCACCCCTACTCTAATAATTTCAATGACTTTATTTATAAAACTTTTTATTTTTTTTTTTTTGCAGAAGCTGGCTCTTGCATTTGTGTCCCACAAAACAGATGTTTGAAAATTAGGGAGCTTTTAATGATTTCACCAAACCCGCCTCACACTGCAGTGATTAAATTCATAGAGAAATCAGGTTGTGGTATTTTCGATAACATTGTGAGTTAAGATTCCATTATGTCACTTTTTTTTAAACTAAACTCAAAAAGCTTTTAGAGTTATGTGTGTTGTCATCCTGGACATGTGATTATAGGAGAACCAACTTCAGTAAGAGTCACAGCTAAACCTCCAGCACGTTCAGATACTGGAGATACAACTTCAGTAAGAGTCACAGCTAAACCTCCAGTACGTTCAGGTATTGTCAAATCGAATGCCACGATCCAAGCGGGATTAAAAATGTTACAACAACAAACTTATTGTGGACTGACCGATGGTGTCGGTGTTGGCACTGGAACAGAAGTCAACCTGTCCGAATTCCCATGGATGGCTTTGTTAGTTTATTCTGATGGAACAATTGACTGTGGTGGATCATTGATCCATGAAAGATATGTCCTCACAGCAGCTCATTGCATTGCCAATAAAAGACCGTAAGGCTTACAATTTGATTTTTCTTGCCTCACATAATTCAATAGCAACTTAATTGCAGAGTAAGCGTACGTTTAGGTGAACATGATACCGAATCAACAGAAGACTGTGTCAAAATAGGCATACCTAGGCGAAGAGAATGTATCCAACCCGTGCAGGAAATCGATGTACAGAAGGCAATTTATCACGAGGACTATAGTGCCAGCGGGCTCTCCGATGATATTGGACTGATTCGCCTTGTCAGTAAGGCTGTTATTACGAGTAGGTTCTCAAAACTCAAACAACATTTTTTTTACATTTATATTTATATTTATTTTTTTTTTTTTTTTTGTTTCAAGAAAGTGTTAGACCAATTTGCCTACCGATAACAGAAAAATCAAAAAATTACCCTGTAAAGTATATGATAATAGCTGGATGGGGTCGACAAGGAAGTTCAACTGGTACTACAATTATACAAAAGGCCGCTGTTCCAGTGATAAACAACGAAGATTGTCAACAAATTTACAAATCAATGAATATTAATATCACTCAGAAACAATTCTGTGCTGGCGGAGAAAATGAATACGATGCTGGCAAAGGTGATTCAGGTGGACCGGTGTTTTACGTTGCACCATACAATAATGGTGTGCGGCTTATACAGTATGGCTTGATTTCGCCTCGTCATAAAAGCTGTGTGTCTAATGTTCCTGAAATCTATGTTAGAGTTCAGGAGTATTTACCCTGGATTGCTAGCAATTTAAAATTAAATTAGGATTCATTTTTCAGTGTACGTGTACTGAAAGTCTTACATAACATTTACTTATACTACATTATGGTGTATTTTAAATATTTATTTGATTATTTTTCTTTAAACTACATATTATTGGTACAACGAACAAATTTATTTAACTTCAGAAAATCTTACGATCTACAAATTTTTGTATGCAACTCTTTTCGATACCGGGCATCAATGTTTAAAATTAAGGTCGATTGGAAAAACAAAAAAAATCACTACATTGTGTCAAAATAAAAATAATTACAATCCAAAATTTAATCTTGAAATTTCTTTGCAGATTAGCAGTATTTTTGAATTTTTTTTTGCAGAATAGTTTCAGTGTTCGAACTGAACCAATAAGTTAAGTTCAATCGCAGCAAAATCGCAGATTCCATCGTAATCCAAAAAGTTCTGCGAATCCCGAAATGTCAATAACAAAATCCGTTCGTAGTGGAAATTCGAAGTTCGTAGATTTTGTATCAGTAAATTCGAATGAAACGAAAATGTGTCGCCATTTTCTACGACATCACATTGTTTCGCCTAGTCAAAGCTAAGTGGACAAATCTCAATGTCAGTTTTCGGTGAATAAGTCATCGAGTCTTGCTAACAATAATACTCCCAAGCCTCGAATTACGGTAAGTATTAAAGCCTATTATTTTTCAGAGAAATGTGATCAACGTCAAAAAGAATGAAAAAGACAAAAATTCTTGTTAAGTGTTTTTTCTTAAGCAAGTATAATTTTAAAGTTATGGATTTCATAAATAAAGGTATGAACGAAATAAAATCAACTTAAATAAATTGCACGACTGGATCGCACATACTTGCTCTTTTAGATAGAGTTACTATATATGCTAAAGCGTTTTTAAATTAAAATTTGTAATTCAGTTTTAGAAAAAAAAAAAATAAAAAAAACATAAAATTCGATTTTGAAATGACTAAAACAGCTTCTCAAATGAATTTGATTTCTTCCATAATGATACATTTTTAATTAAAAAAATTTGGAAATCGTTGAGGCCGTTTTAAAAAAAAAAAAAAACATTTTTTTCTATATAAAAATAAAATTCGTATGCCATTTTTAAGATATTATTTATAAACATCTAAAAACTAAATTAAAAAAAAAAAATATTGAGTAGTTTCGAAAAAATGATTTTTCAAAAAAAAAATTCATCATGTTTTTTTAATAAAAAAACTAATTTTCGACATTTTTTTTACTTAACATTATTACGATAAATTCAAAGCTTTCATGTAAAAAAAATTGTTGATTTTAGGAAAAAATTAGAGTTAAAAAAAATGGTTCTATGGCAGGTACCGTTAATATCAGTTTTCGAAAAAAATGGTTTTCATTTTAAGATAGACTTTATCAAATAAAACGACCATAATTTTTTTTAATCAAAAATGTAGTAACCATTTTTGAGGAAAATGAGTTTTTCTAAAACCGGTATATGACAGGTACCATTATTTTTAGCCCAAAAACAAAAATTCAAAATCGTCTGGGGATAGTCTACAAAAAACGCCACACAACAAGTTTAAAGTAGATCGACCCATCAGAACTTGAGTGAAACTCTTGTCTATTTTTGGCTGGAAATGCGAATTTAATTGTTTGTTGCATCCCTTTCCCATGAAAAGCACCACCTCACAAATAAATAAACTATCTTGCAATAAGTAAAATTATGATAAAGAGAAAGAAAAAAGAAAAAAGAAAACAATTGAGTCTTTAAACTAATAAAGCAATAACATTCTTCAAAGCCCTTATCCCGATCATTACATGCCATTAAAATCGATATACTTTCCACAGTTCAGCTTATTAATACGACCACAGCAAGTCTGCAGAGGCAACGTGAAACTAATACGGACACAATCAAAAAAACTTTTCAATCAGGTTGAGGCCATCGCAAATGAAATTGGTGCAGTAATCACGGTCCGCAGAATCACCGATTGAACATTCAGACTCAGTCAGTTGAAGAATATTACCGACTTTCAGGACTTTGGCAGGAAATATAAAAGAAAACTTTCTTTGATAAAGATTAATTTTTTTTATTTGACCTTCCTATACATACTTAAATAAACTTGACTTGAAGTATGATACTTCACTTTATTTCTAACTGTTATTGCTGATTTTATTGCCAATCCGCCCCTTGTGCCCCCGCCCCCAGAAAAAAATCTTGGATCCGCCCTTGGATATGCGCTCACAGAGTGCAGAAATGTAATTTTTATTTAATTTGGACGAGTAGTTTTGTTTTAATGGGATTCATCATTCTCTGCAAATTCAAAATCCCATAAACACAAAACTACTCGTCCAGATTTAATAAAAATTACATTTCTGTACTCTGTGAGTGAAGCATCTGTGGATGTGAGCCTTATAATATACATCCGCCTCCTCCGACGTCAAAAAATGTGCATCCACGATATCCTTTGTTTTTACATATGTATGTTATGGGTTTACATAATTTTAACATAAAAAAATCATCAAATGTCGCGTCGATTGAGAACGTCTTTAAAATCGACCTTAATATTTATTTTAAGAGTACATTTAAATATTTATAAATTATTATATTTGAAGAGTTGAAAAGAAAGAAACAATTGCACTTTCAGTAGGAAGACACTGTCCAAACGCTTCTATCAATAAAGGCTGTGCACTAACTGTATTGAAAAAGTCCTCAAAGGAAACCTGTAAAAAATTTCAAATTAACATCCACATCTTTCTTAAAAATAATATCCACAATATTATTATATACTTTTCCATCCTTGTCAACATCAAATTTCCTTAGAACTATTTCCACCAAGTCTTTCACTCCTTCATCTGGATCTTCATCCTGAGGTTGCTTAATCAAACAGTTCTTCAGTAATGTGAACATTTCATCTTTTGTAATATATCCATCAGCATTCAAATCGTAGACCCTGAAGCAAAAAGCAGCTTTCTCGGCTTTGTTGCCGCGAAGAAAAACCGATAATCCTATCAACCATCCTTCAAGTCGAAGCGGCAGTCCTTCGTGTGTTTTATCCCAACTGCAGAATATCCTTTCCATTAAAATTTCTTCAGTTACAATATCAAATGTGCTGTGTAAGAGTTCACGAAATATTATTCGGTCGATACCCTATAAAATATAAATTTATTCTTATTTGAATGATAACAGTTACATACATAATATGTATTTGAGTTTTTGAAGTTATACTTCTTTACCGGCGATTATAAAAATATTAAACCAGTAATAACACATAGATTTTTTCAGCCCATTATTACTGGTTTTTTTTCACACAGACACTATAAGTAGGTAAAGAGTAACAACGCACTTACATTTTATACTGGGCTTGTTCTTTTTTATTTTTCATTTTGCGTGTAACACAATAAATTTATTAAATTACAGAAGTCAGCCATTGTTATTGATATTCTGACTGATTTACATTTTTTCTACACTATAAGCGATAGGAAAAAACTAAATACACCAAAAAATAGGTGGTAATGTAAGGTTCTGATACGGCAGGATTTTTCGAAATTACACCGGTAAGTTAGGGTAAAATGGGGCAAAAGAAAAAAAAAATTTTTGTACATCTCGAAAAGTATAAGGGTAAGAATTACGAAATGAATTTAATTGAATAGATAAATTGAAATAATGATAAGTTTTTATCAAGAAAAAAATTCAAAAAATTGAACTTTTCAAGTTAAAAAATTTGTTACTTTTAGATTTATGTGTTGTCTATAAGCGTGTGAAAAAATTAAATTTTTAAACATTATTTTCAATGAATAACAGTAAAAACAAGATTTTTCAGTCCAAGTTTTTGACCGTTCCCAACTGTATTTTATTTTTATCTTTTTTATTTTTATATTTTTAAACTTGAAATTTACACAGCCATTAGATATTGAGTAAATGCAAATGTACAAACTTTGACAATTTTCTGTAGTCTGTGAGCTGACGTAACGTTAAAAAGAGTTTTGTTTACGCGGTGAATAATTAGTATTTTCATAAGCCTTTTAAAACTATGAGTTAACTTTATTGAGCATAAAATTACCTTTAATTTGATATATCACACATAACTGCTTTAAATAATGAGTAATAGGTGATTAAGAGCAAAATCAATTTTTGTTTCCTTATTCTTTTTGCAAGATGGTATGAAATTTGTTTGAATTTCATAAAACCATATTCTACAATATTGTTGGTTCAAGTGTTCTTGATAGGCAATAAATATTTTTAAGCATAAAAATGCATATTTACAGATTTTAGAGAAAAAAAAGCAATTGTAAATATTAAAAATACTTTTAAGGTTTTAGGATAAAGATAATGTTATAAAAATCATGTTTTGTAAAATCATTATCTTTATCCTGAAACCTTTAAAGTATTTTTAATATTTTTTTTCTCTCTTAACGAAACGATTGAAATAAAATAATTTTCCAAAAAGGTCGAAAAATAAAAAAATTTGAATTACCGTTATTGATAGTTATGCTAAAATATGAAATTAAAGCAAAAAAACATGTTTTTTGCTGATACATACTTCGAGAACGCTTCTTTGGAAAATAAATGAATGTCATTTTCTTGTTCAGTGACCCAAAATTAATTTAAAAAATTCTTCTTTGTACAAGTACTTTTTTCGTGTAAACTAGTGTTATCTAAAAAGAAAAAAAACTCACCTCAACAGTAGAGTGCGGTTTTGCGATGACTGAACTTGAAGAGTTAGCGGCTAAAGCTTTCGCCGCATACTGACAATTGGAAACCAATTTCTTGTAGATTCTATAAAGTGCATCAATTTCGTCTCTAAAAAAAAACACATAACCAAAAATTGTTTACAAACAATTGAACAAGAAAAAAAAAACTATTATTTAAACAAAATAAGAAATTAATAATAATAAATTACTTTGAAAATCGAGTTTTTCTTCGCAAGCTTTCTAGCAATTTTGGATTTACTTTTCCGTTGGATTCCATTTTGTCCTTTCGCTTCTTTGTCGAGCCGGAAGTATTTCTCGACTGATGACTATTTCTCTTGCCACTGGCTAAAAAAATCGAAATACTTCGTAGAATTGTCTTGTTTGCGTGATATGAATGCGGTGAAGGCTGTTGTTGTTGTGTTGCCTTGCCACGAGTAGTAATTGGAGTTGAAACACTTTTGGCGCGAGCGCCAACCGCCGCCGTCACCTTTAATTTCATGCTCCTTTGTGCCACTATAAAACAACAAACAAATGTGAATGTTAAATGAAAAAAAAAACCATCATATTCCTTGTATCCTTCTTGTACACGAAAGACGGAAACTGTGGGAAATATTACGTTTTTATAAGGTCGATATGAAGGTCTAGAAATGGGTCGGTGGGTTTTTTTTTTCTTGAAAATAGACAGTTTAATCAGCTTGTTATCGAAGAGAAATGGCATATTTAACGCAATAAGTCACGCAAATGTAAGACTGTGTATGGCAATATGTTGGGGTTTGCTTGCATGGTTTTTGTATGCCTACCTATTATTGAAATACTAAAAGAAAGCAGATGTTCTTGAATCGTACCCACGACCGAAGTCCTATATGAATAACTTTGTAATTGATGTTCTGCATGTGCATGCAGTAGGTACCTAAGTAGGAACATACATACTATCCTATCTGTAAGGTTCTTGACATTTCATTGTGATACAGATAATATTGTACATAGTTTAGCAAAGTTGGAATTCTTTTAATGTGACTTAACAATGAAATCAGAACATGAATAGTTTTCTTCGGTTGTAAGAAATACATTTCTGGCTTCTTTCTGCAATTATTTAAATGAATTCATATTTTTATTCATATGTAAACTATGAAACTTTTATTAAAACATGGTCATTTATGTGTCTATAGTTATTTATGGGTATGTATGAAGATTCTTAAGGAGCCGTTTTTTGCTCCGAAACTTTAGGATTTAAGTTCAGCATTCAGCACAGTTTGCGCGTAGGAAAAATAAGAACAAAAGTGCGTTATGTTAAATATACCATAACACTAGACCATCTGATAGTGACCTTTATAGACTATACGACAGGAAATACAAGCTTTTAGTGTTGAAGAGTTGAAGATCGCCACAAATGCCCTGCAAAATATACCTAAAGGCTCCAGTAGAAGCTCTCAAGTAAATAGCCCAATCTTGTCCAATACTACTCCTTAATATGTGCAACAGCTGCTTAACTGAAAGGACTTTCGCCAAACGCTGGAAAAAAACAATGCCTTGTACTGGTAAGCAAAAACAAAAGACACCCTTATTCCCCATCCGCGTACAGGCATCTATGCATGTTAGACAAAACTGGAAAATTGCTAGAAAAGTTACTGCAAAGTTGAAAAGTTAGCCGCTATACAAGAAAGAGGGGACTTGTCTGAAAGGCAATATGGCTTCAGAAAAGGTTGCTCCACAATAGGAGCGATAGAAGCGTGGAAGCCATCCCACCGGAAAGATAGTGCTACTGTGCTAGTGCCTTTAATTCTGCTAGGTGGACAGATAATAGGTACTGGCTGCATTAGAAAGGAAGTTCCAAATCCTCGAGTACCTCCTGCCAATGCTGAAAGACTTTTTCAGAGAGCGCGAAACAACAGGAGGATCGATAAAAAAAGATATCACAGCAGGAGCAGCCCAGGGATTCATCCTCAAGACTAGACCTCTGGATGCCTAAGGATTCCTTCCTAGTTGGATACTCAGATGATGTGGCCGTGTTGATAACAGCAAAAGACATCAAAAGTGCGCAGAGAAAACTGAACCAAGTCATGCGAAGAACAAATTCCTGGAGAGATGAGCACGGGTTGTCCCTGACTACTGAAAAAACCGAAATAGTGCTGCTTAAAAGGTAATTAATCTACACGATAATCGACTTCCACATCGATGCAGAGATAATAACGAGTAGACACGCAATTAAATACCTGAGAATAAGACTCGACAGTAAGCTAAGTTTTTGGGAACAGATACGGTCGGCATGCAGACTATGTAGACCATCCGCGAGTAAACGGAGACTCCTGATGACACTAATAGACATCCTGGCAGCCCAACGAAAGCACATCACGAAAAGAAAGCGGAAATTAAAGCGGTCGCGGTGATGGCGGAAGCAAATTCGCTCATTGGTGGGAGTTTGAAAGCAGAGGGCGCTGGACTCTGAGACTTATCGGAGATGTAAACGAAAGAAGTAACCGGAAACACGGTGAAGTGAACTATTACGTCACCCAGTCGGATGACGTCCACTACACTGTCTTTAAATGCAGCAGATGGGAAACGCCACGCCACAGTCTAAATAGAAACATAGAAGAAATCAGGCAGGATAACATCATCCAGAAGATGCTTGAGAATGAAGAGCAATGGATGCGAATAACCGCATCATTAATAATACTAGTAATTAGTATTTAGCAGGTACTTAGTGCTTATTACCTTGTACCTAATTATTAAGAAGTACTCTGTACTCTGTACTCTTGGAAGGTAGCGCAATTTGTGTCTAAAAAAAATTACAAAAAACATATCTGAGTAGTCTCCAAAATATAATATAATTCACATCTGAGGTATCTTTTGAATCGATAAGAATCCCTACATAAGTAAATGTTAATCTTATATATTTATTTTTCATAGCATACTATGTTTGATTTATGATTTTGAGGTATCATGATTTAATCATCAATAAAATGCACCTACAACCAATTGTATTTCGATAAGGATGTCATGCCAGATTAAATGACATGCATGTTCGCGGTCGTCTTAGGCTCAGTGTGGGCCTTTGGTTCAAGAAAAAAAACTTTCTTCACGAGATAAGCTTTTAAATTATCTTATTATTATTTAAATTTTTTAATACTTACTTATAACTTAAGCTTAAGAGTAGGAAAAATTAATGTTTTGTTTTTATTTTTGTTCTTATTTTTAAGACGCTTTTAAATATATCGTTCGTTGATAGCATAATGAGAATGACACATCTTAAAGACCTCTACACAACATTTTATCAATTTTGTACGTGTTGTACTGAAAATACATCCATCATTGCATTGCATTGTAAGCTAAGTCATTTAAACCGGATTCAAAAAAACATCATTATCATGTGCTTAGGAGCTTAGGTTATGTTGACATAATTTGTTTCAGTGTGGCAACCCTTTCTAATAAAAAAACAAAAATTTGTGTAGCAGTTTGTTTGTTATAAAAAATATTTATTTCTTTTTCTAATACAAATTTATCAAAAGGTATATTGGTGGTCTTTAGGTCACTGGGCGCCAGGATTCGCACCAGGGCCAAGGATAAACATACGACACTGGTGCATGATAATTTCGTCAAATGAGCATCCTAGAGTTTTATTTTTTTTTCCTACAAATATACCTAACCCACAACAAGTCAAATGTTGTATATTTATCGATCAAACAGGCTATCATCATATATCATCCCAATAAAGTTTTCACTATTATAGGTACACACTGAGACCATTGCCACGTGCTCATCTTGCAGGTTGAAGCGGAACACTGCAATGTCTAAGTATATCTAAACAAAATTTTAAGGGTATTTTCGTTCACATATAATAACATTTAATTCATGAGAATCAGTAGTTTGAGTTGTTAATCATGCGAATTAAGCAAATCAACCGATTTTGGTTAAAATCTCCATTTAATTAGAATCTCCGAAAGATATGCTAGTGGACAAACTAGCCCTCAAGATAATACGATACAACAACCTTTATAAAAGTTTAAGTCATTCTCTTTGGGAAAGGAACAAGGGCCTAAGCTGGATTTTGATCAGGGAAGGGAGGTGGGGGCAAACTCATTTAAGAAAAAAATACAAATTAATGTCATTTTAAAATATTTAAACTAATAGAATACAAATAATACAAAAAAATGGAGCGGAGGGGGGGGCAAGCACCCTGCCCCCCCATCCCCCTCCCTGCGAACGTTCTTGCACAGGAAAAATAAATTTTCGGTGCAACAATAAAAATACACAAGGCAACAAATTTTGAATTTGTAACGGTATTTTAACTAAAAAGTAACTTTTTTTTATAGATTTTGATGTGCTGAATTTGAAAATCACCATGAAAGAATTGAGTTATAGTTAACGTTTTCGAAAAAATGATCTTCAGAGAATACAATACGATTTTGTATTGGTATTTTGCATGAAAATAATTTTGAGTTTGAAAATTAATGGGGCGTATTCGTAGTTGTTTTTAGACTCGGGTATATCTAGAGCTTGGGGATTAGCCTATGTTACATGAACAGGATAAACCCCAGTTTTTCTTTGAAATAAAACGTCTATGAATTTGGATTTGAATTTAATATTTTTCGAAAGGTCTGCTTTTGATAGAAATCCTTCAAAAACACGATTTTCGACACCAAAACCACTTGTTCGCCCACCCACGCCCTTTCCCCAAATCTATTGATGGGCAATTTTTTTCCCCCTTTCATATACCATTTTTCTTATTTCTTCCATTATCCATATCCTGGTAATAATTTATTTTTTTAAATTATTTGCAGTGGTCTAAAATTTGTTTTGACTTATATATACAACCGAATCTCATCAAAATCTAACGATTTTTAAGAAAGATAAAAATAAAAACCTAACAAAATTTATTATTACCATTTTTCCCAATATGTTTAAAAGTTTTTTTTTTTTCCCAATAAGAATAAAAGTTGTATTATTTATTGTAATATTTTTCTGGGTTCAATTAAACTTATTTCCAATTTTACTTTATAACTTTTATTAACTTTGAAATCAACAAATACTTTTATCTATAACAAACTGTTTCACTATTACTCTTCACAATTTACAAGAAATAATACTTCCGAATTACAGTTTCATAGCCACTTAACTTTATCACTACCAAAATTAAAATTAAACTACCCCGTCCTCTTATAGGGATTTTTACGAAATTGTCAAACTAGATACTTTGGTACAGTGACAGTTTTCACATGAAAAAAAATATGAGCAATTTTGATTATTACTGTTGATTTATTTAAACGTCAGTGGGCCAGAGTGTCGATTTGACGTTTAGAAGCTATGAGAGAGAATGAAACAGAGATGTATTGCTTTTTTTCTAAAAAGCCCTATTGGGCTTCTTACGCATTTATCTTTGTCGCTTCTCTTTCACATTAAAATAGAAAAAAAAAGAAAACGGTATCTTGTCACTTTTTTTTACATCAATTTTTTTTTATTTTTGCCTGACGTCTGGGGTAAAAGCCAAATTATACTCATTTCATTTCTTCTCGAAAGTTCCAGAGAACTCTCGTTTGATTAAGAAAGAAAGAGACACAAACAGATAGTGAGTGATACATACAGAGAGACAGGAATACACATACTGATAGAAACAGATATACACAGACAGATCACTGATCTCTATAAAACACTGGATAGTGGATTCATATAAAAAAAATGACTCCAATTGAAGGACTGTTATAAACTATTAAATTCAGCTATCTTTTTTTTTTTTTTTGAGAAGAGAGAGATAGAACTCTGCTGAGGTACCTTGTCAGTATAACATTTTTCAGCTGTAGAACAGTTTTATTTTTCAAAGTGACAAGCAAAACCAATTTGTCTCTCTCTTTCACCTGTATAGAGCGATATATAACTCTGCTTTGGTACCATAAAATGTCATCTTCAATTTGACTCAGTAAAACTATCATACTTAGAAGGGAATCCACTCTCCAGTGTTTTACAGAGATCAGTGAGACAGATACACTCCCTTCCGTTTCCTTCCGATCGCTGAATGAAAGAGTTCAGAGCTTTATGTCGAATTCCTTTAAAAAAAATTGATTTCGCAGCGATTTCACGACAATTTTTCTTTCAAATTATATTCATTTAAAAAAAAATTGCTGCAAATGGATTTGAAATCGTTATTTTTTTAATTTATATTTGAGAAAGATTTGCAGGAATTTGCACACACACTAAGAAGGTTTGACATTTTTCAAATGTAAAGATGAAATTTTTCTCGCTTTTGTTGATTGTTCAATTTTAAGTAATAAGGATTGAATATTTGTAAAATATCATATATGTATTTTGTGTTAAAAAAATTTAAATAAATTAATAGAATTAGTGCGTGCTTAATATATTCAAAATTTTATTTTATTTTAATTTTGTATTGATAATTTATCTATGAAACCTAGTAAAATGCACTCAAATCAAGGATATTTTTTCCACGAAATGATTTTGTTTTGATTATTTCACATTTATATCAAAACGGTCAAACTGCACACGTAAAATCGCAAAAAAATCAAATCAATGGTGTTTCATGTTCGTTTTTAACCAACAAAAATCAATTTTTTGCAGCGATAAAATTTAAAAGGAATTCGAAATTGATCTTCAGAGGATACAATTTTTGACATTAGTTTTCTGTTGTTATGGTAAACTGGGGTACATTCATCATCTGGGCACATTCGTCAAAACAGTTTTCGGTTGGATGCGCCCTGAATTAAGAAACAAACAAAAAAACAGAAGGCATCCTTTACTGAAGTCATGAACACACTCTTAGTTTGACATTTTTGTAGTTTTGCGCTAAAGTAAGTTGTGTCTTGTTTTGTGTTTTTGAGATCTCCGTTGTAATTTCGATTAGTGTAAGTAAGTTATTTTTATGTTGAAAAATTAATATCTTTAATCGGTTGCACTAATTTTTTAGTTCAACAAGTAGGAAAGAGGAATTAAAGCAAGGAAAAGCTAATTTTGAATTGTTTATAAGAATTTGTGCAACAAATTTTTATTTTGAGAAGTCGGGGTAGATTTGTCATTTTGATGGGGGCGCATTTAGCAATTGCTGACTGTTCCCTGAATTATCAAAAGCTTCCATTATTTTCAATTTAATAGGTAGATATTGTTCGAAATTATAAAGAAAAACAATAAACAGGATTCTCATAAACGAAAAATCTATGAAAAAGGCAATTTATGACCTTGGTCCAATTTTGAAAAGAGGTTTGAAAGAGAAGAAATGCCATTTAAAAATATATTTGTTGTATGTGGATTGTGGTAGATGCAAATTTTGCTATAGCTCTCTTTATTTTTTGACAACCGAACTGACTTAGTTTTCCAACAAACAATGGATTTTTAAATTAAATTTTTCGATTTTGCCACAACTTCACAAAATTGGACCTTCCTCCCTTTTGCTGCAACGTCCTCAATTAAGGATATATTTTTTGTGTTTATTGTATTTTTAAAGAAATATAAATAGGTACGCCTTTATCAATTTGTTCACGTATTCTTTTGAATGCTAAATGTTCCCATTGAATGCCGAAACTACCCCGGCCCGAGGCACTTTCATTAAAAAGAATTGAATTTTTAAAAACGTTAACATTAAGTTTTGGTATGTAAAAAAAAATAGCAAACTTCTTAGAAGATGAAAATCTTCATGTTTTTTTTATAGCCAAGCAACTCTGTTTAAAGAAATACGATAAATTTCACAAATGTGTGCGAAATTCCAAAAATAATACCACGTAAAATATCTTAGTTCTAGCTCAAGAAAAGAACATACCATTTTGGTTACATTTGTTTTGCTCGCTACTGTACTACATAGTACACAAAAAAAAATACCCAAACAAAACAGCATTGTTGATTACGTTTTGGAAGTAAATTGTATTGTTTTAATGGTACCACCACAATAATTACTTCTTTTGTTTTGTTGTATATTTATTCACGTCAAAAATGTAGGTACCTATCTCAATTCACACAGCGAAATTTCACCATAGCAATTTTTTTTTTTAAACTAAATTCATAAATGTCAAAAACGCATCCTCGGGTAATTATTAACCCCACGGCCTAAATATTTATTTTTGATACCGTCCATATCTGGTATTTTGTTTCATATGCATATTTTATATACTTATACATCACACAAATCAAAAAAGAGTTTAACAATGTAAGAACTTTCAGCAATTTGATTTGTTGAACACACGAACACATTTTACTAAATAAACTACATACATACCTAACCTAAATAACATGTATTTGAGTTATATTGAGTTCTATATTTTTTTAAATAGACTAATAATTATTATAATCGTGATAATTTTTTTAATGCACTTTAATAAATATTACCTGAACTCATTTTGTTATTTGTATTTTTAAAGAATAATTTTACTTCAAATATTGATAGTATAGCTAATTATAAAAATGAAAATTTGTTTACATTGATTGTTTCTATGGTATTCCATATAATGTGGGAATTGGTATATGTAACCCTTATCAAAGGTTGCTGCATAAGTAAGAGTTATTATTGATAAAACAAATTTATGAGAAAAGTGATGAATATATATTTTAACTGCATTCTGCATAGGTTCCTACCGCTATTCTTATGAATGAATGTGGCTAAGTCTACGGAAGCAACGTCTGCATCAGCTGTTTACTTGGGATAAAGGTCAAGTTATGCATCCGTAAAAAAAATAAAATGCATGGCTGAGTCCGAATTGTATTCGTATCGTCGTTTTGGATGGATTCTGTGTTAGTTTTTTTTTTCGGGATTTTTGTTACCTCAAAAAAAAACTTTGCTTTCATGTCGCTTTTATCTTGCCGCTTTGGTTTAGGATATACGAGTGACAAAATTTCACTTTTTTTGTCATTTACTTGAAACTAATGAACAAAATTTTCGCTATTTTGACATTAATAGTAGAATAATAACAAAAATAATGACATTTTGCTCTCGTATAAACCCCGCACTTTAATTATTTTTTTTCATGGATCACCAAATGTTTTTTGATCACACGGTCTGATGAACTATAACTATATTCAATACACATTATACGAAACCCACAAATCGGAATCATAATTAAAAACTTTAAACACCCACTATAATTTTCTTGTTTATCTTGAAGCAGAAGCGAAAAAAACAACAGAATCACCGACAAGCCCACATTGGTAATTCACAGTGTGAACAAAGTCTCACAAGATGTCAACATGCCCTTTCAAACTTAACGAAAATGCACTGATGGTAATGCCAACACAACTGACAGCTACAATTTTTTTTTCGTTCTTGTTGTGCGCTGCATTTGAAAATTGAATTTTTTGAAAATTGTGGAGAAACGATCGAACGAACGAAAGAACGGCATTATTTGGCTGGCGGAGTCAATTGAAAAAAAAAATTAACAAATTTAAACAATAAACTTAGCCCACCAACTGTTGAAATTTATAAATTATTCAATAAAAATATTGTTTAGATAAAATCAAGATCGTTTTTTCCGGTTGTTTTATGTATTGATTTTGTTTTTATTATATAAAAAGTAAAATGAAAATGTTTGATTTGAGTGTTTGAGATTAGTTTTTGTGGCAAAGTTTATTTAAAGATTTAAAAATACAACAAGGAATACAAAATATCAGGTAAAGATTAATAGAATTTATAAAAATCATCAAGTGCTTTTTTTTCTGTGTTCCTTCAATTATTATACCTAACACCTTGCTGATGGCAAAGCATGCATTAACAGAATTAAAAACATTGCGTGCGGCTTGATAACTGTTTCATTTGATAAGCCGTTTTATCTGAAATTAATAAAAAAAAAAAAAAAACGAATACCTTACCTACATGAGATGGTAAATCTTCTAGCTTATTTAAATAAAAGCATGCAATTCGGCAAGACGATGGATTCGAATACAGATCACAGACTTCTTTACCAGCTGCTCCTCCGTTTTTGTTAGATTTGACAATAGGTACTCCGTTTATATATGTGCAAGTCGGCAATTGTATACTCATAATAATTCACAACTACACGTAAATACTTTGAAGGGGAAATGAAACTGTTAAAAATCAAACCCGCAAGGAAGCAAGGAACCTACAAAATGTTTCACAAAAATTTTACCTGCCTGTTTTCTTCGCACCACCATACGAGACGTTTACCTTTACCTTTTCCATAGAATACGAAGAAGATCATCAAAAAAGGGCCCAAGTCAAGGGACGAA